>CM028133.1:237717500-238195000 GCA_016271365.2 Neoceratodus forsteri | reverse complement strand
AAGCCACATTCCAAGGGGTTATGACCCCATATCAAATAAAAATCACTAAACAAAGGAAAGAAAATTATTTAGACATAGAAAAATTAAAACAAATGGACAGACTAATGCTAGTAGACTATAATAGATATAAAGAAGACTGGCAATACTACAAAATGAAGAAACAAGAAATAATTCAAGAAAACAACAGAATAGCCTCTACCATTGAAAAATGTTAAGTACCATAATACTGACAAATCAGAAGAATTGTTCGCAAATCTGTTAAGTAACGAGAAAAGAGAAAGAACACTATAACTGCCATAAAGGACAAAGATGCGAATATTAAAGTTAACAGATGAGGAAATAGCAGATATATTTTATCAATATTACAAAACCATTTACTATAATAATTTCTAACTGGATAATTAAACAATGACTGATTTTTTTTAACAGAGCAGACATAAAATCCAAAGCTTTTTAATTTTTCCACATTAATCAAAAGAAATTATAGAGACAATTAAATCTTTACCTAGGAAAAATCCCCCAGACTAGATGGAATTACAAATGAATTCTATTAAGCCTTTGCAAATGAACTGTCACCATGGTGAGAAAAAATCATAGAAGAACTTTTCACAAATTATAATAAAAATAAATAACCCTCTTCTATGCAATTGGCAAAAATTATACTAATTTATAAAGAAGGTACACCTCTAGATAATCCTGAAAGCTATATACCCATAATAAAATTAAATACAGATTACAAATTAAATTAATAGTCAAAATAATAAACAATAGAATGCAAACTCATGTTTCACCATATATACAATACAATCAGTGTGGGTTCATAAAAGTTCACACTTTAGCCCAAGCCAACTGAAAAATTAAAGCCATAATACAGTTAAATATGAAAAATTCATATATAAATGAAACTTTTTATGCTGTAGTGATCTATGCGAGTAAGTCATTTAATTTAATAAACAGAGAATATATATTTCAGATGTTAAGGGAATGGGAAATATGCAAGTAATTCATCAAATTAATAAAACAGTTATATAAAAAATCTAGCTACATTTCAAATAAATCAATTCCTGACAGAGGATTTTCATATGCTAAATGGAGTACATCAAGGGTGCCCATTATCACCTACCATTTTATTTTAGGATTAGAGCCATTGCTACAAATAATCCGGATAACCCAGTCATTGAAGGGTTAAAAATGCATCATAAACATTTGAAACTAAGTGTTTTTGCTGACGATATCCTACTAATTGTAAAAAACATACATAATTCACTAGATGCCTTTTTGCAAGAAATAAAGATCAGTTCATCAGTTACAGGGGACCAAATAAACAAATACAAATCAGTTATAATGAAACTATCAAAAACCAAAGCTCATAGAAATGAGAAATACGAACACGATTTTAGAATACAAAACTCAGTTAAATACTTAGGGATTCAATTATCTGTGGATCAACCTACAAATATTAATACGAATTACAACAATGCAAAACAAAAAATAACTACACTTTTGGATAACTGGAGAAACTTATCTTTGTCCTTATGGGACAAAATAGATACTTTAAAAATGATGGCTATGCCTCATTTTTTTTGTGTGTTGCAAAACATATTAGGAGCTCCATTTCAAAAATGGTTGTCAGAACTAAAAAGAACATTCTTCAAATTTTTGTGGAGGGGTGACCACGTATAGCATGGAAGGTTCTAATCGTTCCTAGAGGACTGGGAGGTTCGGGCTGCCCTGACCCTTTAAAGTTATATGGACTCACATATAATGGCTATGCTATATCAATGGTCATTTTTTCCAGACAAAGATAGGGAATTATTTCAAGATATTTTGTTCATGAACAAGGACCACCAAATTAAGATACAAAATATATTTTTAGGCTGGCCTGGTGGTGCTGAGGGTTGAGGTGCTGGATGCCACACCTCATGCCACACCGGCGACCTGTGTTCAGGAGTGAGCCTGGGCCGCCAGGGGTCAGCAGGGGAGAAGAAGGCTCGAGCATCCAGAGGACAGCTCTCCTTCCTCGGGGGGATCCAGGGACTATGCCTGGCACCGCAGTGACCTCCGGTGGAGACCGGAGGTACTGCAACACTACAGGGCTCAACTAGAGGGCTGCAGAGCCATGGCAAGACATTCCCTGGCATCATTTGCACATCAGGGCTCCGCCTGGGGGGCAGGGGCGAGGGCACAACAAGGAAAAAGAACCAGAAAAATCCTCCACCTCCTGATAGGTGACGGAGGGTCCAGGGGTGAAGTCCACCACACTCAGAGTTGGGCCTTCCACTTGCCCCGTCTGTTCTCCACTGCCTCGCTCCACCAGACTGGATTGTTACATAGAGCACCAGGAGGAGTATCTGGCAGTCCTGCCTTGGGGGACTTAAGAGCCGGGGGGCCGGGTGGTAGTGGGGCAGATGGAAGGGGTGAGAAGGGGGCTTCCGATGAGCGGGAACAAGGACTGGTATCCCGTGTGACTACTCCTGAAAGAGTTCAGGAGGTTGGAGTGAGAAAGAAAGATTAAAAATATATGTATATATATATATATCTCTTTTTAGATTATAACATATACAAACAGAAATATAATTCCCATGCTCCTGGTTCCAGATAATTTACAAAAGAGTTAAAAACCCCAATATACTCCAATTACCTTGGCTGTAATTAAATATCTGGACAAGTGAACGGATTTGGGGAGAGAACAACACATTTAATTACTGTTTAATCTGAAAGAAAAATATTAATTCCTGGTATAATATCTTAATAGAAAATAAATTTCCATCTTACGAACAATTATTAAAGGTTCTGCAGAACCCAAAGTGAAATAGATTACACTACTATACAATCTGTAACAAATTTCAAACAATACAAAATATATTTAACAACGATTCAACAAAATTATTGATAACAGTCAAGAAACAAAAACAAATATGATGAAAAAAGGAACCTCAAAATTACTAACAAGATTTTGTGAAATCTTGGTTGCCGGGGCAGAGAAAATACAAATAAACAGAACAAAAAAATGGAATAGAGAGGCAAATCTGAACCTGACCCACCAACATCAGGAAACATTAAGTACCCAAGGGAATAAATTATATATATCCGCAAAAAAATAACACCATTCAAAAAAGAATTCTAGATAGGGCCTATATCACACCTATACAGATTACAAAAACAAACCCTGATTACTCAGCCTTATGTTGGCATGGATGTGGAACCAGGGATACACATTGATTCACTGTTTATGGGAATGTCCCAAGATAAACAGCTGGTGGTGCAGACTCAAACAAATATTACAGGATTTGATTGGAGAGTATATCCCATTTCATTCAGATATATTTTTATTTAACAATACATTAACCGTAACTCAGGATCAAACAAAAAGTAAGATAATAGCATTGATAACTATGGCCACTAAAAGACTAATTATGGAGAACTGGAAATGAAGAAATCTGCCAGTGTTTGAAACCCCAAAACAGTGGCATACATTTAAAGAAACTTTATTATTTGAAAAATGTATTTATGAGATAGATAAAACAAAAGATGATATACAGTATATGAATCTCGTTGGAGTGATATGGAAGACAATATGACACCACTGATGAAAATATGAAGAGTCAAATGGGAAAAGTTACAGACATGTTTTTATCACCTTCTGTTCTAACTGTAAATATACTGTTATAGAAATACGTATATGATTAATATATAAAAAAAAATGATCAGAAGATGTTTATATTTATATAAGTAACATCTATATAGCCCTATAGAGTAAGAATCTAATGCAGGTGAAGTAGATTATTAGATTAAAATGACGGGAGGGGAGTGTGGGAGGGAATGAAGAGGGATTATATATTATGTTTCGCATACTCATATGGAAATAACATTTTATTATTGTATTATAATGGAAAGAATGTTTAATTCCAATGTACCATGATAAAAAAAGGTGGGTTCTGGCAGAAGGGGTAACAATAGGATAATACAGAAAAGTACAACAAAAAAATAAAGCAGATTATCACTATAGAGCTACAGCAATCAGGGCAAGATAATGGATTATCACTATAGAGCTAGAACAATCAGGCTAAATAATGGGCTGCAGTGAAATAACTATTTGTATTACTTTTAAGTGTGAGGAGAATATTGTAACACAGAAGTGGCAAAGCCCTGAGTGGGTTATCAAGGGCTTATCCTCATTAGTTCTTACCCTTTTATCCTTTTTCCAGTGAGATCCCGTGCTGGTCAAGCTACCTTCTCCTTCTGCTTCCCTAAACTCTGATTCTCTTTCCCACTGACAATCCACTCCTTCCCTTTCCTCCATTCCATCAAGTTTCTTCCATGACCAGTACTCATCCCATCAATTCCTCCTGATTCCTGTGTCATGAGCTACTGTCCAGCACCCTCCAGACATTGCTCTCCCAATGCTCCAGTTATACTAGTGCAGTCTTCCCTGTCCACCCTCCCAATTTTACAGCCATCAGTCCTACAGTACTCTGAACTTTATATTGCCTTTGCACAGTTGCAGATTTTATAATCCTTCTGCATCATATTGTACTGTGTTTCTCTGCACCTAGTATTTGCCTTTGCAAAATTGTTCATTTATTGTACTTACTGCATCTTGCTACTGAATTTGCTATTGTAACCCCCAGGGGGCGCTACCCTTAGGGCTACTACCCCTGCCTGCCTCCAAGGAGACAAGGTAAGGGGCCCAGATCCGTTGGCGGGTGCCTCCACCCAGAGGTCGGGGTTAATGCTGTTGAGATTGCCTCGGTCACAGCCCTCTGGGCTACTGCAACCCCCCCTTCGTCCCACTAATGGCTCACCCAAGGTACCAGCAATACTTTTCCCCAGTACACTTGCCCCCAGGCTGGTATCTCTCAGCTCACTCTGGGGACCCCCTGTAAAGTAAGGTACAGTTATATCGCAATCACTATACAGTAGTTCACCACAAATGCACAAACTAGCCAGGGTGTAGTTGCGAAACAAACAATCTGATTTATTTGAGGGGGAAGTAACAAGGACAGGGGAGGGATCAAGTTGATTGGCTTATCACTATACTTATCTACCTAGGGCTCTGTGCACAGGTCTGACCCTAATATTTACTGTCCCTGGGTTCCCAAGCCCTAATGGCTAGTCCACTGTGGCAGCTGGTTGGGACCCTGACACAGATAGCCTTTACAATACTGATAAAAGTCAGGATGGAAAGGAGATTTGGCTAGGCAGCCAGCAGTAGAATAAAACAACTTGAGACCACTGGTGCAACTTAGCAGGGAGCTACCCTGGTTTAGTACTCTCGACTCCAGCAAGCAGCAGTTTCTGCACCACTGACAGGGCTAAGCCCAAGTTTCACCAGCCTCCTCACACATTTATATGGCAATTCCAGAGGGGTACCACACCAGGCCGCAGCCTCCTAGGCTTACACGAATTCTCAGCTGGCTAAGGTGCTGCAATGGCAGTGTCAGCTTTCCCGAGGACCGAGCACGATTCAGCAGATTCTCCAATCCTCCAAACAGGTCAAGCCTGGTGGGTAGCTGGGCTGGCACCAGCCTCCTCTGACCGCATGCAGCAGATTTAATACGACTCTCTCAACGGCAAACAAACGGCCGATGCAGGCCTTCACGCACTTCCCATGTGAACACTCCACTAGCGCAGAAGCACAGAGCTCGTCTCTTCTCACCAGCCACAATGCATCTGCCCCTTCTCAGCATGGGGCTCCCTTTACAATTCAGGCGCTACCCGTTTCTATTGGCTGGCACACCTGTCAGTCCATCAATCTGCTGCCCCTCAGTGGTGCAAAAAAGCGCCATAGCCCATAATGCCTTCTCCACTTATAAGCAGTTACTGTATTGGTCAGACAGCTCTCCCAAGTCCCAAGGTACTGATTGGTCCAATTTAGCAGTTCCAGACCAAAATGGAGGAGACAACTGAAACAGTCCTCACTGCAAAGGAAGGTAGGTTAGAACAACCACATTATCATTATTATTTTACATTATTTTCAACAAACAATCACATCCCCCAGCAAAGCTCCCCCTGCACCACTAGCGATGGCAGGAGTGAGCTATTTTTTCAGCGTCCCAGTGGGACTCGAGCATACAACCACAAAGCCCCAACCCCATTTCAGTTAATCACGGCTGCAACAGGCAGCCCTTGAAGAGACAGTATATGGAGGCTTTAAAAGCGTTCCTTGCTCCCCATTTAAACGGCTTTATGCCGATCACCAACCAGGCATGAAGCAGGAAAAATGAGCTCCGGGGAAGCTTTTTAGGAACCCCTATTTGCAAGGGAGTTACACCATCCCTGGCCTGGAAAACTTGGCATCCGTGCCAAGTAATTACCCTTAATTCACTTGAAGGCACACAGCCTAATTGACACTACATCACACCTTGCATTACATACATGAATATTCACAGTGTACTATGAGTTATACAACGTTGTACACACATAACCCTTTTATTTCTCTCTTTCCCAATCAGGTCAATATTTCCTGCTCATGGCCCCGGAACTGGGGGAACCACTCCATTTCAGTTATGGGCGGGTCACCTAAAGCAGGGGCGCCACACCTAGAGGGTAATACCAACAAACTAGAGTTATCCCCCAAAGCTAGCTTGGGCAAGGAGCTCAGGGACACATACACCCCTTTGTGGACCGCATTCAAGAGCAGGTCCACTGGCTGACCCAGAGACTCATAACTCAACTTTATTACAGGCCATACGTCTCGGTTGGAGCGTCTAGGTGTCTCGGAGAACCCTGAAACAGGCCCTGATTCTAACTCAGCCCCACTGACATTAGGGACAGGAACCTCTACAGGGGAACAGGGCTCAGTGCTCATAGTATTATTGGTGGCCTGACCCTCTACCCCAGGACCCACTCCACTGGGCTCAGCTGAGGGCTTTGCATCTACTGGTGAGGAACCATCGGGGCATTCAAAATATTCCTCCGGTTCTGGCATATCACTGGCTTGTCTCCCCACCTCGCTCTCTTTGTCTGAGAAGTCAGATAATTCAGCCAGGCCAGACAGTTCAGCCAGGCTTAAGTACCCCACCCCGGGGCTTTTCTACTACCCAATTCATCTTCTGAAGGTATCGGCTCTGGAGACAAAATATGGGGCTCAAACGGTCCAGACGGGCCAATCTCGGTTCTAGAATTAACAAGGGGATTGCCCCGAAACAACTGGCTCAGTTCGTAAGAGGGATAGTATTCAATATCATCTCCATTGTCTTCCGACACCGATTGTTGATCATCTCCTTCTGCAGGGTTTGGACAAGGCTCTCTTGGTTGGCTTGATGAAGGATCCACAGGTTTAGTTCTTTGCTTAGCAGCAGATCTAGTCACAGGCCAGGAGGGGGCGGCAGTTGAGGGTTCGGCTTCAATCAGGATTTGCCCGACTGGCAGCAGATGATTTCGGTGAATAGTTTTCACATCTTTGGAATTGTTTTCAGGTCGCACTTTATACACAGGCAAATTGGCCAGTTGTCCTACAACAATGTGAGGGAGGTGATGCCATCGGTCAGCAATCTTGCGTTTTCCATGCAGCCCCAGATTTCGCAGCAACACTCTGTCTCCTCTTAACTCCAAAGTCTTCACTTTTTTGTCATACCTCTCCTTATTGGCCAAGTTTCTTTTAGCAGCCATGGTCTGGGCCAACTGATACGCATGGTTTAACTGGGCCTTCAGCTTCTGTACGTATTGTAGATGATTTTCTGTTTGCATCCCATCAGGGAAAACTCCAAAGCACACATCCATGGGCAACCTAGCCTCTCTCCCAAACATCAGTCAGTACGGGGAAAATCCCGTGGCATCACTCTTGGTGCAGTTATAGGCATGAACCAGGGTACTGATTTGTTGGCTCCATCTCGGTTTGTCTTTGGCTTGCAACATGCCCAACATGTCAAGCAATGTGCGATTAAACCTTTCAGTCTGGGGATCTCCCTGAGGATGGTAAGGGGTGGTTCTTGACTTTCGCACCCCCCACAAAGACAGCATCTCTTTAATCAAGCAGCTCTTGAAGTCCCTCCCCTGGTCAGAATGGATTCGCTGGGGGGCCCCGTAGTGGACAAAAAAGTTTTCAACAAGTGTCTTAGCCACCGTGGTTGCTTTCTGATCCTTAGTAGGGAATGCCTGTGCGTACCAGGTGAAATGATCAGTAACCACCAATATATTACTAATATTTCTCAGATCGGGTTCCAGGCTTAAGAATTCAATGCAGACTAGTTCCATAGGGGCGCTAGTAGTAATGTTGACCATAGGAGCAGCTCTCTGGGGCAAGTCTTTCCTCTGCAAACACCGAATACAGGTCTTGACATACTGCTCCATATCGGCGCTCATTTTTGGCCAGTAAAACTGGGCTCGTACCAAATCGAGAGTTCGGTCGATGCCAAGATGTCCCATCTGATTATGCAAAGACTTTAAAACCAGTTCCTTTAACTCTGAAGACAGCACCAGCTGTTGTTTGACGATCTGGTCCTCTTTATGTACAGTCTCTGGTATAGTAGTTGGTTAATCAGCCTTAATTTGGGCCCTTCTTTATATAACAGGTGGCTCTTAAGTCGGTAGAGCGCAATTGGACACATCTCCTGACTCTGCAGGGCTTCCACCACCAGCTTTATCAGAGAATCTCGGGATTGAGCCTGTTGAAGACTAGTATTGTCAAACTGAGGCAGTGAACTAGTATCCAGGGCAGAAAAATGACAATAGGCAGCAGGTATACAGCTCTCAGAGGGCTCCAAGCAATCCACCATACAGTTCACAGCATCTGAGGACACCTGATCTTCCTTGTCAAACTTCTGGCAAAGGGCTCTTATGTCAGGCTCAGACAACCTGACCCAACCAACTTGGGGCATAGGTCTCCGAGAAAGGGCATCCGCATTTATATGGTTTAAACCGGCCCTGTATTCAACAATATAATCATAGGTGGCTAAGGCAGAGAGCCACCTGTGGCTAGCAGCGTCCAACTTAGCTGAGATTTGTACATAGGTCAGAGGATTGTTATCAGTCTTTACTAATATCTTGGCACCGTACAAATAGTCATGGAACTGATCAACAATGGCCCACTTCAGAGCCAGAAACTCTAGCTTATGCACGGGATAGTTTTTATCTGATGGAGACAGACTTCTGCTGGCAAACACTAAAGGTCTCAGGCCATTTGAGTGCTCCTGATACAACACAGCCCCCAATCCTTGCAGACTAGCATCGGTATGGAGAACGTAGGGCTTGGCTGGGTCAGCATAAGCCAACACGGGGGCATGGGTGAGTTGATATATGATGTCATAGAAAGTGTCCTCACACTCAACAGTCCAACAATCCCCAAACAGTTCATTCGGCTGGAAATACCTCTTCTCGGTCTTGGATCGCAAAACTTTCCTATACTTTTTGTGGGTAGGAGGGTACCCCTGAGTGAGGTTGAGGAGGGAATGAATCACTCGAGAATAGTCCTTGACAAATCGCCAATAGTATCCGCAGAACCCCAGAAATCATTGCAACTCTTTCAAGTTCCTGGGTTGGGGCCAAGTAGTCAGCGCCTCCACTTTTCTGGGGTCAGTCTCTATGCCCTCAGTAGACACTATGTGGCCCACATATTTTACAGAAGTCTGGAAAAATTGACACTTATCTATCGACAGCTTGAGGCCGAACTCCTCCAACCGATCCAAGACCTTAAATAGTTGCTGCTCGTGTTCTTCCAATGAGTGTCCAAACACTATGACATCATCTAAATAGACCAGACACTCGAGCAAATTCATATCCCCCATGGCTCTCTCCATCAGGCGCTGAAAGGTGGGTGGGGACCCTGAAATCCCTTGAGGCATCCGAATGAATTCATAGAAACCCAGGGGGCAAATGAATGCAGTTTTCTCTCAGTCCCCTGGGGCCATCGGGATCTGGTAGTACCCACTATGGAGACCCAACACAGAGAACCACTTGCTGCTATTTAAACAGTCCAAAGCATCCTGTATTCGCGGCATGGTGTACTGGTCGGGGATGGTCCGCTGATTCAAACTGCGATAGTCTACACACATCCGAACTGTCCCATTCTTCTTCCTTACCACCACGATGGGGGAAGCATAGGGGCTCCTGGACTCTTGTATCACACCGGCAGCCAACATCTCTTGCAGATGCAGCTGTACATCATCGATGTCAGCCGGGGCCAGGCGCCGGGATCTCTCTCGGAAAGGCCTTTCATCATTCAGCCGAATGTGATGCTCAGCCCCTTGCACACATCCCACATCCCATTCTTTCAGGGAAAATACCTGGTCCCTTTGGGCAAGCCTCTCACCGATCCTCTTTTTCCATTTAACTGGCAACGGAGAGTCACCGAAATCAAACAAATCAGGAGTAACTCGATCGTCAGCCTCGGGGCCCTTGCTACTGGGCAATACTGCAGTATCCGCACAATGGACACTTGCCAGGGTGCACCCTTCTTATTCAATCTCTTTGTCGGACACATTATGCACTGAACCATCACTCTCTTGACATAAGCATGAGCTCTAGCTGGCAAGATACTGGGCTTTATCAACAGTCCCTCAGGCAATCTCCCCTCCCCAGGTGCATCCAACATCAACAACTTATTCTTGACATCTGTCCTTAGTCGTACTTCTCCATGCAAGACACACTGGGCATTTGGGGTGAGTATCACTGGAGCTGGATCCTTTTTCCACACCACCCCCACCGGGCCCTCAGGTTCCTCTTGACCAACTCTCCTCTGGGAGGCAACTGCTTTTTGGAGCACAGCGGGTATTTTTAGAGCTCGCCCAGTTTTGCATGCCTGTTTTTCTGAGCACAACTAGGCCAATCGTCCAAACATATGAGCATTCGTTCCAATCCACAAAGGCACCCCATCATACAGTCCAGTGGGTGGGCAAACTAAAACTAAAGTTTCCACCTGCTCATCCATTCCAGCCACAGATGTCGAGAATGATAACCAAACTCGGATATACCCCAAATACGGATATGCCTTGTCGCTCAAACCCCACACATGTAGACCAGTCAAGGGTTGCAGGGGCACCTCGGGTAAATGTTGCCTGGTACCAGTCCTGAAACATGATGGTTTACCTGAGAGCCACTGTCCAGTACAGCCCGACTGGGAATCCCACTTACTCAGCACTGGGGTCTCCATAGAAGGCCCGACCACATCAGACCAGTCAGGACCACAGCATTGAGGGGTGCTGAGCCTGAGCCAGTCACAAACTTTTCCTGGGGTGAGACTGTGTCCGGAGATGCCAAGTGATCAGTCTACTGTTAACTTTACTTAAGTTCTCTGGCCTCTGACACTCAGGTTGAAAATGCCCGTCTTCTCCACAATGGTAACAGAACTTGGGGTCCCGGAGATCACTGTTAGGCAGTGGGCCCCGTGTTTGTGGGGGGCCCTGAGAGGGGTGAGGGGGCCTCCCTTGGACCGGGGGTCTGGTTTTGGTTAATCTCAGGGGCCCTGGACCTAACAGGGTACATAGCAGATTGCTTTAAGTCCCTCTCCAGTTCCCGTAAATTCCTGACCTCGGCCCTCAACTCACTCTCTACATGGGGGTCAGAGCATTACGCATTCCCACAACACCAGGAAAATCTGGGATCCTCAGACCCTCTGGACAGGCTGACCTCCTCAGGGTACTAGGCTCAGGGGTCCCACTAGGGTTCGCCGCCCCCACACATGGCTCCCACCCCTCTTCATCAGTCTCCACCTCTCTAATTTCCCTCATTAACTAACAATATTCAGGCGGGGTGGCCCGTCGATCATGTAACTTAAGTTTCAGCAGTATTACACTAGAGAATCTGGCAGATTTTAAAACATGTTCCAACCTGACCTGATTCAGGACTGAGGCAGTGATTCCCCCCTTTCTATAGGCCTTCTGCAAAGCCCACTCCACCCTAGTGATGAAGGCGGACAGTTTCTCATTCCTCCACTGCTTAACGGACCTAAATTTCCATAATAAATCTTCACCAGTCTCTGTACTCCCACACACCCCTTCTAAAGCAGAGAGATGCTCTGCGGCGGTAGCTTCCGGGCTGGTGGCCCTCAAAAACCTAATGGCTTCTAAAGCGGGACCCCGCAATCTCTCCATCAGTCTCTTCCTTTTCTCCCCCTCAGAGCACTGCCATTCCTGGACTAAGGGGGTGGCATAGTCCATCCAAGCTTCCAGGTCATCCTCCCCTGGAGGCACGGGCACCGTGTCAGAAAAAAACTTTAACTTATGGTAAGAATCGAGCTGTATATGTGGGACCACTAGGGGCAGTGAAGCCAACACAGAACTCTTGGGGGAACAGGGGGAGGTGCCGGGGGAGCCCTGAGGGGTAGCATCGCTGAACAAATCCAATGCTTGTAGCAGTTCCTGAGTAGTTCTCCCCTCCACTGCCAGCAATTTAAGCAGTTTGTCTTTAAAACTATTCATTTTGGGGAACCCCCCAGGGGTGACTGACCCACTTCGGATATGAATTAGCCTCCATCCCTGTGAGGTACCCTCCGGATAAATCACAGGAGGTACCTTCTCGGGGTCGATGGCCACACTGCACAGGAGTAGCACCTGCAGCGTCTGGTCGAGCAAGTCAGCCATACGCCCTTTTACCTCCACTTTGCCCAAACATTTTACTTGCTCTGCTGCGGAAATGATGTCAGCAGTTGGGTTTCCCAAAGGCACATCGAGCAGTAACACAATTTTCTGGGAGTCCAGCTCTTCGGCCTCACCCCACCCCATCAGTCTGTGTACCATGGTCTTAATAGGTCCCAACTTAATTTTTCCCAACATATCCCCTTCCACTTTTTCCATCTCTTGTGTACTTTCCCACTTGGCCACTAGGGGACGCTGATCCCAGCGGTGCCTCCAATTTGTAAGCCCCAGGGGGCGCTACCCTTAGGGCTACTACCCCTGCCTGCCTCCACGGAGACAGGGTAAGGGGCCCAGATCTGTTGGCGGGTGCCTCCACCCAGAGGTCGGGGTTAATGCTGTTGAGATTGCCTCGGTCACAGCCCTCTGGGCTACTGCAACCCCCCTTTCATCCCACTAATGACTCACCCAAGGTACCAGCAATACTTTTCCCCAGTACACTTGCCCCCAGGCTGGTATCTTCAGCTCACTCCAGGGACCCCCTGTAAAGTAAGGTACAGTTATATCGCAATCACTATACAGTAGTTCACCATAAATGCACAAACTAGCTAGGGTGTAGTTGCAAAACAAACAATCTGATTTATTTGAGGGGGAAGTAACAAGGACAGGGGATGGATCAAGTTGATTGGCTTATCACTATACTTATCTACCTAGGGCTCTGTGCACAGGCCTGACCCTAATATTTACTGTCCCTGGGTACCCAAACCCTAATGGCTAGTTCACCGTGGCAGCTGGTTGGGGTCCTGACACAGATAGCCTTTACAATACTGATAAAAGTCAGGATGGAAAGGAGATTTGGCTAGGCAGCCAGCAGTAGAATAAAACAACTTGAGACCACTGTTGCAACTTAGCAGGGAGCTACCCTGGTTTAGTACTCACGACTCCCTCAAGCAGCAGTTTCTGCACCACTGGCAGGGCTAAGCCCGAGTTTCACCAGCTTCCTCACACATTTATATGGCAATTCCAGATGGGTACCACACCAGGCCGCAGCCTCCAAGGCTTACATGAATTCTCAGCTGGCTAAGGTGCTGCAACGGCAGTGTCAGCTCCTGAGGACCAAGCGCACCAGCAGATATATCCAATCCTCCAAACAGGTCAAACCTGATGGGTAGCTGGGCTGGCACCAGCCTCCTCTGACCGCATGCAGCGGATTTAATATGACTCTTCTCAACGGCAAACAAACGGCCGATGCAGGCCTTCATGCGCTTCCCACACGAACACTCCACTAGCGCAGAAGCACAGAGCTCCTCTCTTCTCACCAGCCTCAACGCATCTGCCCCTTCTCAGCATGGGGCTCCCTTTACAATTCAGGCGCTACTCATTTCTATTGGCTGGCACACCTGTCAGTCCATCAATCTGCTGCCCTTCAGTGGTGCGAAAAAGTGCCATAGCCCATAATGCCTTCTCCACTTATAAGCAGTTACTGTATTGGTCAAACAGCTCTCCTAAGTCCCAAGGTACTGACTGGTCCAATTTAGCAGTTCCGGACCAAAATGGAGGAGACAACCGAAACAGTCCTCACTGCAAAGGAAGGCAGGTTAGAACAACCACATTATCATTAATATTTTACGTTATTTTCAACAAACAATCACATCCCCCATCAAAGCTCCCCCTGCACCACTAGCGATGGCAGGAGTGAGCTATTTTTTAGCTCCCCCTGCACCACTAGCGATGGCAGGAGTGAGCTATTTTTTCAGTGTCCCAGCGGGACTCGAGCATACAACCACAGAGCCCCCCACATTTCAGTTAATCATGGCTGCAACAGGCAGCCCTTGAAGAGACAGTACACGGAGGCTTTAAAAGCGTTCCTTGCTCCCCATTTAAACGACTTTATGCCGATCACCAACCAGGCATGGAGCAGGAAAAATGAGCTCCGGGGAAGCTTTTTAGGAACCCCCATTTGCAACGGGGTTACACTATTGTACCTTATTGTGCTGTTATTGATCTCCCCATGCCCGTCCCCAAGGACGCACCTGAAAACGAGCTGTTACCAGCTCAGTTTGTCTTCCTGGTAAAACTTTTGAAATAACCTAAATAAATACTAGTGGGAATAAATGCAGCTAACCCACTGCAGATCATTATGTGTGCCATTTATGGAATGAGCAGGGAATTTCCTGCATCCTGACTGGCTGAGAAGACTCTGACGCCATTGGATTTAGCAAAAGAAACCAATGGCTTCATACTTCATCTGGCAAGCAGGGCGTAGCACATCTGAGTATCAGTCCCTCCAAGAAATATTTTGTAATGCTATTTCTAACACTCATGTTTGTGAAGCAAGAGAAATGTATCCAGTGTAGGTAAGTGTAAAATCAGGGTATAAAAAAATATTCACAAGGCAGTGACATTTAAACTGAGAATAACCTATTTATTCTCATAATGCAGATTTATCCATACAGTTAATGCATCAACCCCTCCCCTTCAAGAAGCTGTCAGATCTGCTTTTGGAATACTGTTCAGGGTTATACCTTCAGCTTTGTAAGCACTGCTTCAAAGCTCTTGACTCTGGTAGAAAGCTGTTTGGCCATTTGACTGAAAAGGGTCTCACTAAAACAGCAGCCAGAATAGGTAATAAATCTGTATCTACTGTAAAATTGCCCAAATGAACTCTGTCATCAGGAACAGAGAATCTTCAAATGTTCTTTATCCCTATGAGTACAGATAATGACCTCTCCCCCTGGCTGTCGCATACATCCTTCTGAACATGAAGCACCACAGAGTGGCTCAGGTCTGACAAAATCCATGGCTTCAGGGACAGTGAGACCTATCTAGTTCTAATGAGCATGCCCTGAAAAGAACTGCATCCAGACTAAATCCATGCATGTCCATTCCATGCCCACAGCTCCTCCCCAGAACTAAAGTACGCAGTCACATCATATGTTATGCATTAACTGACCAATAGAACTGGGTTTTCTCACATCCATTAACATAGCTTTGTCAACATGGGAGCAACACTGAACATGAGGTAAAGAAGCTCAAATAAAAACGATTTTAATATTTGTTTGAAAAGCACCAGAATTAAATCTACTGTTATGATCAAACTCAAATATGCAACATGTTTTGTTGTTTTTTTTATCCACACACATTGCAGTGACCTCAAAGATGTTGCATTTGTGGCTATGCTATGCCCCCCACCCCCACTCATGAGGTCATTGAGGTCACTGTAACTTGTGTGGATAAAACAATGATCCAATACGAACTTGTTGTATATCCCCTATGCATTCTTCACTTTACGAAACAGTGTTCCTGCTAATTTTATTTTTTTAATTTTTTTTTCATTGCCACCCATACACACACTTTTTCCTCAAATAACAGGAAAACAACTTTAAACGGTTTCTTCTTTATCTTGTATAGTAGTACAAGGCCCCTCATGCTGCACCCTTGATTTTCCCCCAGGTACTGATCATAGAGATACTATATGTGAAAACTATGCGGACATTGTGTGGAGTTCTAGGGGCTTTTGTACTACCATATGCAAGTGACCTACACTGTGTCTATGAGGATGATATGCAAATGAGTGGGGGGGTCATAGAATGACCCCTCTAGTTTTTAATCTATAGAATCCCTATTGTACTGACTCTGACGACTATTACTCCTGTTCACTCTGCAGGCTTGACTGCATTTTCACCAGCTATCTCTGCCCGCTTGCCATCATGAAAATATCAGTTACTGTTCACTGTCATGACTGTAATGTTTATAGCCTTGAGAATTCATGGTACATGATTATTGGTCCTGATTTCTCAAAGCAGTGTCCTGACTAATAGGGTTTGCTAGAGTTTGTTACTGTTCCACTCTGTCACACAATGAACAAACCTGCCAGTTCAGTGGTTCTCATTTCAGACTCACCTCAATGACCGCACACAAGCACACTGGACTGGTGATTTTCAACATTACAGTCCTGCTCCATCAAATGGGAGTGCACAGCAAATTACAGAACAGCCACTGTTTTCTTATTAAAAAAGCAGCACTGTCACATATACACAGCACATCACAATCTAGTGGCATAAAGGTTCAAAACTATTTCTTCACTACAAAAACTGCTTTTTATTGTAGACTTGCATTTAAGTTTTTTCTTTAAACAGTTTTATTTTTATATATTAATTGCATTTAAAAATTTTCAGGGAGCCATTTTGTAAGCACAATAAAACACTTCAGGGTTTTGATTTCTATTTGTAAACTGCATTTCCAGAGGCACTTCATGCTTACAATGCACCTGGGCATGTGGTTTACAGATGGAGAGCCACACCATGTTTTGTTTTATTTGCTTACTTTTGCAATGGGCAGGGAAAATCCTGATTGGTTGCTAGCCATGCACTGGACGTGTCTAATGCACGGCTAGTACAAGATCAGGTGACCACAGCTGCATTGTAAAAAACAATTATGTATTAAGAAGTCAAATAGAACGTTCACTTTTGAGTTGCCACCAATTTTTTTCACCACTAACCACAATCTTGCTCAAATCCTGGAAACATCATATTAATTAAAGCACTCACTCTAGACTAGCAGGTTTGTTTTGTAACTCACCCACTGTTCCTGCTATTCCACACACCAAAGACGAAAATCAGTCTGTACATTACAACTTTCAGTTTTCTCTAAAGTTCAGTAGCCAGCATTTCAAAAAATCATAACAACCCCCCCTCCACCCCCCCCCCGGGAACAGCCTGATGCCTCACAGACACAGACAGACACACAATGTCCCAGAATTGTACTCCTCTCGCCAAGAGTGACAACACTGAATAATTATTTCAATTAATGGTTCATAAAACAAGATAGAGCACAATGTACACCGCCCCCCCCCCAGCAATCATGATTTCATTAACTAGAACATAAGAATAGCTGAGATACTGCCGACCATGGCACATGCTCTGCAGAACAATCAAAGGTCTTTTTTATTTATTTATTTAGCTTTTGTTGACTGGGTAAGTGCACTAGACAAATCCTGCCTATTTTCAGGCATGACCTGGGTCTCAGCAGTAAGACTTATCTGATGCAGATTAAACATTGATACATCAGCTCTGTGTATTTTGTTTGTCTCTTATCCCTTACCAGCGATCTTCTTGCCATACATTCATAGCAGCTTTCCTCCTGCCCAGCCATCCATACAATTGACCTGATCACTAGCCAGTCGGCCGCCTACCCACTTCTCCGCAGTCAGGAAGTGTTATGATCATATTAAAACTATGGCTAAACTTTAATGAAAAAAAAAAAAGGACTTCATTTTCAAAGTACATTGTGTGTGTATGGGGGGGAGAGAGGTTGGGAAGCTACAGCTATGGTGGCCACACTAGGATGAAAGTCCTAAGGGGAAAGAAAAAACAACACAGCTATGTACTGGAGGCGGATGAACTATTTAATTACCAATTACATTAAGCATTTCAATTTCTCTCTACATAAACATAAAAATCTAGATTTTTTATATGCATTTAAAATACAGAGGCCCATTTTATAAGGGCAGCAAGACACTCCAGGGATGTGTTTTAGACATTTCTCATGCACAGCCAGGGGCTGCAGACTCTTGGCCTGTGGCTTCAAGCCTCACTACACCCCTGGCCGTGTGTTAGAAATGTCTAATGAACATCCTCTTGTGTCTTCTTACTTACTTAAACAACTGCCTTTCAAAAAGTATATGTTTAAAAACTAGCTCTTATTAATTTAAAAACTAAACTGTTTCTCTTTGAATTCAGTTGTTTTTCTGCAGTGCCAAAGAAGGTAAGTGTGATGTCATCAAGCATTGTGAGAGCTACTGTCCTGTTGGCTAAAATATGTCACAAAGACATATAACCTATTCAAATAACATACTGGTGATGTACAAACTATGAAAATACATTTTCATATTTAGACACTTCATGGATAGTTGTACAGTTTGCATGTCGTAATGGCAGAACATCACTTTTAATATTGTGGAATGTATTTCCATTGGATGGTATTATAGTGGTGCGGTAGCACCACTGTAGTTGGGGTTGAGTAGGCTGTTTAATGTTAAACCCCTAACTTTGCACTTTAATAGCTTTGCCACCATTCAATGGATTTACATGAAATTTTGCATGCACACTCTCAGGGGTAATGTCTCTTGATGTGGTTAGTCGCATTCCACTTGTATTCCAAGATCCAGATAGTGGAAAAAGTAAAAAACATTTGTTGTACTTATTTTTGTTTTTGTCATCACATAGTTGCCAGACAGTTTGGAATTTTGCTCTGAAATTTTCAGGGTAAAAAGGGCTTGGGCCAGAGTGGTACATTTTGTTGGTTTGGTGAAAAAATACTAATCTGTTCCAGAGTTATGAGGATGGGAAAGTTTAGTTTTGAGTATGCTCAGTACTATCTTTTAGATAGTTGTTTCATACGAAAAAAGAATTTGGCCCATACTGTACAAGAAAAGATTCTGTTTCATATGGGGTTAATCTTTTTTCATGAGGAAATTTTTCTTTTTAATAGTCACCATTGTGTTTCCTTTTTTAAAAAAAAGAAATTTTTTTGAAAACGTATAAAAATGATATTTGGCAGCAACACCAACACATGTATCTTGCAAACTGGGACACCACCACCCCCCCATAGGTGGATTCTGCAGTTAATTTTTGGAAAAATCACCATAAACATGTTTTTAACATATTTTAAAATGTTTTGTCATGACCCTAATTTCTTTTTCATATGGCCATATGAACAAAGAACAGTGCTGTACGAAAAAAAGATTCCTTTCATGCGATGAAAGAATTTGGACTTAGTTTATTCATATGAAATAATCTTTTTTGTATGAATGAGACAACCTCATGCAAAAAGAGTCCTTCATATGGAAAAAGAATTTGGATTTAGAATTGATGCCACATGTCCACTTTAACAAGCCATAACTGCATCAGTGCTTGTAGTTAAGGGACAATCTATATAGCAAATGAAATGCCTTAATGAGTACTACAAGACTAAGATATACAACACTAATACATAATCGCTCCCTAAACCTTCATGAGGTACGCAGTGCACCACCAGATTACTTCTAGTCTTCACTATGGTGCTAAATCCATAATAAAAGCCTGATCAACATCAAAAATGAATCAAAGATGTATATAGTCTTCCACTACAACTGTAACAAATTTCAGAGCAATCTGACAATTTACTGACTTATAAGTAAAAAACCAAGAAACATATTTTTACCCATATACAATCAAGCACTGAGAATTAAAAGGCATACTTAATATATTTTTCCCTTTGAAGTGAACACCACAATGCCACAAAAAAAATACTATTACAACAAAGCACATAAATTGCTTTTTTGGAGGCATGGAAGTGCATGGCCCAAAGGGCCCTACACTTTCACAGCCAGATGGATGTGTCCATCTATGGAGGGGTGGAAGCACAGGGCCCTGCACTTCCCTACACAAATGGATGTGAATGAGGATACAATTATACTATCTCAAAAATTAAGGAAATTCTTTGCAAAAAAACTTCATTTATGCACCAGTTAGAGTTCAGATTAAACCAACAAAAGTAGAGAAATGTGATGTTAGGGTTTCCAAGCCTAACACACGCCCATCCTGCAGGCAGCAAAAGGGAAAAAAACATTACAGTTTTGCCTGTCCTGAATCTTCACAAATCAAGCCTGGGGTCTTCCTTGGAGTTATTAATCCCAATGCTTGTTCCATTCTCATATAGTCAGCACATCTCATTTTATTTACTGATGGAATGGGGGGAGTGTTAGGGTTGATAACCCCAAGGAAGATCCCGGGCCTGATCTGCAAAGATTCAGGTCAGACAAAACTGTAATTTTCTTTTCCCTTTTGCTGCTTGCGGGGTGGTGGTGGGGTGTTAGGGTTGGAAACACTAACACCATATTTCCCTACTTTTGTCAGTTTAATCTGAACCCTAACTGGTGCATTAATTAAATTTTGTGTATAAAGAATAAATTAATATATATAGTAGGAGAGGAATTTGTAAAAAGTAGTATCATAGATGGATGGACACACGACTAGACTGAGATAAAAACCAAACATGCTGCACACATTTTCCTACCACTAGTCAAATTATGTTTGTAATTACTGCAGAAGTATTTCTGAATAAAATGTTCCCTACTGTGGGTGTTTTCTAGCCTGGGAATAGGAGACTGGCAAAAAAATATACATCTAGAGACCATTCTTTATAAATCTTATCCCATACCAGCTAAAAAAAGCCTCAGCATCCTCCTACTTAGTTTCTCATTAAAATTACAGAAAATCTGACATTTCATTTCTGCCTTGAATTCTTCCTTGCAGCTGAGAGGTAGTGGAGGAGTGACTGATTAATTAACATGGTGAGGAGGTAGTGCAGAATTAAAGAATAATGCTCTATTATAATAAAATGCTTAAAAACAGCAGATTTAAACTAATTGTGTTTTAAGTTCACTGTTTTCTAGTTAGCTGTTTTTATTAACATCCCCCTGCAGTTGGGCTACTAAATATTGTAGATATTGTAACAGTTATGTCACTGAGTCTTTCAAAATGTATCTGACTCTCCACCACTAAACACATAATTGCTGTCTGTGGTATCACAGTCTTTTGTCATGGTAAATACTATGATGTCATAAAGAAAGGCCATATGAGGTTAATAGGGGAAAGGCAAATGTTTTCAAATGTTTTTATATCGACTTTTTAGGTGGACTACCAAGTTGTGCTGGAAATCTTGGAAAGGGACACTGAAAATGAAAAAAAATGTACTCTAGTAAATTGTAACAACTGAAACATCTTTATGAAAGCACGTGCTGAAGTGCAGAGTTGCTCTTTAAGGCTAATATAAAAAAAGACAGCTGGGTTTCTTTTCTTCAGCTGGTGATGATGTGGTGGGGTGGGGTGCTGGAAAATGGGTAGGTGGGCATAGACTTTAGGAAGACTGGAAATACTTTGTTTCACTCAGGATAAGTAAGTGAGAGAGGCAAAGAAACTAAAATGCTCCACAATATTTCAGTAGGTTGACATCTACAGCATTTTGCAGAAAGGTAATCTGAGGTTTATTTTCTAGCCAGACAATGCAGTTAGTGAAACAGTTCATAGCAATAAGGTTCTGGACAGTAACATTTTGCTTAAGTATGCATATGCTTTTTTGCTTCGTTGTACCAGTTAGTAGTAAAAGCCTGCTGATTTTCCAGATGTACGTAATTTAACTGGAGTATTTCTGGGCAGTGATCCATCTGGTAAAGCAAGTGACCTCTGCAGTTAAATACAATCCCCCTGAAATTTCTACGGTGTGAGAATGGGGTCCTGAGAAATGTTCAGTAAAGCACGATTAGACTGAAACCCCTGGGAAGGGATCTGGTATCACTATATTAAGGGTCTTCTCCTCTGCAATTAAATACAATCCCCCTGAAAGTTCCACAATGTGAGAAGGGGGCCCTGCGAAATGTTAAGTAAAGCACAATTAGGCTACAACCCCGGGAAGTGACCTGGTATCACTATATTAAGGGTGCATGTAAGAATGTACTTGAGGAAGGAAAGATTGTTTTTCTTTCCTGCCAGCAGTTACAGGTTACATGTGATGTGTGTACTTGGAATGGTTTCCCCACTCCTATAAGCAACTGTTTTTTGTTGGTCATTATTTCTGCCTCGTGAGCAACAGAACTACAGAAGTAGTGGAGGCAATGCCACGATTTGGGGCTTCCTTGTGCAATGTCTGGGTGTGGAGGTGTCGCTAAGTGGCCTCTGATTACTATCACTAGAAGCCCTCCTGTATGGTAATACAAACTCCAGTACAGCAGTACAATAGCAAAACGAGTCATACCCATTACTGTCATGGCAACATTTTGGGACCAACAGCTATGAGAGTTTATTTTATTTTGCAAAGCAACTGAAAGTCTGCATGCTCCAATACACTACTTCCAAATCAAGACATTAATTCATTAACAGTCATATGATGAAAGCGGGACAAACAGACTGCCACTGTTTTTTCCATATTGGTTTTCATCAGGCACTTGTAACTGTTCAATAAATTAACTTTTGATTACGGATCTTTATGCTGGAGAGTCATGTGTTTATTATGTTTGCTTTTACCAGATTCTAGCTTCAAATAGATGACTTCTATGGCTACAGAACTAAGCTGAATGATGGGTAAACACATTTGCATGTGGTATACACTGCATTTTCCTTTAAACTGTTTGCATTTAAAAATATTAAAAGTGATGTCAAAGTGCATCTTGGATTGTTTCACGGCGACAGCTAGTGGGCTGGAGAAACCGGAATTATAAAATGGTTAATGCTGCAGTAGACTGAAATTGTGGAGGAAAGCCATTGCAGCTGCATTACTCCCTGGATCCGGAATTGGGCAACAGGTAAAGATATAGATATAGTGGATTGTGTCCCCCTGCCCCCATCTAGCTGTAGGCACCCATTTTTTAACGTATCCACATAGGAAGTAATCACTGAGCGGGAATTTATTTATTTAGACATTTTGACTGTGAATGCACACCAAGCCAGAGCTTGTCTTCGGGTGCAACTCTTGTGGACGGGACGGCCAGAGGGGCACAAACATACAATAAACCCTGAAAACAGCAGCAGTGCTGTACAAGCATAAAAACAGTAACATTGCAGTGAGTGTATCAGAGTGCAGAGAAAACTAGGACTACTAGTGTTTCAGAAAAAGAGACGTGCAAGAACAAGGGGACACAATTTAAAGATGGGGGGCAGTTCAGGGGCAATGTGAGGAAGTATTATTTCACAGAGAGAGTAGTGGATGCATGGAACAGCCTTCCTGAGGAGGTTGTGGGGTGTAAAACTGTGGGAGAATTCAAGAATGCATGGGACAGACATAAGGCAATTCTTGTGGGGGGTAGGAAGAAATAGGCTGTTGGTTAACTAGGATCTGCGGCCTATCCTGTAGGTAGGGAAATGGGCAGACTAGATGGGCCAAGCAGTCCTTATCTGCCATCAAAGTCTATGTTTCTATGTTGCTATAAGCACAAAACAATAGTCAAGTCACACAAGCAGTAAATCTGTCCACAAGTAGGCAGGAATCAGGAACAGTCAGGTGCAGGGTGCCATGTGCCTGAAACGACCATGTGATGGGTAAACAGGAGTGGACATCAGAGAAAGATGAGGACTAAGTGCACGAGCAGGAATGAACTGTGTTCTCGCATTTTAGGGAAGAGAGAGAAAGATAAGGGAGGGGTGGGGCTATTCCAGGGATGGGGGCATCTTTAGGGGAATGAAGCCTTCCCAGTAAAGGGGCCGCTTGAAGGTTTGATACCCAGTGCAGGGGGAAACTGAGGCAAAATGGAGGACAGGCCTCCATGAGAAATAAGAGATGGGCAGAGCCACTGGACACCACAGGGAGTTTTAAGGTTGGTCTGGCTATGGTGACAGAAGTGGGCATAAACAGATTAACAAAAAGAGAAAGGGAGATTTTGAATGAGTGGGAGTCAGTGGGGACTGATATACAGAGAGAGATATCTAAAAGACGGGAAACTGGAAATGAGCTGTCCAGGGCTCCACTTGCTAATCTGGTAAAATACGTCTACATAAATAAAACTGGTGGTGGTAGCAGTGGAAGGTGGTGGCAGTTTAATGCTGCAAAACAGCAGAGGAAGCGATAAAGGTGGTCCACTCAGGCTACTGCGAACTCAAGAGACAGCACTGTAAACCATGTCTCCATAGTCGAGCATTGGGAGAATCATTCTGATCACAGTCCCATGATGGGCAGGGAGAGGGTGCAGGTCTTGTTCTGATACACAGCACACAATACAGGGAGAACGTCTGTATGAATGGCAACTACAGAATGTGTCTCATAAAGTTAAGGTGTTGCTGCAGCCAAATCCCAAGGTATATTTTTGGCATTTATTTATTTATTTTATTTTTTTGGTATTTTTTTTTTGTTAACCGAGTGGAGGGGACTTACTCCAGCAGAGAGTAATCAGGCATTGAGTACACTCAGAGGTAGCCTACCGAAGAGAAAGTGTGCACGAAGGCAGGAGCAGAAACAAGGTGATAGAAGAGAAGAGAAGAAATAACCAAACTGTTTGTTTTTTCTGCAACACTACTACCACACCCATATTCTAAAGCCTTAATCTCAGTTCAAGGCACCATGGGTATGTAAGCAATAAGACATGACAGAGTGTTGGTTATGCTGGGATAAATGCATGCCTATGGGCCTACTGATGCATGAGACTACATTCCAAGTGCCTTGCAGCCCCTAGAAGTGTGCTTATCCCAGCAGGACCAACACTCTGAAGTGTTTATTGTGCTTATAAACGGGTTTTTGTGTGTGGTTTTTTTTGTGGGGGGGGTGTAATTTGGGTGTTTGTGTGTAATTTTATTTTAAATAACAAAAACATTAAAAACCTCAGTTATGTAAAAATAGTTCCTCCTGTGTTGGGTTTTCAGAAGATGGTGCAAGTGTGCACAGTAATGTTCAGATGCCGTTGTGTGTATCTCATTCAGTTTTTGTATTGCTGGTTTGGTTACTTAATGTAACAAAAATACTTAACTTTATTTTTGTCTGTTTGGGCTGTTTTGTGTGATGAGCACATGACAGTACATGCTGACCAGGTGAGAATATGTTTACAAGGAGCGAGCAGTGCGATGAGTAAGTGTTGTGGGGGTAGAAGCGAGTGAATGACTGGGGCTGCAGCTGCAGCAAGAGTGGATGATTGTGGTACAAAGGTTGGAATGTAAAATTAAATTAAAGTAAAAGAAGGACTAGGCAGTGATTGGACTCAAAAAAGGAAAATAGCCAAGTCATTTTTAAAATTTCTTATCTCTGTAGACTAGTACGAAGGCATGGAGCACTGGAACCTTTTAAAAGCACTGTATGTTCAGAAAAAAATGTATGGCTGGCAAGCTGTCTCAGTCAATCATATTCTAGGACTGTCTTTGCCCATTTTATAAGTAAACAGTAAGACATGAGGGGGTGTTGGCTGTGCTGTGATAAAAGTGCACCTAGAGGCATAGTGAGGCATGAGATCATAGGTCGAGTGTCCTTACTGTCCCAGAAGTGCATTTATCATAGTGTCTTACATCAAATTGGTTGTTAGTGTAAATTTATTTAAAATTGAAAGGAAAATAGTAAAAATATTGTTCATTTTGTAGAAAACAGTCCCACTGTGGTGGACTGTCAGTAGAAACATAGAAGTTGACGGCAGATAAGGACCACAAGGCCCATCCAGTCTGCCCATTTCTTTTTTCTACCTTATGAATGTGCCATAGGCCTTTGCTCTGTCAATGACCTATCTATTCATACTCCTCTGTATTGCTCCCTTATGCCTATCCCATGCCTGTTTGAAGCCCTGCACTGTATTCACATCCACCACTTCCTAAGGTAGGCCGTTCCATGCATCCACCACCCTTTCTGTGAAAAAGATCTTCCTCACATTACACCTTAATTGGCCCCCCCCTCTAATCTCATGCTGTGTCCTCTTGTCCTGCTATTTTTCTTATATTGAAACATGTTAGACTCTTTCACCATGTTAATGCCCTTAAGGTGTTTGAATGTTTCAATCATATCACCTCTCTCCCTCCTTTGCTCTAGGGTATACACATTGAGCTCAGTTAATCTGTCCTCATGTTTTCTGATGCAGTCCCTGCACCATTTTGGTTGCCCTTCTCTGGACTGCCTCAATTTGGTTAATGTCCTTGTGAAGGTGTGGCCTCTAGTACTGCATGCAGTACTCCAGATGGGGCCTAACCAGTGTCTTGTAAAGAGGGATTATTACTTCCCTCTTCCAACTTGTGATACCCCTACTAATACACCCCAACATCCCTCTAGCCTTACCTACTGCTTTAGAGGTCTGCTTGAATGATTTCAGGTCATGGGTGATGATGACATCCAATAAGGGTGCAGCTGTGGCCAGTGGTGCTTACCTGGTGTAGTGTGCAGATTCTTTAGTTTTGTATTGTTGCTTTGAACTACTTTTGTTCTTCTGTTTGTTTTATAACTAGTTTTACATTTGTGTCTTTAGCGGTCACTGTCTGCATGAGGAGAGAGGGCAGGGTGAGTGAGCACTGCTTGATCAGGAGGGAGCAAGACTGTTTACAGAGAGGAGCTTAAAAACTGAGATTAAATATGGAGCTTGGTTTCATGCTCTCGAGCACGATCAGTAATCACGTGAGTGAGCACTGTGTACCAGGAGGGAGAGCAAGGCTGTATTCAGAGTGGACCATAAAGGAGCCCCACATAATGGCTAGAAGTGTGTGCTACAGAAGCAGGCAAAATAAAAACCCCAGAGGGAGACACAACCAACAGTTACAAATGCCAGTGGGTGCACGGACCTACTACATGTGGAGTGCAGGGTGCAGACAACACCAAGGAGCACCACAGCTTCCACATGTGTGCTGCCCTTTGCTGTCTGTAGTTGTCCAACATTGCATATTGTTGCATCTGCTGCAGTTTTGTATGGCCAGGTAAGCCAGCCCACTGCTGTGGTGTGGTGTGTGTGTCCTGCTAGTACTGGTGCTGCTGCTGTGGTCCCAATTGTGGGACTGGCTGCTGGCCTCGTTCGAAGTGCAGGTTCTGCTGCATCTTTTGCAAGACTGCCAAAGTCTCCTTCTCCAGTTAATATGGATCATCTGTTTGTAACCCCCCTACAAATGGGGGTTCCCGAAAAGTCTTCCTTTGGCTTGCCTAAATGCTCACTGCCAGGCTGGTGTTCTGCGTTTTAGCAGGTTAAATGAACTGCCAGAGAGTGCCTGTATAGCCTCTGTGTACTGTCTCTTTAAGAGCTGCCTGGATTGCATTCTTAATTAATCCAAAAGGGAGCTCTGTTAGAAGATGTGCTTGTTTGCTGATCATTTGTTAGAGTAGTAATAATATTGTAGTTTGTTCTAACCTGCCTTCTTTGCAGCAAGGACTGTTCTGTTTGTATTCACCAACTTGGCCTGGACTGTCTGAATGGGCCAATCAGTACATTTGGGACTTTAATGGAGTAGTCCTACTATGTAAGGCAGGATTAAGATGCAGTATTGTTTTGGGTTGTTTTACTGTTGGGGGTCGTTATATTAGTAGACAGAAAACCGTGACGCAGTGGTTACCCCCTAATCGTCACATTTTTGCTTGTCTACTTTGTATAACACTTTGGCAGTAAAATGATTGCTTAAAAGCAATACTGCGTCTTGTATTCCTTGCACACCACAAATTTTTGGACTGCTTTATTTCGTGGAGGTTAGCCACCTCTTTTGTTGTGCATGCAGACAACTGCTTTGTTTCAGCACAGAGGAGCTCTGGTTGTGTGTTTGGAAGGGACTCTAAAATAGAGCCTGCCTACAGGGGCTTGGTGGGGCCAAAACTTGTAGGAATTGTAGTTTTGGGCTTTTGACGCCTAAAATAACCTGGAGGAGGAGCCATTCTTGTGACTGACAGATAGATCAGCCAACCAAACCTTTTGGATCTTGGGGAAATTCCCAAGCTGCTTGCAGCTAGTTTCAGTTCTGAGTTGGGAAGTGAAGAGATAACAGCTTGAATGATTCAAGCAGCAGCCCCAGCGTAGATTCACGTGGGAGAACTGTGGAAAGGCCTGAGTTTTGGCCTGCATGCCTGCCTGCTGTCCCTGAGAGGGAACTTGTGCCTTTTTTGGACTGAATCCGAACTTGGAGAGCGAAGTAAGCCACTGGACTGTGACCAGACTCCTACCTGAAGAAGACCAAAGATTTGCTGAATGTGATCGTCCTATCTGCACTTCTAGCCACCTCTGAACTCCCGGATTGTGCAGACTCTGTAATTGTGACCAAAGAGCCATTTTGCCTGGCGCATTAGAATTTCCTTACATGTAAATGTCTTGTGTGCTGCTAGTGGGTCGTGATTTGAGTCCCCACTGTGGTTTGAACTGTATTCTCCTTGCTGGAAGCTGCATCCAGCCCCACAGACTGAATCCAAAATCATCTCCATTCGGCCTGGGCCTTGCCACACTGGCCCAGCCTAACTAACCACTGCACAGAGAAAGCCATTGACAAGAGACCTGCCTGGGAGATCAGCCCCCTGCTCAACACTTGAACAGGAATGACGCCTCAGTGATTCGTGTGGGCCCCGCTTCTCCGGGCACTTCAGCTCAACAACCTGCAGTCTCGATTTCGTCCTGCCTGTGTCCAGTATTGGGTATCGTGAGTAAACATCAGGGTAGCTCCCTGCAACAACAGCTAAATCTGAAGTGTTGTCATCTGATTGCCTTGTTGCTTTTTCTTTCATGAACTGAGCTCTCCGGGCTCTGAATTACAAATAGTGTGTGTTGTGCATGTTGCTTTCTTCCACCACAGGGCCCCAACCAGCTGCAACGTTCTTGGCTAGCCCACAGTTTTCCTAACTGGGTACCCAGAGTGTGTGACTGTGTGGGGACTTAAAGCACATGCATAACTGTTTGATTAATATAGCCTTTAAGCAAATCAACCTGATTACGCCCCTTCCTTGTCCAAGTCCCCTGAATAAATCAGATCTGACGTTTTCTGCATTTAACCTGACTGTGGTTCCCATTTGTGCCAAGAGTACTGTACTGTTGCTATTTGCTGTACATAACCTTGTTTTACAGGGGTCCCAGGGTCGTGCTAGAGGAACCAGCCCTGGTGGTAAGTGCAAACAGTGTGGGTACTTGTGTGGTGTACAAGGGGTACTGTGAAAGTGATTATTGTATATTGCTCAAGCCACTAGAAGGGAAAGAGGGGGGTTACAGTGTCTCAGAGAGCTGTTCCCTGGTTAATTTGACCACTACCAACCCTGACCTCCGAGTGGAGGCACCCATTGCAGAACCTAGGCCCCTTAACCTGCTACTAGCCAAGCAGGCAGGGGTAGTAGCCCGTGGGATAGCGCCACATAGGGGTTAACTCTTGGAGGCTCACCACTGGGATTTTGTGCCTTCTAGTGGCCAAAAAGTATGAATTATTGTTAAAGATTAATGGCTACCCCAGTAGAAATGGCTGTACATCAGTTGGTGGAGTGGTGTACTGGGCAGCAGATCGACCCCCAAAATGCTCTGCTTATACTGGATAGTCCCCAGGTTACCAATAAGGACACAGTAGAGGGAGCACTCTCCAAAGTTGAATGTTTAAAAAACCCTGTGGTGGTGGGTCGACAGGCTGATTTGATGGCCCAAACTTTCATAGCCTTGGTAGAGTATAGTGACCTCGTGGACAGCTCTAAAGTGCCACAGACTATTGCCTCATAAGGGGTCCCAGCCGCCTGGAGAATGATAACAAAAAACAGTAAAGACCCTGGGGAGGATGAGCGCCCACCATTATCTGAGACTTTTGAGGAGAAATTTGCTAAGTTGTTGCTGGAGGAAGGGAAAACCGTAGAGGACTTAAAGAAACTGTTCCTGCCACCTGGGGGTGTTCTTTCCCCAACATCCCCTCCGACTCCAGCACCTGTTACTGCCTTGCCTTCTGTGCCAGTGCCAATGCTGGCCCCTATATCTGTACCCGCCATTATTCACGACTCCTACCGAAGGCTGAGAATCTTCTCGGGCACCCTCCCCACCCCCCTGGGGGAGGATGACTGGGAGACCTGGATTGACTATGTTGCCCCCCTGGTACCCAAGCAGCAATGTGCGGAGGCTGAGAAGCGGAAAAGAACCATAGAAAGTTTGAGGTGCCCCGCCCTTGAAGCCATTAAATTTTTGAGGTCCATGAACCCTGATGCATCTGCTCAGAAGTACCTATCTGTACTTGAAGGCAATTTTGGGAGCATTGAGTCAGGGGAGACTTTGATATGGAAATTGCAAGGTACCAAACAATGGAAGGGGGAATGTTTGTCTGCATATGTTACTTGCCTAGAAAGAGCTCTGCAGAAAGCTGGGGTAGCTGCTAGTGATATGAACCATGTGAGATTGGGGCACATACTGCAACATGCCAAGCATTCTAAACTGCAGATCATCCAGTTAAGGCTCCAGGATAGGAGAGCAAACCCACCTGACTACTGTGACTTGATAAAAGAACTCCAGGAGGTAGAAAGTGAAGCGAGAGATTGTAATTATGGGGTGAGTGCAGCCCAAGTGATCATGGCACCGGAAGGCCCTTCCGAAATGGAGACCACTAAGAGTGTCCCGCCGTGGGCTAGACGGTGGGGGGAGGAGTTACGGAAGGAAGTTAGAAAAGTACAACTGGGTGCGTTCGCTGAGGTATCCCTTGCTGACAGAGACCCTGGCCCCTGTCAGGACGTGACTGTTATGGGGTTGGGGGTGCACCCTCAGGCATCCTCTACTGAGGGTGGTTTCTCAGCTGAGCTCAAGGAATTGACTGCCACCCTAAAGGAATTTTTGAGACATGGTACACTACCCGCAGAAGTCAGATCACAATCTCCCACTGATGCTCCAGCATCCTTTGCTATGTTTTCCCCAAGGATGCCCCGAGAGCAAGTCATTTGTTACAATTGCGGCAAGGATGGCCATATGAAGACAGAATGCCAGTCTCAGAAGGACTTAGAGAAAGTGGTGAACCAGCTTCAAGAAGAGCTTCGGAAAACGAGTCTGTGGTCAAGGGGTGCACGAAATGACCACAGTAAAGGCTTCAGCCATCCTAACTCAAACCACTCTGTGGCTAAATCGCCTGTCCAGGCCCCTGCTGTTGTCCCCCCAGACTGGTCCTAAATAGTGGGCCCTTCGATGGAGACTTCTGTGACTGTCAATGGTGTCCATGCTCGGGCAGTGCTCGATAGTGGGTTGCAAGTGACCACTGTATTCCAGGACTGGTATGACAAACACTTATCTGATGTGCCACTACAATCTCTGGAAGATTCTCATGTGTGGGGCCTGAGCGACAAGTCTTATCCATACCTAGTATATGTCTGGCTCTGGTTGTCTTTCCCTGCAACTGTAACTGGCGTAGATGAACAAGTAGAGACACTAGCCCTGGTGTGCCCTCCTACGGGATTGTATGATGGGATTCCCTTGCTCATTGGAACCAACACCCACATGTTTGGAAAACTAGAGCAGCTGTATCACGAAAAACAAGGGAAACTGACTGGGTGGGCACTGAGAATCTCAGCCCTGGTAAAGACAGCCTATGATCTGCAAAAACGGACTACGGAAGCCGACGGACATGAGCCGGTGGGGATAGTGTGGAAGAAAGATCCTGATTCTCTGGTACTCCCTCCCAATGCTCAGTACTCCATTCAGGGAGAGGTTTGTGTTAGAAAGGAAGTGAAAAATAAAATACTAATGTTGGATGCACTGGGTGATGGAAAGCTACCAGAGGGATTATTGGTTAAACCCAGCATTTTACCTGCCCGTGCCCATGCCTATGCACGACGAGTGATGGTCCAGATTCGGAATGTGTCAGATCGGGAAGTACGGTTGAACAGAGGGCGCATCCTAGCTACAGTACACTGTGCAGACACTGCTGTATTACCCAGCAGCAAGTACTGGTGAAAAGGAAAGAGTGACCCTGGACTTATTTGACTTTAGTGATTCCCCGTTGCCAGCTAAATGGAAGGCTAGAATTAGCAAGAAACTCGCCCAGAGAGACCAAGTGTTTTCGTTAAAAGAATGGGATGTGGGGTGTGTTCAGGGTGCAGAGCATCACATACGCCTGCATGATGACTGGCCATTTCGAGAGAGATCTCTACACCTCGCCCCAGCGGACATAGATGATGTGAGGAGGCACCTGCAGGAAATGCTCACTGCTGGCGTGATACAGGAATCAAGGAGCCCATATGCCACTCCCATTGTGGTGGTGCATAAGAAGAATGGGTCTGTGAGAATGTGTGTTGATTATTGAACCCTGAACCGGCAGACCATCCCCAATCAATACACCATGCCCGGAACACAAGATGCCCTGGATTGTCTGAATGGGAGCAAATGGTTCTCGTTATTGGATCTTCGTAGCGGATATTACCAGATTCCAATGGCCCCAGAGGACTGTGAGAATACAGCCTTCATCTGTCCTTTGGGGTTCTACAAATTCCTGAGAATGCCACAGGGAATTTTAGGTGCCCCGGCCACCTTTCAGCGACTGATGGAACGTGCAGTGGGACATATGAACTTGCTAGAATGTCTACTGTACCTAGACAATGTCACTGTGTTTGGGCACACATTAGAGGAGCATGAGACACAACTGTTTAAAGTCCAAGACCGATTGGAAGACTTCGGCCTCAAGCTGCCCACTGACAAGTGCCAGTTTTTTCAAACCTCCGTGAAGTATGTGGGACACATAGTATCTGCAGAAGGGATAGAGTCTGATCCCAGTAAGGTTTAATCACTGACTAATTGGCCCCAGCTCCATAATTTGAAAGAACTACGTTTCCTGGGGTTCTGTGGCTACTACCACAAGTTCATAAAAGACTATTCAAAGGTGAGTCGCCCTCTCTTGAATCTTACCCAGGGTTACCCTCTTACCAACCATAAATATAAAAAAGGGGCCTTCAAAGAACCAGAGAAAGTGTACTTCCACACAACTAAACTTTCTGGGCCTCACTGAACACCCGAATGTGAAGCAGCCTTTCATGAAGTCATATACCAGCTCACCCACGGCCCCATCCTCACCTATGCTGACTCCACCAAGCCCTATGTGCTGCATACAGACGCTAGTCTGCAGGGTCTAGGAACTGTGCTATACTAAGACCATGAGGATGGTTTGAGACCAGTGGCCTTTGCCAGTAGGAGCTTGACCCCGTCAGAGCGAAACTACCCTGTGCACAAGCTAGAGTTCTTTGCCCTAAAATGGGCCATCGTCAACCAGTTTCATGAATACCTCTATGGGGCAAAGATATTGGTGAAGACAGACAATAACCCGTTAACCTATGTATAGACTTCAGCTAAGTTAGACGCCACTGGGCACCGGTGGATTTCTGCCTTATCAACCTGTGATTATGCTGTTGAATACAGACCAGGGCTGAACCATATTGATGCTGATGCCCTGTCACGAAGGCCAGTCTCCAAGAGTAATTGGGTCAGGCTGTCTGAACCTGACATCCGAGCATTGTGCCAAAAGTTTGACAGAGATGAACAGATGTCCGTGGACACAGTGGACTGTTTAGTAGATTGCTTGGGCCCTCCTGATACCTGTATACCGGCTGCCTATTGCTATTTCTCTGCTCTAGATATTAGTGCCCTACCTCAATTTGACAATGACAGCATTCCATGGGCTCAATCCCAAGATCCTATGATTCAGTCAGTACTTGATGCCCTGCATGCAGGGAAAGATGTGTCCAAGTTGTGTTCCCCTGACTTGCAAACTGCCCTATTGTTTAAAGAAGGCTCCAGGTTGAAGTTACACAATCAGTTGTTATACGGAGAGACAGTGGATCACAGTGGTCAAGTAGATAAGCAGCAATTGGTCCTGCCCACAGCCTTTAAAGATTTGGTACTGAGGTCCCTCCACAATCACATGGGGCACCTTGGCATTGACAGAACTCTTGACTTGGTACGATCTTGATTCTACTGGCCCAAGATGGGGGCCGATGTTGAGCACCATGTGAAGACCTGCAGTCATTGCCTGCAAAAGAAAGCCCTGCCTCAGAGAGCTGCCCCCCTTGTCAATATTACTACCAGCACCCCCATGGAACTGGTCTGCATAGACTTTTTGTGTTTAGATTCTGATCAGCGGAATATTGGCAATGTGTTAGTGGTTACGGATCATTTCACATGGTATGCACAAGCTTTTCCAACTAAAGATCGAAAGGTCGCTACAGTGGCCAAGGTGCTAGTGGAAAATTTCTTCATCCACTATGGTGCCCCTCAGCGGATCGACTCTGACCAAGGCAGAGATTTCGAAAGTCGGCTAATCAAAGAAATGCTCTCTCTATGGGGGGTGCGGAAGTCAAGAACCACCACTTATCACCCACAGGGGGACCCTCAACCAGAACGTTTTAACCATACCCTTCTAGATATGCTGGGCACCCTCCATCCCAAAGACAAGCCTAAGTGGAGCCAGCAGATTAGCACCTTGGTCCACATATACAATTACACAAAAAATGACACTACTGGGTTCTCCCCCTACCACCTCATGTTCGGGAGGGAGGCCCGACTGCCTGTTGATGTCTGCTTTGGGGTCTCACCAGATGAGCTGAAAATTACCTACAGTATGTACAGAAACTGAAAGCTCAATTGAACCATGCCTATCAACTGACCCAGACAATGGCCGCCAAAAGAAATCTCGCCAACAAAGAGAGGCATGATAAAAAAAGGTTAGTTTGACCACTACCAACCCTGACCTCCGGGTGGAGGCACCTGTTGCAGAACCTAGGGCCCCTTAACCTGCTACTAGCCAAGCAGGCAGGCATAGTAGCCTGTGGGATAGCACCACCTAGGGGTTACAAGTTGTTCTGTCTGCTGGGCCTTTTATAGTATTTTCTCTGCTGCAGATCTGCATGTGTGTAAATTCTGCACCTGTGGAATTCTGTAACTTGCCATTTTTTTGATTTTCTGCACCTGAGGAATTTTTGACTGTGAATATGCCATACTTGCGTTTCTGCAGTTTTGGAAGCCTTTTTTTCCGCACGTGCGGAATTTTCTGCTCTCTTTGTGAATCCAGCCCCAGAATACTAGCATAAGGATCAGCTTCACTAACATAACTAGTATGAGTCTAAGTTATTATCAGCTAGGAACATTACATCATCCTTCTTATAAACAGATTTAGTGTGGATCCTGGCCAATCCATTTCTGCTACCAATGATTGTGGAGACCATGAGCTGGATTCACAAAGACAGCCAAAAATCCCGCAGCTGTGGGAAAAAGGCCTGCAGCACTGCAGAAATGCCGGTGCGGGATATTCTGAAAGAAAAATTGCACGCGTGCGGAAATCCGTAAAACACAGCAGTTGCGGAAATTCTGCAAGTGTTGAAAATCCGCAAGTGTGGATCCACAGCTGCAAAAAACGCTTAGGAGGCACAACAACAGGAGATCCATATTAGCTGGAGCAGCAGATTTTGACAGTCTTGCCATAGATGTAGCTGAAAGTACCCACAGAGAGACCAGCAACCATTCTCTCAACTCGGACCACTGTAGCACCACTGGTACCAGCAAAACCATGCACCACAGTGGCTGTCTGTGACTGATGGTCATGTCTGTCCCTGGAATGTTTCTGTTGCCTGCTGCAGCAGCTCTCACTGCAGGCTGTTCAGCCTCTACTGCCTGTACTGCTCCTTCATGGGCTGCACTGGGTCAGGTGGTTGTTGTTTGTTGTATTTCAATGACTATGGTGTGCTAGTGTTGCTGTAACAACTGCCACTGATATACACCCACTGGTTTGCTATTACTTGTGCCTGACCTCCACTATAATTGTATTTCAATTGTTGGGGCACTGCATTTTGCTCAGGGAGTGTTACGCCTCACTCATGTGTGCAACATTTTTTCTGCAATGTGGAAAAATACTGGCTGAGAATAGCCTTTAAGGGGATGCGTCATACTTATCAATTACTTTTTTTCCTCAGAAACTTCCACAGCTGCACTTTTTTTCACAGTCCATAGTGTATTTTTTTCCACAACTGCGGAAGTTCTGTGTATAGCACTCAGACCAATTTCCCCTTTTTTACCACAGCTACGGAACATTTGGACACTTAGGGAAAGGTTTTGCACCTCAGTGCTCCCAGATCTATGGGGATTCCCGTATTTTACGGGTTTTGAAGTGCAAAAATGGGCTACTGGATGGAATTCTCATTTGTGAGTAAACTACGGGAGATCTAAGTAAAGTTACAGGAGAATACTAAAAACCCTACTAAGATGGCCACCGAAACTCTAGGCGAGAACGAGAGCATATGTGATTGGTGCTCAGCTCCGACATGCTCCTATCACGTGCACCCCAGACTGCTCAGGTACTGTGTGATCACGCGCTGAAAGTGCCCTGATAGGCTGAATTTGAATACCTGTATTTTCTGCTCTTGCCAATAAATGCTGCTCAGTTTGTGATCGGGTCTTCACCCCGTGAATTTTTTTTGGAGAGACTGACAGATTTGCATTGCTGTTTTTATTATTCCTGGATGAAAAGTACAGTCAGAGATTTAAATCGCTGAGCATGCTGATAGGCTGCTGAACTGGGTCACTGCGAGTGGTGTTTTATTTCGGGCATGTCTGCAGCTGCCTGTGCCACATTGCGAGTTAAGTAAAGACTATGTGTGTTGGAACTTGGAGCCAAAGTGAGTGGCTGCCGCAAGTCCGGGCCGCCAGCAAGAAATTTATCCCGATCAGATCACTGGTCACGACCGGGGGGGGGGGGGCAGCAGCTTAAACCCTCTCTGTGTGACAGGAAACTATAGAAGAAGCAGCATCAGTCCTGTACTGGATAGAAACAAACACAGAACACCAGGTAAGCCAGTCCAGAGCACTCTGCCCTGCCAGCAAACTATCCCGACCTGGGTCCGACTCTACACTTGACTGTGTGTGTTGACTCTGAATTCATTCAAACTGTATTCGTTGTTGAGCCTGTGTTAGAATAAATTTACAGCAGGGCACTAGTATAGTTAACCTGTTTTATTCAGCTCACTGAGCTGATCCTGGTTTAGGGTTACCAGACCCTCTGTGGCAGTGCTGATTATTCTCGGGGACTCTATGTCTTTTTTTTTTAAATGAATGATGATGCAGAACTGGGCTGGTTTTAACTCTTATTCAGCTCACTGAGCCGATGCCGGTTTAGGGTTACGAGACCATCCATAGCAGTGCTGATTATTATTCTCAGGGACACTCCGTTTAAAAAAAAAAAGGTTACATGATGCAGAACTGGGTGGAGCAGGCATTGTTACTGATGCAGTGGACAATATCTGGGGCAGGTAGACTCTGTAGTACAGTACAGGAGTACTCGTGTGTTGTATACTGTAAAAAGAAATTTGTTGTGCAGTTTTAAACCAGCCATTTCACTTGCCTCATCATAGAACGAGCAATAACAAGCTTAAACTGTTTTCATGTGGACATTTATTTTGTATATTTTATATTGACTTCTACAGGTGGACAACTGTCAAGCTCAGTGTAATACAACTGAAAATAACATGCGCATTTTAAGGGTGTTGGGAGCTAGTTTACACAAGTGGCAAGAATGCAGTACCACTAATGCTCTCTGTGATCTTAAGCACGTCTGCACAATTTGGAAATGCTCTCTGAGCTAGGAGGCAAGCACATTTGAGCCCCATTTGATTGAATCCACAGTTAGTTTAACTAAAACTATCAAAGTTTTGCCTGGAGAACTTCTCGGAGAACATTTCTTTATACAGCAGGGAGGGAAAAATGTGGCTAGATTAAAATATTGGTCCCCCCCCCCCAAGAATCACAGACAAACATACAGGCAACAAAATGATGCTGAAAATCTTTCCATAACGTACTATGCTCTTTCTGCTGGCTCTGAAAGAAGCAAATAATTATATTACGTTTGAATTATTCTGGCTGCTTGCAAAGTAATTTCCTGTTAAAACTTAGAACAAGTTTAATATAGAGGTGTCTGGTTAGGGGAGCCCTGTACTTGCCAGGAGTAATTTTGTGAAGTGCAGTGCCCCATGACAGGGACTAGAGACAGTGTTTAATATGCTACATGATGGTTTGGGTGATTTTTCACTTGTAAAATAAATAAGAACACTTAAGACAGCCTTAACATCTGTTGTGGTAATTTTATTGACCGTCACAATGCAGCCAATTACAAACATACATTGGTTTGAGCATACAGGAAAATCTACAGGAATTTCACCCTAGTTTTACAGGGAAAATGATAGAGCACTAGAGCAAAATGCTTTGTCTGATCTGGGAGCACTGCTATCCCCAGACAAGTTATATATTGTCATGTTATGATACTTTATGTTACATGCCTTCATACAGTGTAACTCTTGTAGAGGCCCCTGTATTAATTAACTCCACAGAAAAGGCAGCTTACTGTACCTGCATGTCAGTGAGGAAACTGCATGGGCCGGCTGAGGTGCTAATTCTGAAGCTGTTGCTACTCCTATGTCCTTAGGAGTCAGCCCAGCCCTTTCTTTCTGTTAGATATAATGTAATGGAAGGGGTGGAGTTACCTTCACCTTCTGTGGAAATGTCTTGTCGTTTACTTATTTTGTTTTATGAAATATGATGTTTGCTAAACTTGGAGAGGTATTAACGATAGAATGTGCTACTGAAATAGAAATAATAAAGCAAGTTCATGTTTTTTTTTACAATAATATGTATAGAGGTAGAGCCAGCAATAGTCACATGCATTTTTCTGCTATAAATAAGGTATCCTTTCGTGGAGCTTTCAGATTCGTCTTGGGATCAGCTTGTTACTGACCCCCCTGTTTAGGTTTGCACCCTTTCAGACCTATGGACAACCTTATATGCTTGTGAGGTGACTGTTGCTGACTGTACCTCTAGAAAGCAGAAGTTGGATGCTGTTTTGATTCTTTTTTGTTCATTTTTATTTCATTTGTCACAATACAGTTAATTTTGCAGAAAGATCTTGTTTATTTTTTTGAAAGACTGATATTTTTGTTCCTCTGAATAAATTTCTGGTCTGGCAATTGCCTTTCCAACCCATTACCTCTGTGTCAGTGTCCATCCGTTCACCAACTTTCCACGACAACTTTATATATGTGGGGTGACTCCACAGCAGTACTACCCGCATCTGTGCAGCCACCCAGTATCATGGGTGGTAGGGGACCGCCAAGCTACCTTGCTGTTTCGGGAGGAATAATATTTGTTTTTGAACTCTGGGTCATTTCTTCGACCACACAAAGGCCATAAAGAAAGACTGCCAAGTTTCTAGATCTTTTTTGGACAGGACACAGGGAATGCATTGAAATAAAAAGAGAAGCCTCGTGAGAGCATTCATCTTTAGGGCTTGTACCCTAGCATGCAGTGAGAGGAAGGAGGGACCATCTCCAGATGTCTTGCCTCAATTGGGCTATTAAGGGTTGATAATTCAACTGATGGAGCTGAGACAGTTGAACAGCTAGGTGGATGCCAATATGTTTCAATGATAGGAGGTCCCAATGCATTGGGAAGTCTTTACAGAGTTTAGTAGGAGCATTATAATAAAAACTTAGAATCTCTGTTTTTGTTGTATTGAGGGTGTATCCTGAGATATGGAAGAACTGTGCAATATGTTCGAACACAGCCAGAAGGGAACGTTCAGTGTCAGTTAGATATAAAAGAATATCATCCGCATACAATGCAAGTTTATGGACTACACCTCCAAGGTGTACGCCTTGAATGGCTTGACTTTCTCTAATGCCCTGCACCAGCAGCTCAATGTAAAGGGCGAATAACAGCAAGGAGAGGGGGCAACTTTAGCGAGTACCCCTTCCCAGCTGAAACCTGCTAGAGATGTGTCCATTTTCCTTAATGTATCCTGTGGGGTTAGTGTATAATTTAAAGATAAACTGGATAAAGGAACCTGAAAACCCAAACCTGGCAAGGATCACCTGTAAGAAAGCTCACGAGATCTTATCAAAGGCCTTCAATTTCAGTGTCAAGATTGAGGCAGGTTGTTTAAGGGAATGCAGATGGTTGATGACATGGACCGTTCATCTTAGGTTGTCTTGCGCCTGACAGCCAGGTATAAAGCCAGATTGATCTAGGTGGATGAGTTCTGGAATCATCAGCTGCAACCTTTGGGTTATTAGGGAGGTAAGTAAATTGTAATCTTTGTTAAGAATTGAGATAGGCCTATATGACGAACAGAGAGAGAGAGGTCCTTGTCAGGCTTGGAGAGGACTGATATTATAGCCTGAAGCCAAGAAGTAGGGATTAAGTTCTCTGACATCCAAGCGTCTCTAAAAACCATAGTTAGCAAAGGAAGGAGCATATCTCTGTGACTCTTATAGAATTCCCCAGGCAGGCCATCTGTGCCTCGGCATTTCCCTGTTTTGAGCCAGGCTATTTCAGTTGAAATTTCAGAAGGAAAAATTGGAGCCATCAGGGTGCCACTTTTTTGTTGGGAGAGCTTCAGAAGAAATAGCTGGCTTAAGTGTTGAGTTATGGTCCCTTCATCCACCAATGTACCAGGGCTATATAAGTTCGAATGATAAGACTTAAATGCTTCAGTTATGTCAGGAGTAAGACATTTAATATGCTAGATGTTTCATGACTGAAATCAAGGCCTGAACTCTTTGAACCAGAAGTCACCCTGCTAATAGCTGCAATGACCTGGGCACCCGCTAATAAAATGTTTAGTTTAAAAATAATAGTTCTTACTTCAGGAGTCCTTTAGCATCAGTAACTATTGCAGTTAGCTGGATAGCTAGCACTGCCCTGGAGGTGGAATGTATGGTAATGAGTTTTATGAATTAGCCAATCAGATTGAAGCTAGAGAATGTGCTGAGCAGAGAGAGGGAAGGAGACTTCAGAATTTTTTCTCAGCTGAATGGAGCAACACTGCCTCTGAGGTGCTCTCTCTCCTGACAAGAAAAAGTTGATTTTCTTGGTACTGGTAGCTATTTCTTTGTTTTCTATATTTTTGAGTGCTTAGTATTATTTATTAGTTTTAGCGGTTTCCCTCGGTTCCCAGGAACCATATTTTTCCCTCGGTTCCACGGTTCTTCGCAGTTCTCTTTTTCTTAATTTTTAAAAAGTTTTAGTCATCATATCTAATGTTTCCACAGTTCCCTTTACTTATTTTTATTCATTTTTATCGTGGTTCCCATTTTCAAGCAGGAACCGAAGGTTTTACATATTTTTTACCTCAGAAAAATTGCAGTTCTTTACCACAAGGGAATCGACTGTTGGACCTTAGATTTAAACGGTTCAACATTTTATTTAGAGGGGTTCTGTAAACTGGCATGTCAGAAACCCCAAAGAAAAGGACTGGGCACACATATTTTAAAAATTGCTTAAGCTGCCACAGAATTTTAGCTAAAGCTGATACTCGTGACCTGTGTTTAAAGTGCTTAGGTCTAGATCATTACTCTGTTCTTTACTCCAAATTCTGTTCAAAAAACATTAAGAAATAGAGCAAAAAGGCTTAGACAAATGGCAGGAGAAGGGTCTTCATCTGGTCCTGAACACAGACCCAGGGCTATTGATAAGGGGCCTATAAGAAATAAAAATAATGCAGGTGCTGATGAGGCATCTTTGAAGTCTAAGCCTGGGATAGGTGCTGATGAAGTGCCTTTGAAAACAAAGAACACTAAGCCTGGCACTGATGAAGCGTCTATCAAAAATAAGGCTAAAGGAGCTGATGGGGTTCTCAAATCAAAAAATGTAAAAGGTACTGATGAAGTGCCTGGTTCTAAGAGAATGCCTGAACAAGTCACTGAAGAAGTGGCTACTAAAAAGATTTGTAAAGAAAAGAATCTCATTGCTCCTCCAGGCAGTGCCAGAGGTGAGGCTGTAGTGGGAAAGAAACACAAAGATAAATCAAAAAACATTGAACCCCAGGAGGGCGTTCCTCAAGATTTTCAAGGGGAACTTCCCTCTATGGGCGAGATGGCAAAAGCCTGGCACCTTTACCAGCCAAGCAGGGCTTGGGAACCCTTTTTGGTGCCTCTGATTTTTCCAGGCATATCCCCCCACTGCTCCCTCTGCTGAAGGGGCTGATGAGGGAGACAATGATGATGATTTCTATGATGTCCCAGATGACACTTCCAAGGGCAAGACCCCAGAACCCAACGTGTCACCTGATCCAAGTTTTGGGGCATCTCCTGATCAGGAGGGTACTTCCTCCCTGTTCTCTTTTTTGCAACACATGGTGGACACCCTTGACATCCCCTCTCAAGAGTCCACCCAGGGTGAGGCAGAAGACCAGGACTACAGGGAAATTAAAGTTCTTCCTCCTCCTAAAAAGTTAGTTCTCCCTATTAACAAACCTTTCAGGAAGAACACAATGAAAATTCTTCAGACCCCCACATCTGTGCAAGGGGTCGAAAGAAGGACTGATAAAAAGTATCAGTTTTCTAAAACTGACACAGAATTTCTGTTTGTTCACCCCAGTCATGAGGGAGTGGTGCAACAAGCAGCATGTGACAAGACTGGAGTCCGCCTTTCTTCCCAGCCCCCTGAAAAAAAATTCTTAAGAGGCTGGATTTTATGGCCAGAAAGACATATACTTCAGCCTCTCTTCTTCTTCTTCGCCTTGCCTCTTACATGGCTTACACAGCCACATATCAAAAGGTTTTCTGGAACTCAGTCCTAGCCATAGTCAAATGGGGCTTAGATTCTATGGCTAAGGATTTAGTGCAAATGGCTAAGACAGCCTTGGAGGCAACAAAGTATCAGTTCCACATGACGGATGATAGCAGTGATGCAGCCTCAAGGGTTATGGTTCAGGCTGTTTCTCTGAGGCGTTTTGCTTGGTTCAGAACAACAAACCTGTCACAGGACACTCAGTCCAAAGCCATGGACTTTCCCTGTGACAGAAATGTAGTCCTTGACTCCAGGACTGAGGAGTATATGAAAAAGGTTGACGACGACAAGGCAACCTATGAGAGCAATACAACCAAGACTAAACCTCAGGCGGGCCAAAGGCCTCAACACAGGAGTAACAGAGGCAGAGGCCACTTTCCCAGACCTTATTACTCCCTTCCCCTCAGTCTGACCTCTCATAGTTCAGAGGTTACTTCAGAGGAGGGTAGGAGGTAGGAGGGGTCAGAGGAGATCTACCTCTACCCCTGCTCCTGCCACCCAGCAAAAGCCCTGAGTCCTCAGCCCAGGTCACCTTCCCTCTGCCTGTAGGGGTGGGCTCTCCCACTACCTCCAGTCCTGGACCCTCATTGCCACAGACAAGTGGCTCCTGGAGGTAGTGGAAAAGGGCCTGTCCCTTCAGTTCAAAATGATGCCAGCCCTAAAGAGAATCCAGCTTTTCAAACCTCTAACTCCAATAGAGAGGATTCTGTTGGAGATGGAAGTAAAGCATCTTTTGGAAGCAAAAGTGACAGGGTGCCTACCTGTCAAAGGGACAAAGGACTCTACTCCAGGTACTTCCTGACTCAAAAGAAAAACGGGGAGTGGCGGCCTACTTAGATCTCAGATACCTAAACAGGTACCTTCTGAAACCCAAATTCAAGATGGTCACTCTAAAGTTGGTGATTCAGTCTTTACAGCAGGGAGACTGGCTAGCCTCCCTAGACCTCAAAGACACATACTTTCATATTCCCATCAGGTTGTCCCACACAAAGTTTCTGAGGTTCAAGCTTCTTTCAGGACACTACCAGTTTGCAGCCATGCCCTTCGGCCTGACATCTGCACCAAGGGTGTTCACAAAATGCCTGGCGTTAGTGGCAGCTCATTTAAGAAAGAAGGGGATATCAGTCTGCCCATATCTGGACGACTGGCTCATAGTGGCAAAGACCCTTCCTCTTCTAGAGGAGGCTCTTTCTCTAACAAGGGACATTCTGCAATCCTTGGGATTCATTATAAATAAAAAGAAATCCCATTTGGTACCAGCTCAGCTCCATACCTTTACAGGAGCACAGTTGGACACACTGCACAGCAGAGCCTTTCTTCCTGTGGAAAGGATTCAAAATTTTCTGTCAGTGGCAAATTCTTTTATCCTGGGCAAGCCCAGGCCAGCCAGACATTTCCTGCAGCTCCTGGGCCACATGGCATCCATGACAGCTGTGGTCCCAGGGGTCGGGTTCATAATGAGGGACATTCAACAGTAATTAAGGCTTCACTGGTCCTAAAGTAAAAATTTCCTGTCCAAACTAGTCCCAATCACAAAAAAACTCCTTCAGTTTCTGGACAGGTGGAACACTACAAACCTTTTGGTAGGGGTTTCCTTCCAGGTTTCCTCCCCTTCCAGAATCATTACTACAGATGCTGCTCTACTTGGATGGGGAGCTCACATGGATGACTGTTCTGTCAGATGCTCCTGAACTCTGCAAGAGTCACAGGCCCACATCAATCTGCTGAAACTCAGGGCCATTTATCTGGCTCTAAAACATTTGCTTCAAAGTTAAAGGGACATACCATCCAAATTAGAACAGACAACACCACTGCTATGTTCTACATAAACAAGCAGGGCGGCACAAGGTCCAACATCCTATGCCTGGAGGCCATGAGGATTTGGGCCTAGCCTATTCCTTGAGAGTCAATCTGTCGGCGATACATCTCTCAGGAAAAGATAACACCCTGGCAGATGCCCTCAGTCACATCAACCAGGGACACAGAGAATGGTGCCTGAACAAACAAGTGTTGGCCACAGTGTTCAGTAGATGGGGCACACGAAAAGTGGATCTGTTCGCCTCTCACCTGAACCATCAACTTCCTCTGTTCTGTTGCAGGCCCCCAGCATTAGGAACTCTTCCAAAAGATGTCTTAGCAATGGAGTGGACAGGAAAGTTCTTTTATACCTTTCTTCCCTTTTCTCTGATTTTCAGAACATCGTTAAAGCTCAAATATCAACCTGCAACAATGATTCTGGTGGTGCCAGACTGGCCAAGGCAGGCATGGTGCCCTCTGGATATGTCCCTGTTCTACAACAAGCCTATTCATCTCCCTCTCAGTCACGCCTTCCTGTCTCTTCCCCAGACAGGGGGTGTCTTACCCAGACTTGAAACCTCTTCACTTCAAAGCCTAGCTCTTGAGGAGATAAGAGTTTCTGGACGCTCAGTATTCTGAGCAAGTGCTAAAGATCCTGAGGATGTCAAAAAAGCTTAGTACAAGAAAGAGTTATGCAGCTAAGTGGAAAAGATTTTCCTTTGGTGTAAGAAGAAGCACATTAATCCTTTTAAGGCTTCAAATCCCAACATTTTGGATTACTTGGTACTCTTATAGGACTCAGGTTTGAAGCCTTCCTCTTTGAAGCTTCATCTGGCCTCTGTTTCAGCTTACCTCTCTGTGGGGAAAACCAAGTCTGTATTTTCACAACCAATCTTTAAGCCATTTTTCAGAGGTCTCCTCCATGTCCAGCCTCCAAATAGGGAGAATATCCCTCCATGGAGCCTGAATCTCTGTATTGCCATTTTTATGTAGCCACCCTTTGAACCCATGGCTGTGACCCACATTAAGTACAGGTATGTGACTTGGAAAACTGTGTTTTTAGTGGCCATTACCCCTGCTAGCAGGATCTCAGAGTTACAGGCCCTCTGCACTGAGCCCAGCTACTTTAGTCCCCACAGGGACAAGATTGAGCTTAAGACAAACAGGAAATTCTTGCCTAAGGTGGTCTCTGAGTTCAACCTTAATCAATCCATTATTTTACCAGTGTTCTTTACAGGGAAATCCACTCCAGGGGAGTAGAAGCTCAACAGTCTGGATGTCAAAATGGCCCTGCTCTACTACTTGGAGCACACCAAGCAATCTAGGGGCTCATCCACACACCTGTTCCTTGCCAGTGGGGAGGTAGGTAGAGGAAGGCCAGGCACTATGAGAACTATCTCTCATTGGATAGTCTCCTGCATTTGGTTCTGCTATGACAAGGCTGGTACGCAACCCGCTGAGGGCCTCAGAGCCCACTCTACTAGGGGCATTGCTGCATCTGTGGCAGCTGCTAGAGACATTCCCTTTCTGGAAGTCTGCAGAGCAGCAACTTGAAAGACCTTGCACACTATCACTAAGCAATACTGCTTAGATGTGTAGTCTAGATCTGATGCCAGGTTTGGCAAGGCGGTACTGCAGAGCCTTTTTCTTAAATAGATTCTCTACCCGCCTCCCAAGTGTACTGCTTTGTATTCTGCAATAGTTACTAATGCTAAAGGACCTTTGGGGTAAGAAGAAAAAATTACTCACCGTAGTAATCTTTCTTCCAAGGTGTCCATTAGCATCAGTAAGCTCCCTCCCTTCCTCCCCAGATAACCTTCAGAAGAAGGCTCTGACTTTTGCCTTAAACTATTCAGTATGCTAAACTTTGGATTGCATTTTGAACAAAGTTTTATGGTTATAATTCTGGCTCTGGTTGTTATATGTGTTTTTTAAATCCTGTTGGTTCTTTCCAGTGGGCTTCTGCCCATTATGTCTTCGAAAAAATTCTAAAGCCTCCTTCCCTCTCTCTCTGCTCAGCACATTCTCTAGCTTCAATCTGATTGGCTAATTCATAAAACTCATTACCATACATTCCATCTCCGGGGCAGTGCTAGCTATCCAGCTAACTGCAATAGTTACTGATGCTAAAGGACACCTTGGAAGAAAAAAGATTACTACAGTGAGTATTTTTTTTTTGTTCCACCTGATAATCTAACAGGGAACCCAGTTCTTTAGTTAGTGCTGTCAGGGACTGAGCACAGGCCTTATCTATTTCAATTGTTATGTTGGCGCACTTGCGCAGCCAACATCTTGCGGCAGTGAGAATTTGGAGGCACGGTCGTTGTTGGGCGAATGCAGGGCACGCATCAGTAGGTGCATCCCGCATTCCCCAATCAGCCTGCATGCCGGCACCACACCATGCATACATAATGTGGTGAGCACATCCAAGAAAAGGTCCACTGCAATGCGAGCAAAGCTCATCAGACTCAGTGGGCCTTCCCTTGAAGTGCTCACCACATTATGAACATGGCAGCACAGTGGCCGTCAAACTACCAACTTCGGGGGTGCCCAATCCTGTCGGTTACCCCTGCCCTCTGTATGTGCCGACAGGGGCCCTCCCGTCGCGCATAAATAACCCCCATTGTTAAATGCCAAGGAGGGTGTCAATCCCCTTTGGCTAGCCCCCCGCTGCTTTCTTTGTGTGCCAATGGGGAGCCCAGTAACTGTCAGCATAAAGAACCCCCATTGTTAAATGCTTGCTTTGTGTGCGGCCGAGGGTGCCCAATCCCCTTGACATAACATCCCGTTGTGTGCGGCCGAGGGTGCCCAATCCCGACAGCTACAGAACCCCAACAATTGGTGGCATGCTGGGGGCCACCCCAGCATGCCAAATCCAAAAAAAAAATTGTCCCGCAATGTCTAACTTTTTTTACCTGCAAAACGAAAATGGTCCTCGTAGTCTCTGTGCCCCCACCCGCACCCACCCTCTGCGCACCCTGCCTCCCCACACCCCCACTCACCCAATACTTACCTCCGGAGTCCGGCGCGACACTCTTCGGTGGACCAGGAACACGTCTGCACTCTTCAAAGCTGACCGCGAACTGAAGAAATGCCGGTAAGCTGTATAATGGAATAAATAGGGTGTTTTCAACTTTGCTGCATATCTCAGGCATTTTTGGGAATTTTGGCCCCAAATTTTCAACATGGAGTTTTTGGGACCCCTCCTCATGAGTTCTTGCACTGTCATTGCGTTATTCGGTCCCGAAAGGTGATTTCGCTGTCACTGCGCGGAATCACCTTTCGGGGCCGAGTAATGACATGACAGTGCCACTGTTTGTGGGGGGAGAGGCTCTCAAAAAGCCTATGTTGCTAATTTGGTGGGAAAAATCAAAAAAATTACTGTTTTACAAATGTGCGTAGCGCAGTTGCTAAGCAAAGTCGTAAGTTAGCAAATTCACAATATTTTCATGCCAGATTCTCAACATTGGCATTTTACCACACCTTTCTGTGAACTGTATAGCTGTCATTTTTCACATCCTGGCCGAAATGTGTTTTCACACTTCCGGCGCAGAGTAGCATGGTCACTGTGTGAAATCAGTGTTCGGGACACATTCCAGAAATGACAGTGACACTGTTCATGAGTAGAGGTCCTAAAATGCCTGTGTTGAAAATTTGGTGACAATACTCCATAAAATGACTGTGTTACTAGCATGCATTGCACAGTTTGCAAGCACACTCGTAAGTTCGCAAACTTACATTTTCACTCCAGATTTTCAACAGTGCCATTGTTCTGCACCTCCTAATGAACACTACAGCTGTCATTTTTCACATCCTGACCAAAATCTGTTTTCGCAGTTCTGGCACAGAATAGCGTGGTAGCTGTGGAAAGCCCGTGTTCGAGACACATTATGAAAATGGCAGTGACACTGTTCATTAGCAGATGTCCTAAAATGCCTATGTTGAAAATTTTGGGACGAAAGTCAATAAAATGAGTGTTTTACGAGCGTGCATTGCGTAGTTTGCACATGCGCGCGTGACTTTGTGAATCTGTAATAGTTTCACTCAAGCTGTTCATCATTGGCATTCTTCCATGCCTCCCTATGAACAGTATAGCTGGCTGAAATGTGTTTTCGCATGTCCGGCGCAGAATTGCACGGTCGCTGTGCAAAATCAGTTTTCGGGACAGTTTGAGGAAATGACGGTGACACTATTCATGAGCAGAGGTCCTAAAATGCCTATGTTGAAAATTTGGTGCGGAAAGTCCATACAATGACTGTATTGCAAGCGTGCATTGCGCAGTTTCCATGCACCCTTGTAACTTCGTCAATCTGCAATATTTTCATGCCACATTTTCACCACTGGCATTTGTGCACACCTCCTTATCAACAGTCCAGCTGTCATTTTTCACAGCCTGCCCAAAAGGCGTTTCCGCAGCTGTGGCGCTCAATGGCACGCTCGCTGTGCAAAATCACCTTTTGAGACACATTCACAAAATCACAGCACTATGCGTCTCTAGCTCCGCCACTCCCACTGCCAATGCCAGCGCAACAACATTCGGCATTGACAAATGCTTGTTTGTTGTGACTCCAACTGCTGTATCTGGTGTTGCAATTTTGCTCTCCTAGCCTCCCGAAGCTGCTTCTTATGTGCTGACAGGGCAATAAATTTTCCTTGTGTAATAGCTTTTATGGTGCCCATAGAAGGGCTGGGAGACCAGGGGGGCGAATTATAATCTGCCAATGCCTGCACATATGCCTCCTGAATAGAGTTCTTCACCTCTGCATCTTGTAGCAAAGACACATTCAGGTGCCAGAATATCTTTTTCTTAAAGTCACCTAACTTCAATTTAAAAAAAAAAAGAGGAGCATGATCTGAGAGAGTAAGATCACCAACTCTCCTGTATCTTACCCATGGACTCCTTAGGCATAAAGAAGTAATCTATTCGAGAATACATGTGATAGGCAGATTAATAAGTATAATTTCTTTGTCTGTCATTGAGGTGGCACCAGACATCTGTATATAGCATTTCCCCCAGCAAACTAGAAAACTCCTCGGCTACCTTATGCTCCCTTCTTGGAATTCCTGATGTGGAGTCCAGCTGGGGATTAAGAGTTAAATTGAAATCTCCGCTGCAGATAATTTCACCCTCTGCCCAGTCCTGAAGGGTAAGTGAGAAAGAGCAGTATACTTTAAAGTCAGAGTGTTGAAGGTGGCAAATGGCCAAAGTTTAGTGACCAGTGGCCAAGGTTTTAGTAACCAGTGACAAAACTTTTATTAACAATATATAGTTGGCTAACCAAAAGGTTGAGGAGATAAAAGGTGTAAAATAGCTAGTGTAGATTGCTAAAGGGCTAGTAAAAGGTGAAAGATGGCTAGTAGATGACTAAATTATGCCAACATGTGAATTGGTATATCTAGTAGCAATGGCTGCAAGTGGCTAAGTAAATGAATGATACCACCATGTCAGTTAATGTGCATACATGTGTAAGACTTTAAAAGGTTAATGGTTGAAATAAAGAAAATGAAATAATTCAAGAAGCACAAAGCAGGGTCTAACTTGGAATTGCCCTATTCAATGTCTTTTTAAAAGGTTACAGCTAAGATATGAATGCAGCCGCTAGTAACCACGGCTGGCCTTGAGATTGAGTTCCCCAATTTGGCCACTGTCTGGTTTTTATCTGTAATCTGAGTATTTTTTAAAACAGTCACATCCCCTTGCACGTTTTCTGTATCCTGAAGTAAGTATTTTTGATAAATAAAAAAACCCTGATTACTTGCTTTTCCATTTAAGAATGACCGAATGTCTCGGCAAAGTGTCAAAAAGTATCTTATGACCGAGGTATCTTTTGGCCAATATATTTTTGAACCAGAGTCTTATGACTTGTTGAATGACATATTGTCTGTGTTTAAATCTGCTGTCGTAGTTTTTGGGAAATTCCAGCCTTGCATTTTTTTCTAAGCTTGCTACACATAAATGTAGCCCCCTTGTTACCCGGGGTTACTAGAATCCCAGTAAGACCTATTGGTAGGCAGGGAAGGCAGCTTGTGAAACTCCAGTTAAATGGGTTTCACACTGTCTCACTCTGTTCTCAGTCTCAGCTGAGACTGAGGGATGACATCACCAATAGAACTATCGCAGATGCATGAGCCACAGTGGAATCTGCAGCAAGGGAGTTGGAATAGAATGTTGGGAGGTTTGAACAGTAGTCTGTGGTCAGTTGGAGTTGGGAGCTTGCTGTGAAAGCAGCACAGCAGCTCAGTGTAGGCTCTTGGAGCCTCATCCCTGACAGAGGGCTACATTTATGTAAAAGGGTGTGTGTCTCCACCAAAAGAGAGACACAGAAGATAATTGTAAGTGGTGGAGACTGCTGTTTCGGGTCTCAGTGCCCCCTCCCTCCGGGGATGGGGGCAGGAAAGGGTTCCCTGCATATTCCTCAGGCAACCCCCTGGTTCTGCTATTAATGGAGAAGCTGCCTATTTGTTCCAGAGTTTTTTGGGAGAACAAGAAGACTTGTGAGTCTCCTGTGGGGCACCTGCAACTGTGGGGTGAGTGCCTGCTCTTCCTGAAAGGGCCTATGTTTTTCACCCTGGGACTTGTGTGACAATGTGGGGATTGGACTACTGAAATAGTGGGAGGCCTAGAGTAATAGGCTTAGCCAACAAGTAAAAGTAAGTTCAAGTCCAGTGCTTATTGGGAATTCAAGATATGTAGAGGAGATGTGACATACGTCTATCCAGGGATCTACATTGCAAGCTTTCAGTAAAGGAATTGTTTAGTTTCCAGAGAAATGGCCGCGTATGGACTGTGGGAGCTGAAGGTGGGAGACCCCCCATCTTTAGTGACCAGGTCCACCTCTACGGATTTGCTCTGTGGATTTCTACTTTGCCTCATGCACTTGGCCAGTGATGAGAGAAGTACCCAGATGTGGGATTGGAAGGAAAATTCCCTCTAGGAGTCGAAGGTTCTAGTGTGGTTTGGGGAGCCACAACCGGATAATTGGTTATTTCCCAAAATGGACCGTGGATCAAGTGGCCGGCGGGGGAGTCGGGCCAGTGGGGAAAACCCAAGTAGTGTACAAGTCGGGCTGTGTACCCAAAGCTGCATGCAAATCCGGGCTGTGTGCCTGGTGGGTTCAGAGCCTGAGGGCTGGAAATAGTGATAAAGTGTTCTGTTGTCTCTAATCTGCATTACCAGGAATGTAGCCCCGTGAGGGTCCGTCTATGCTTTGTTTGTTCAGCTTGGATGTGAATAAAAGCCACACTGTAGAATCCCATTCCTGGTTTTGGACATTACAGTTATTGCTTCCTGTGTTCGGATTTACTTGGGTGCCCCTGTGCAGAGCAGCCAAACCTAGGTCCCCTGTGCCGAGTAACCTCATCCTCCTGAACCCAGTCCCCACCAGGTACTGCTGTCAGTTTCAACAGCATGCCACCTGTCATTTTGCTAAAAAGGCAGGGGTGAGGGGTTACATAAATATGGGACCTATGGTTATGTCCAGCATCCCTTCGAGAAGACACAGTCTAGGACAATCTGCAGTCTGAGACTATCTATAGATTGCTCGGGGGATCCAGAGATATATGGTTTCGTGTGTCTCTGAAATTCTGTAGCCCTGTAATGCCAATATTACTAGCTGTCTAGACTGCATGTTAGAAACACCCCAATGGACTGTTCTATGGACTGTTTCATTGGCTGTAAAATTAAATTGTATCAGGTACACTCAGGTAGTAGCAGGCCACCTGATGCCTACAAATAATAGACTATCTCAATAAATTCCAACTAATTTGGCAAAGAAATAGTGTGTTGGCTTTATTGAATTACTGAGGAATTACCAACCAGGAACCTGTATAAACTGTATAATTGGATCCGTTTTACAAAATGGCGAGCTTTGCCCTAGGAGCTGTTTTGGTTTTAATTCTGGTAATTTGGTAAAGTTTTTTTTGTAATCTAGACAGAGTCCGCACAGGCAAGGGTCATAACGTAACTGTGGAGCTGGGAAAAAGAGTCTAATGGATTCTGAATGTTCGAGTGGACTTGAACCTACAGATAAAGGTCTATGGAGCAGCTATAAGCTGGGTAAGGGTGATGTATATTTATGTGGGGGTCTGAGGAACCCAGGTTTAAGTATATGTGGAGAGATGTATTAAGGAAAAGTCTCTCAAACAAGTAAGGGGCAACTGCCCTTGTAATTTAAAAGGGAAGTATATACTGTTAGAGCCAAGGAAGACTTTCACAGTTCAGGCTGCTTTTAGTACAAAAGCAGCGGCTGATCAAGTAACGTTAGATAAGCAACAGTTAGAGAAAGAGGAACAAACCACTGTGGATGCATACACAGTGGATGTGACTACAGATGGGTTGATTTGAAAATCCCCTCCTCCCACCCATGTTCCCTATCTGTGTAGTTTCAAGTTTTTTTTTGGTATCAATTTCAAGCTCCCTTGCCTCCTATAAAGGCTGAAACATTTGATCCCAAACCCAGGTACTGGGGATCTCCACCAGTTGGATCTCAACCTAGTACCTAGTACTGCTACAGATTTTTAAACTGCAAACCAGAGCTCTGGGAAAATACTTGGTTTGGCAGGTTACTGAAATGGACAAAAGAAAACCTCTGAAAGGGTTAATAGCAGCAGCGTTTGGAGATTACCATGAAGATCCTGCAGTGGGTTTTCTCAATCGGACCAGTGTATCAGCAAAGAAGAAGGAAAACACCTTGGCACCGGGTAAGTCTGAATTTTTTTTATTTAAAGTTCTTTTTTATGTGTCTGTTTTATTTCTGTGATACATATACTAAACAAGGTAATGCTCTGTCTCTTTCTCGCATATTTTCCAGTGTATATCTGTGTTCTGAGATTATGTTCTGTTGTCAAAGTTGCAAGATAGCATTGACTGCCTTTGGTGCAGAACATGTTAACAGTAAAAAAAGAAGAAGCTTCTTTGCCTCATATCTGACTGTTTTAATTGGTTTTATTTTTAATAAAACATTTGTGCTGCCGAGATGGGGTCAGTGAAGAACTTTTGTATGTAGTTGTTGGCTGGAGCAGGTAGTGTTGAAGGTGAAGAGATATGATGTCATAGATTGCAATGTGCAGAAAAATTTGTAGTTTGCAGGCAATGTGCCAAGCCACTGCTAGGTGAAAATGTAATGTGTTAACAGCTATGAATGGCTTTATCATACTGCTAGTTAAAACCAGAAACTTTTTGCAAAATGGCAGAGTGCCATATTTTGGCTATGCGTCAAAAGGTGTAACCATGTTATACTAGATGTGTTCACTTACAGATGGCATGTTGTGCTGTATTTTAAAGGAGTTGGAAGGTGTTTAAAAATTTGTTTTGGTCTGAAAAGATTTGGCATGGAGATATGTATAAATTTGTTGGTTTAAAAGGTTGTCGGTGTTACAGGACAGGCAGGAGGCAGGACATATATCTAAAACACGTACAGTGTTCTAATGAAACTATGAGCATTACCTCAGCAAATTGGTGTCAAATAATGTCAGTCTTATTTTATGTTAAGTATTTCTTTTTGTGTATGTGTATGTGTATGTGTATGTGTATGTGTATGTGTGTGTACTGTCTTGGCCAGCAGTTTTATTTTGTGCTCTATTATTATTTAAAGATATTTTAATATCAGTAGTGTTCAAGGACACTACAAAAACAGCTGGGTTTGAGCCACCCTTGCATGCACACTGTGTGACCTTTTGCATGTTATTTGACCTTCCTGTGTTTCAACATTTTATGTTACTACCAGTTCAAACTTGATGTGTATTCCCTACCTAAAGCACAACTTTTCACACAAAATGTATGCTTTCATGAAAGCACACCAAGAGTAAACCATGCAATTTAACTTTTTATTACAGAACTGGCATTATAAGTAAAGAGGAACAAACTTTTTTTTCTCTTCTCCTTTCTTCTGGGCTTGCAGCCAACACAGGCAATGCTCAAAGCCTTCCTCCACGAACATTTGGTTGTAAGCACAACTCCTTTGTTCCTTATTAATATCACGTGATTCCCATACTATTCAAGGCCCTCCAGCTGGAAGGGGAGAATTATTCATCAGGGGCAATGTGAGGAAGTATTTTTTCACAGAGAGGGTGGTGGATTCATGGAACAGCCTTCCTGAGGAGGTTGTGGGGTCTAAAACTGTGGGAGAATTCAAGAATGCATGGGACAGACATAAGGCAATCTTTGTGGGGGGTAGGAAGAAATAGGCTGCTGGTTAAATAGGATCTGCAGCTTATACTCTAGAGTAGGAAATGGGCAGACTAGGTGGGCCAAGCAGTCCTTATCTGCCGTCAAAGTCTATGTTTCTATGTTTCATCACCTCCCGTACTTTTTTCACTTATATATATATATATATATATATATATATATATATACTACACTTTTAAAAAGGACAATTACAGCTGTTTTGAGAGTTTATCATCTACAGTTAAAAAACAATGGCTTTTGTTTTTAAGTGTAACCATGGTGTAATCATTTTTTTTTCTTTTTAAAATGCATTCTAAGAAATACGTACATATGGTATTATCATCAATCCAGATCTTTTATAAACTCAGCTGACATTTTGTCATGCTTAGGATAAGGGAACCCAGTGACGCTTGGCTTCTTTTATCCTATGAAAATAATCTTGTTTTATTTTTAGACTTGTGTATGTTTGTTTTTGCTGTTTGTCTGTGTGTTTCTTCTCTTTCTTCTAGAGAAAAAGAAGTTCCCCATCTTTATAGTAAGGTATGAAACTTACTAAACTAATTGTAATGTTATCTTGTTATAATTTAAAGTGTGGTAGGTGGGGACTGCAATGGGGCCACCCCATTACCATTTATCCAGTGCACACCTTTTTAAGGTGCTGCACGACTGGCTATTAATATTGCCAGACCATTACTGGGTTAATATCAATGTCACCATCCACAGCTAACCTTTTTATTGCTACAGTATTCAAGCTGTCTCCTCCACCAGTAGGAGCTGGAAGGGGGGGGCATACTACCCTTCCTTCCAGTGTAATACCCACAAAGGTTGCAAGGTACATTACTGTCTCCCCATAGGGGTAAATACCAGAAAATGTGTATTTGCTAATAATTGTTTCTTATTTACAAGTTTTAAAAAAAAGACCCAAGGTATTTTAACAGTATAACCCAGCCCAAGTCCTTCTGCTTTTTCTAGTGCAAACAGTTAAACCTCATAGCTATCATTGGTACAAGGGCTTCTGCCCTCAGCAAGTAATCCGTTAAGCTGGAGGGGGGAGTTGTGTATGTATTTCCACATATTCATTCTTTTGATTGTTTTTTCAGCTTTCTTATCCTGTCAAAACAAATGTAAAACAACTTCTCATAGTCTTACAGCAATGGATGCAATCATCTGCTTTCTATAAGTGTAAACAAAGTTTTTTTATAATTTCAAAGTTCTAAGCATCGCAGACCCTGAAAAGTCTTACAAGTTAACAAAAACAGAGTGGTGGATTGCTCCAATAATTATTTCAACAAAAACTAAGTAATTTTTACCAAAGACTGCAACTTATAAACTTGAACTGTACCACATACCCTCAGCAACTTATTCCATGGTTATGTTCAACCAGTAAATTCACAATACTCTAACATTCCTGGACTCTGGACTAAGCTTACAGGCTATATTTGTTCTGTGTTTAAAATGTACTTTATGCATTATGCTCAATACTGAAATAGTTCTATTGCAAAAATGCTTATGTTTCACGTTTATGTTATAATGTTTTGATATACATCTTGCTACACTGTATCATGTGTATATTCAGAAAAAGTGCTCCACATGTATAAATGTTTTTAATGCTCATAACCAAACCTAAATACTGGGGCCAGCATTGCTGTCCCACCCCTACAATATGTTCCAAAGCAAAACCCCAGACAAATTAATGCTCCGTTTGTCTTGTTACTCACAGGTACCCTGAAGAATAAGTGCACTCTATGCAGGTTTTGTCATTTTAAATCTTAACAATTATAATATGCAGAATTTAGATTCTGCTCAAAGAACCTATGCTTCAAGATTCCATGGTAGACCCTTTCACTTGTCACAGGTGCAATAGGCACTGTTATTAAATTGGCATAGGCCAACAATATATTTGTCCCACTATTGCATAGTGTAACGGGCATATTGCTATTAACTATATGTTTGAAGCGTGCTATTGTAACCTTACAAGATTTTATAACTCAGGTCTCAGTTAGGCCTGCTAGCAACAAACAGAAATTATGTTCATCACTATAACCTCTTCTGTGATTTGAAAGCAAGGTGTAACCATAACATTGTCATGGATTTACAGATGGTCAAATGTTATAATTGGACCTCGGCCTGCACCCCCAGGTGTGCGGTTGACGTCCCATTTTAATTTTTCTCTTTCCAATTGCCAGAATTTAGGCTCTGTCACACCATTCTTTACAAAACAAAAAGTCATTGGTTTAAAAGATTGTTATTTATGTGTTTTTAACTCAGTTTCTAACACACTTTGCAAGTTTGCAGGTTTCCATGGTGTAGCACACATAAGATCTCCATGTTCAACAGTAGTAATACTTTCATCTAAGTTGCCAAGACCTTCATCTTTTTCCTGAAAAGAAAACAACTACCACAGCTTTGATGTTATCACTATCTTTGTGCCTGACTGGTTCCATATAAGGACTATTGTATGAATCAAGTTATTATTACCTCTGCAAGTTAATGTTTTCAGCAAAATTACACCTATTTGTAGAACTTTAAATTAACTAAAAAAGGTCCAGTCAGTTCAGACTCTGCAATCAAGCTTATTGTTTCTACTTACTATGAAATTAAGTCTGGGGTAGGGGCAATTCCCTAACTTCAGCAAGAAGATTCTTCTTCAATTGATCTTCAAGCAATATATCAATTTTCTTCACTGCTGCTTGTTCCAAACATGGCTGGTACTTTATACAAACATATTGCTCTATTATGGACTGTGTTTTTAATGGTTTATTGTAAAGTGTTTCCTTTTTATGGACTGTAAATCTTTGTGCCGGGGTGTAATCAACTACCACAACACAAATGCCATGCCAGTGTGTGTGGCTACTCCATTAAAAGGACTCAATGCACACTCTAATGCACCCCTGGCCAATGTGTCTGCCAATCAGCCATCCAGCAGCCAGCAACATGAACACTGACTTTTCTACTATGCTGGTGTTTTGTTTTTAAATTACTGTCTGCATTGCCCCATGTGCCTTGTGGGGTTACCACCATTCTGCAAATGACATTTCGCCTGTACTGTAATTACACCAACCTGTGGTTACTTATATGAACTTATAAACTGTTAATTTCATGGACTGTTATGTTTTATAAGGACTTATCTGTCAAGAGACATTATCAACAGATTCTTCAATCAAGCTCCAAGGGTGTGCCACACCTCAACACAAGGTAGCATCTATCTTATCCACTCTCAAAGTGGATTCCATGAACTCTTTTTCATCAACAAATATTGTTATGTCATATTGTGTTATATGCGGTATCACATGTTAGCATCTTTTCACATCCTGTGTTTCAATTGTGGTGTTGACATCCCTGAGTTCTGCACTATGTTTTACAAACTCACCATTTGTGTTCCATCTGTAACCACCCCTGTACCAACTCCAGAACAGGATGCTTTTTATAACTGCCTTGACTATCTGTATGCTGGCAACCAGTTTTAAATCATATACCTATTCACCTAGACTAACAGTTTAAGAGTAAAAATGTTTATTTAGTTTTTTTTTAACCTTCAGTTAATAACTAATCTTTACATTTATGTTCCATTTTTGTGAAGGTTCGAGTCCCTCGGGGCCTCTTACCTTCGAGGTGGGGGCTGTTGAAAGTGGCCAATGGCCAAAGTTTAGTGACCAGTGGCCAAGGTTTCAGTAACCAGTGACAAAACTTTTATCAACAATACATAGTTGGCTAACCAAAAGGTTGAGGAGATAGAAAGGTGTAAAATGGCTAGTGTAGATTGCTAAAGGGCTAGTAAAAGGTGAAAGATAGCTAGTAGATGACTAAATAATGCCAACATGTGAATTGGTATATCTAGTAGCAATGGCTGCAAGTGGCTAAGTAAATGAATGATACCACCATGTCAGTTAATGTGCATGCATGTGTAAGACTTTAAAAGGTTAATGGTTAAAATGAAGAAAATAAAATAATTCAAGAAGCACAAAGCAGGGTCTAACTTGGAATTGCCCTATTCAATGTCTTTTTAAAAGGTTACAGCTAAGATAAGAATGCAGCTGCTAGTAACCATGGCTGGCCTTGAGATTGAGTTCCCAATTTGGCCACTGTCTGGTTTTTATCTGTAATCCGAGTATTTTTTTAAAACAGTCACATCCCCTTGCATGTTTTCTGTATCCTGAAGTAAGTATTTTTGATAAATAAAAAAACCCTGATTACTTGTTTTTCCATTTAAGAATGACCGAATGTCTCGGCAAAGTGTCAAAAAGTATCTTATGACCGAGGTATCTTTTGGCCAATGTATTTTAGAACCCGAGTCTTATGACTTGTTGAATGACATATTGTCTGTGTTTAAATCTGCTGTCGTAGTTTTTGGGAAATTCCAGCCTTGCATTTTTTTCTAAGCTTGCTACACATAAATATGGGACCTATGGTTATGTCCAGCATCCCTTCGAGAAGACGCAGTCTTGGACAATCTGCAGCCTGAGACTATCCATAGATGGCTTGTGGTATCCAGAGATATATGGTTTCATGTGTGTCTGAAATGCTGTAGCCCGGTAATGCAAATATTACTAGCTGTCTAGATTACAAGTTAGAAACACCCTAATGGACTGTTCCATTGGCTGTAAGATTAAATTGTATCAGGTACACTCGGGTAGTAGCAGGCTACCTAAGACTATCTCAATAAATTACAACTAATTTGGCAAAGAAATAGTGTGGTGGCTTTATTGAATTACTGAGAATTACCAACCAGGAACCTGTATAAACTCTATAATTAGATCCAGTTAACAAGAGCCAGGGATTCTGTAAACAGAAGCAAGAGTTACCACCTTCCCCTGGAACTGGCCCTTCATTAACACAAATCTGCCCTCTTTATCTAACAGAGTAACCATCATGTCAAACGTAACTCAAGACGGAATTAAAATTGATACTCCTCTGCGCTGTCCTTTTTCTATAGAATGCAGAAGTGGTGGCCCCAAACAAAAACGTACTTAATTTAGCGTGTCCTTGAGGGGAGAGGTGAGTCTCCTGAAGAAATAAGAAGTCAGCTTGTGTTTTCCTAAGGAAACTCAAGATTTTACTGCATTTAACCAGGCTGGTCAACCCATGGGCATTATAAGAACTAATCACTGTGGCTTTCTCTATCATGAAAATGCAGGTGGTAAGTCTTACTGTTATAACCCTTGCCCAGCATGAAACCCAGAAGCAGAGATACCAGGAAAGGTTCTCCGGAGTGACCTGCAAAGCTTACAATAATTGGATGACCCCAAATAGGAAACTGAACTCATACCAACATGGCAAATTGAACTGGAAAACGAACTGAGTACTTCCAAGGCTGGAAGTCTGTCCTTACCCACTGAAATAGATATAGAGAATACTGGATGGGCAACTATGCAGAACCAGTGTGTTCTGCCACAGAGGGATTCTGATTCCCTCTGACCTTGACAGCGAAGCTCGAGAGGTCCATGGGAATCAGAACCCCAAGGTGGCAAAACACACAGGTTGTGCATAGAGTTGCTCATCCTGTATTTTTCATAGTGTATAGTACTGTGTGAAAAATGTGTGTTGTGAGTTCTTTTGCTTTCAAAATGAAACTGACTCATGTAGTCTCTAGAGGTTCTAAAATGCTGTTCTACCACAGTAGGGTAGAACAACATTCCAGGACCTTGGAACTGTGGTAGAACAGCATTTTGAAAGGGATGGAATTCTATACAGAACAACACTCCACTATACACTATAGGGAATTCCTAAGTGGGATAGGGAAAGAAGAGGGGGGAATGCCTCCACTAAGGGAAGCCCTCTTCTGAAGCCACTAACGAAGTAGCTCCAGGAATGGTGGGCAATGTCCTAAAGTAGAAAGTCACGGAGGATCAAGCTAGAGAAACCCAAGCAACCATAAGGGCATCCCTCCAGGATTTATGGTTTGAATCAAAATTCCCTGAAACAACAGCATTAACTACCTTAATATAAAACAAAGCAAATAACATTTTATTAACCCCTACAAAATTATCCTTTAGTGTGAACATCGAGTATGCAATAATCAGAATCCTGTGCTGAAGTGGACAGCTGTCAGCTCATTAACAGTAAGCCAGAGCAATGGCTGCATAATACCAACAGAGAACCCCCCAAACACCCCTCATGAAATTAACAATAAGAAATAAATTTGTGTAACTTGCATAGGGTCACCAGCTTTAACAGCTTTAAGGTGGGGGGGGTTGCCATCTAAGTACTGGAAAAATATAACGTTTCTATTACCAACGCCTCATCATTGCCAAAAGAGTTTGAAAGCCTCACGATTAAAGTCCGACTCTCAACCGCCTTGGCCTTGCACATCATAGGATGCTACAGGCCTCCTTCTGCAGGGCTTCAACTGTTAAGTCACCTTTCCCACTCTCTTAGTGTGCTGCAATCAGAAGTTATAATCCTGTGTGTTTGTAACCTGGATTGGCTTCAGACTCCTCCAAACCCTTAAAAACTCTATGTGACTCATTCGGACTTACTCAAATTGTCTCAGAAGTGACCCATCCAAATAAAAAGAACCCAAATAAAAGCTCCCTACTAGACATTATTCTAGTAAACAAGCCGCACCTCTTCTCTCATTCTGGAGTCTTCTTCACTGATCTCAGTGACCACTCCTTTATTACTTGCATCAGAGATGCACCCAAGCCTATTTCTAATTCCAGGTTCACAATCAGGAGATGTTTACGTAATTTAGTGCCACAAGTCTTCCTTTTGGACTTACAAAACTCCTTGCTATGGCAAGACTTCTACCTAGCCAAGACAGTAGAAACAGTATACAAGACCTTCCATACTATTGTCCGTGGAGCTATTGAAAGACATGCCCCCTTGATCAAAGCACATACCAAGAAAAAGAATCTCCCTTGGTTTTCACATCAACTGAAGTCAGCTTTGCTCAACAGGGACAAGCTCTGGAAGAAAGCACGTAAATCAAAGCTTCGGTCAGATTGGGCTGATTTTAGGGCAGCCAGAAACCTCTGCACAAAGCTTGTCAGAAGCACTGAGGCTAACTACTTCCAGTCAGCTCTGGACTCCTCCACCAAGGACCCTGCCAAATTCTGGCAAACCCTTAGAGATATTCAAGGATATGCTTTGTCAGGTTCTTTCCCTACCAAGATCTTATACGAATGATCCCTGATTACCGAGAAGGCAGAAATCCTTGACTGCTTTAATAATCATTTTATTACCGCAGGTATGGCCTTTGACATTTCACCCATGAATAACCTACTTACCCTGTTCTTATCACAAGCACCAGCAAGCCCTCCCCCCGTCCACAGTACTCCTGTCACTGGTTTCTCCTTCCAACCAGTAACTTACAAGGAAGTGGATGACCGTCTCCTTCAGCTGGATGCCAGAAAAAGTGCAGGAGCGGACCTCATTGGCCCTTTTTTCCTAAAGCTCGGTCACCAAGTGCTGGCAGCTCCATTAACGCGCCTCTTTAATATCTCCCTCAGCTTGGGTAAACTCCCTTCTGTCTGGAAGACTGCCAAGTTTTACCACTCTTCAAATCAGGAGGCCCCAGAGACCCAAACTACATAACTACAGGCCAATCTCATTACTCCCCACCCTATCAAAACTGCTGGAGAAATTAGTGAATTGCCAACTTAGAAACTACATTGATGCCTCAAATCTGCTAAACCCTGTACAATCAGACTTTAGGCCATGCCATAGCACAATCACAGCTCTGGCTAAAGTCACAAACAACTGGCAGAGAGCCCTTGACTTAAAGAATCACGTATGCACGGTATTCCTCGACTTAAGCAAGGCCTTCAATACTGTTGACCATGCATTGCTCTTAGTTACTCTCCGCAACATTAGTCTGGATGCACCTTCCCTAAAATGGTTCTCATGCTACCTGATAGAGCGGATGCAGCAAGTAAAAGCAGTAGGAGATCTCTTCTCCACTGTAAGACAGATTATCAGAGGCTTACCTCAAGACTCCATCTTGGGGCACTTACTTTTCTCACTTTGTATCAACAACATCAACCGTGGAATCAAACTTTCCAGTGTACATCTCTTTGCGTACGACAAGGTCCTTTATACTGCCAGGCCTACTCCCGAAAGTGCCTGCTCGGACTTGCAAGCAGATTTCCTTATGTTGCAACAAAACCTCCTGAGTCAAAAGTTCCTATTGAATGCCAAAAAGACCAAGGCTATACTGTCATCCCCAACAACCAAGTCCATAAACTCTCTTAATCATGACAATATTCCCACTATCACTACCCTGCTTGGCGAGTCACTTGACTATGTGACCAAGTTCAAGTACCTAGGTATGTGAATTGACAACAGACTTTCTTTTGCTGATCGTATAGATGAGCTCTCAAAAAAACTTAGACAGAGGCTTGGACTTTTTCTTAGAATCAAGCATTTGCTTACCCAGGAGGCCAGAAAAAGCTTAGTACAAACCACATCCCTAGCTACCTTGGACTATGTAGACTTCCTGTATGGCCAAGTCCCAAAAACCACCCTATCTAAGCTTGACACCTTTTATCATAGGGCCTTATGTTTCATCTCCAGTGCGGCATATAATACCCATCACTGTGTACTCTATTCCACGGTAGGATGGACCTCACTTACATTCAGGAGGCAAAGGAATGCTATACTATGGACCTATAGATCATTATCCAAGATGCTACCCTCCTACATTTCTGACTGTCTGCCCTCCTGCACCTTATGAAACTATGCCTTGAGAAGCTGTCCGTACATCTCACTAGCTGTGCCTAAAGTCTTTTCCCGTTTTGGAATTCAAGTCACTCTATTCGAGATACTTCTCAGAGCCTTGCCAGTGCCCTCGCTGTCACTAAACTGAAGCCATACATTGCTATTCTTACAGTCAACCCTCTACACTTTCTATATTCTCATTAGAATTACCCTAAGCCATGTTCCTGGAGTCATCCTTGCTTTCTACTTGCTGCTGAGCCCCCAGCTTGCACTGTCACTAGTATTAACTCTGCTCTACTAGAGCTATCAGTGCCTAAAATCACTGGTCTGGCACATTGGTGCTGACTTTGTTCCACCTCTCTGCTGTACTGTTTACTGGGATGAGGCTTCATCTGATGACCGGGCCTCATTGATTATCCTTGTACCTTGTCTTTATTGCTATGTATTGTATTACTATGCCCATTTGTGCTATATGTTCTATTGTGCTACTGTATTATTTATTCTGTACCTACCAGGCCCTCCTTGAAAATTAGCTTGCTCAATGGAGTTACACCTGGCTACATAAAGATTGATTGATTGATTGATTGATTGAACTGTAGCTCAACCTCTAGGCACTATCTACTGCTCTAGGAATTTTGTATGAGCTTAACTGACGCTGGCACAAACCCCATTGAGCCACCTTACAGTTGACCATGCAAAACAGAATGGGCGTAATGGACAATACTGCACCCTTAAACTCAGATCAGCATTGGTGAATAACCTTCCTTTAAACCTATAGGTATATTTTTAATTTTATGAAATGCAACAGACCAGCCAGTCTTACCTCAGTAGTGGGCAAGATTATGGAGGCACTCCTTAAGGAAAGAATAGTGCAACACCTAGAATCCATAGAAGCACAGTATCCAATACAGCATGGGTTTACAAATGGAAGGTCCTGTCACACTAATCTCATAGATTTCTTCGACTGGGTAACCAGAGTGGTGGACCACCAAGGGAGAGCAGCTGATGTCACCCACCTTGACTTCAGCAAAGCTTTCGATACTGTTCCACATAGAAGATTGATTAATAAGCTGGGTATGCTCGGGTTGGGTCAGAAGTTGGTCAACTGGGTGGCAAACTAGTTGACGGGCAGAAAACAGAGAGTGGTGGTAAATGGTATACAGTCAGAAGAGATGCAAGTCACAAGTGGGGTACCTCTGGGATCAGTTCTGGGGCCAGTCCTCTTCAATATCTTCAACACTGACATTGCAGATTGACTGGAGGGTAAGGTTTATCTGTTTGCAGATGACACGAAGATCTGTAACAGAGTAGATAATCCAGATGGGGTGGGCAGAATGAGAAGAGATCTGGATAAACTAGCAAAATGGTCGGAAGAGTGGCAACTGGGGGTTTAACGCAAAGAAGTGCAAGATCATGCACACAGGGAAGAATAACCCTGAAGCCACCTACAGGCTGGGAGGGGAGATGCTAGCAGTCACAAGGGAAGAAAGAGACTTGGGCATCATCATCACCGATGACTTGAAATCATCCAAACAGACCACTAAAGCAGTAGGTAAGGCTAGGGGGATGTTGGGGTGTATTAGTAGGGGTATCACAAGTCAGAAGAGGAGGTAATAATCCCTCTTTACAAGACACTGGTTAGGCCCCATCTGGAGTACTGCATGCAGTACTGGAGGCGCATCTTCACAAAGACATTAACCAAATTGAGGCAGTCCAGAGAAGGGCAACCAAAATGGTGCAGGGACTGCATCAGAAAACATATGAGGACAGATTAATGGAGCTCAATATGTATACCCAAGAGCAAAGGAGGGAGAGAGGTGATATGATTGAAACATTCAAACACCTTAAGGGCATTAACAAGGTGAAAGAGTCTAACATGTTTCAAAATAAGAAAAATAGCAGGACAAGAGGACACAGCATGAGATTAGATGGAAGCCAATTAAGGGGTAATGTGAGGAAGTTCTTTTTCACAGAAAGGGTGGCGGATGCATGGAATGGCCTACCTCAGGAAGTGGTGGATATGAATACAGTGCAGGGCTTCAAACAGGCATGGGATAGGCATATGGGAGCAATACAGATGAGTATGAATAGATAGGCCATTGACAGAGCAAAGGCTGATGGCACATTCAAAAGGTAGAAAAAGAAATGGCCAGACTGGATGGGCCTTGTGGTCCTTATCTGCTGTCAACATCTATGTTTCTATGCAACACTGGGGACAAGGGTCCCATTTTAATCAGTCTGGAACAATATAATCTACAGCAGTGTCTGTCCTCCAATTGGCAAACAGGAGCAGCAAGAGCTCAGGGGCCCGAATAAACAGGAAACCAGTCAAAGTGCCCATTTTTAGGAAGTGAAACAATGTCCTGGCCTGTGGCAAGTCTACTGGAAACAGAGATTGTTACCTCCTTAGTGAAGGGACAGCACCGTAGTCCAACCAGGGTTGTAGAAAGGCACTGAAGTTACCAAAGGTCCTGTAACTGAGCTCAGTTCTGCTCCTTCTGCCAAATCCAAAAGGCCCTTGCCCCTACCTTTCAGTTACGAACTGCGGGAGACTTAGACCTTCAGCGAGTTTGACCTGACCCTTCAGCGCACCAATCTTGTGACAGAGTCGGGGGGTAGTGCCTCCTGGATTCCTTGTAAGGGTATCGATCTGCTGCAGAGCTTCCTTAGCGAGCTGAAGCAGGGAGGAGTTCCTCTCCATTATGTCACTAGAAGTCAATCCGGCGGGATCCCTCACTTTTGGAGAATTTGGTCGGCCTCCTGTGATGGGACAGAGTATCCTTTACTCTGCATAGCTTCAAGGGCTTCCTCTGCAGTACAATACAGCTTTGGGCCATCGTCCCAGAAGATTTTCAGCTTTGCTGGGAATGGTGTTTGAAAGCAAACCCCTTTTTCTTTAAGATGCCTGAGAAGAGGAGTATACTGCAGCCTAGCCTGTTTGTCCTCCGGGGGGGGGAGGGGGTAATTATGGTCCATGGTAAGCCTTGAATTTAAATACGTTAAATCCCCTTTAGCCCATGCCTTTCTCAAAATGTCTTCTTTCATTTTAAAACTGTTAAATTTCATGATGATAGACCTAGGATGGGCAGCTGGGTCAGAGGGCTTAGGCACAGGGGGAGCGATATGCCTGCTCAATGGTGAGCTTATAGTCTGGTGGCAAGTCCAGTACATCCTTTAATAAGTTTTCCAGGAACGCTGACATAGAAGCTGTCATAGCCCCCTCGGCCAGGCCATACAGTTGCAGATTGCCTCTCCTCGAGCTCCCCTCTAGGTCAATGCATTTAGCTTGGAGAGCTACTGTGTGTTGGAAAAGGGACTCCACCGCCCAGCTGATCTGGGTTGCAACTTCCTCAGCTGCAACAATCCATTCCTCTGCATGATCTAGTTGTTCTTCCATTTTTGTCAGCTTCTGCATCAGGTTTTTAAATTCTTTTCTATTTTCTGCTCTGCAGCTTTTTACTTCCTGCAGGAGAGGAGAGTGTGAGAGGTGTTGTAATGGACCTTCCCATCAGGGGCTAACAAATCCCATAGCCTGACATCCTGGGCTACCAGTTTTCCAGCAGGGACAATCACTGTTTCAGCCTGAGGTTGTCCAACTGACAACCAACTTAATTTATGCTGCCTTGTATTTTTTATTTTACCTTCAGGCCCTGCACTTGGCTGCTAGATGCCATCAGGAGTCAGGTTGCCTATGCCTTGGAGTGAAGGCGGTCACATGAGGAGCATAGCTGCAGGGAGATGCACCATGTAGGAGCTGCCATTTTGGAGCATCGGGAGCGATCATGTAGAGCGACAGTGTCACAACCTCCCTCCAACCCTCCCACCCAGCCATCGCAATGGTAACACCAGTTGGTGTGACAGGTCACTCTGCATACTGCAAACTGAAGGCTGCCTGTAACTCATCAATTTCCTTGCAGTTGGCTGCAACAGTGAGCAGGGGTGTAGAACTGCAGTGTATGTGACTGGCACATGTGAATATCCACCATTTGTCTCGGTGGATGCCAGAGAGTGGATGCTCATCTTGTACGGCCAGCTGATTATTAAGTTTACCAGAAAGAAATGGGCGTTGAAGCACCTTAGTGGCTGCATTTCAGTTTGAGCCAGAAAAAAACTTAAATCTCAACAGAAAAGAAAAATGATTTACTATAAAAAGGAAAAGGAAGTGACTTGAAGGGGAAGGGGGATGAGGAGATCTTGGTGGGAAAAGGCAGGTCAGGGCATAGGGTCGGCCTGGTCGGGTCCAGATTGATCCAACGACATGGAAAAAAGAAAATTGAGTATTGAAAAAACTTAATAAGAAAAAAGAAAAATATACTTAAGAAAAAACAACTTATTATTTCACTACTGTCAGGAAAAGGGTGCGAGTGTATAGGATGGATTGTATAGTAGGATGAGGAGTAGTGAGAGAGAGAAGGAAAGTACATAAGGTTATATAGTACCCCAAAACGCATTTTGCTCTGGAAGAAGGGGTGGAAGTGGAGGAGGATTATGCTGGGCAGTGAAGGAGAGAGAGAGAAGGGGAAAGATACGGTTTTGTTTAAAAAATAAGGAAGAATACCAGGTGTTGTCTCTCAGTGCACTAGTAGCACATGGCCCTTATGGCCAGTGGCAGCAGATCTGAGAAATAAACAACATTTACAGATAATATACTTAAATTTAAAAGTTGTGATTGAGGAGCGTGATGTCAAATTTTAATGTCATACAGAGATACAGCACACATTAAGGGATTTAAGTCCTAACAAGCTCCCTCCCAGATGAACTTCTGAATTGAAGTTGCTTGCTGTTTCTTGGTGGACATTATTGCCACAGTGGCAGCACAACATAATAATAAATAAGCATACAAATACTTTAGAAATTGCGATTGAGGCCTGTGCTATTACTACTTTAGTGTCACACAGCACAAACACACAAGTCTTAAGCTATCTCCCAGCTGAGCGTTTGAATCTGAGTAGCTCTTTCTTGGTGGAATTAGTGCCACAGCCTCAGCCAAACCACAGTTACTTGAAATTAAGTATAAGGACCACATAGCACAACAGCATGTGCACACACACAAAGTCTTTACTAGCGCTTATTGTTTTTCTGCCATCCCTGCCTGCACTAGTGCTTATGCCTGGCCTCAAAAATAAAGTGTGTTCAGTGAGTGTGTGAATGTGACCAGGTGTAAGAAAACTATTTGCCAAGCACCTGGCTACTATCACCCACTCCTTCCAGTCTCCCAGTCACACAGTGACATTGATAAAAAAAAATAAGCATCAATAGTAAGAAAAGTGAGTGTCAATATACAGAAGAATTAACAAAAGACTACTCTTATTTTTCTCCCTTTCAGCAGCAGCAGCAGCCTCTTCTGGGAAAACACAAAAATGTTCTACTTCTCCTTCTTCCCATACAGATAAAATAAATATTACTGAATCGGACTCTGTGGTACTGGATATGACAGCTGATGATCATCGGTCAGTTGAACTAAACAGTGGAGCTGAAGCTGGAGCAACACCTGTAGACCCTAGCTGTGTTTACAAGGCGGCAGTGCTCCAACATCTGTGCCGTTCCCCTTAAGGCTGTGCTCTCTGCTCCTCCAGTAATTCTCATTTACACAGCCCGCCCTTTGCAGCACTGCAGGTCACTTCAAGGAGGGGCCGTGAATTCACTGGAGGATGAAGGAAAGATAGCCCTTGCAGTGGAGCTAACACAGCAAAGCGTTCACGCCACCGCATAAAGCACTCGCTCAGCTGCTGATCCCCCAACTGAGTCGGATCAAAAAAAAGCATCTGAAGGGGGCTTAAGGCGCTCTGGAGAGTGTTTACACTGTCGACTTTGCAGCACATCAACCCATGCACATGGGTTGATTCGCTGCAAAGTTGGCAGTGTAAACAGGGCTTTTGTTAGCAACACTGCTGCTGCTTCCACTTCAGCTTCAAGCCATTCATCTTCTTCAGCGTCACAGACACTTGTTTCATATTCTAAAAAATTTACTTGAGTGCTGGATCAGCAGGTCGAGAAAGACAAGAGAAATAAGGACAAGAAATACAATCAAGAGAAAAGGGCCAGAATGTTCGAATCTCACTGGTTAACAAATTACCAAATGGCTAAGCTACGATAAAAAAAAAGTGCCCGATGTATTGCACAATATGCAAAAAATATCCTGATCTTTTAATACCAGCCTTTAAAAAAAAAACAAAAAAAGAACCAAATGTCTTTGCCATAGGGTCAAAACGTTTTGGGACAGAGTCACTACATGTGCATGGGAAATCCAATCTGCATGTGCTTTGTGAGAATCCACATATAATGGAAAGTGGTCAACATGCAGTTAATTCTGATATGACTGACTCACCACTGTATCAAGCCTTCGCTCAATTGGAGGAACGCACTAAGATCAAAATGAGACATTTTTTAACACAGCATATTCCATTGCAAAAATGCCAGGGACTCATATTTTTTCCCTACTTGAACGATTGGCTCCTAGTGGCCCCATCCAGGGAGCGCCTTCTGCTAGCCCTGGAGCACACCTGCTGCCTTTTTCAGGGCCTTGGGGTGACCATTAATCTGTCTGAGTGATTCCTCTTACCCTCCCAACGCCTTCAGTATATTGGGGCTGTCCTGGACACAGCTCAGGGCTTGGCCTTCCTTCCCCAGGACAGGGCAGACCACTTGATGGAGCTGGCCAGACTGCTGTACTCCACTCGTCATGTTCCAGTTTGTTTGTTTCTATGACTCCTGGGTCACATGGCGACTGCCATAGTCACTGTCCCTCCAGCCAGGCAGCACATGAGAATCCCTCAGTGGACACTCAAGGTACAGTGGGATGAGTGTATAGACGATCTTGACCAACTGTCTTAGTGTCGGACCCCATAAAGAAGGTCCTGTTATGGTAGCTGGATCCCAGCAACCTCTTCTGGGGGGGGTGCCTTTCCATAGCCCCCCATCCCAGCAAATCCTGACCATAGACACGTCCAACTCAGGATGGGGGGAGCTCATCTGGGGGCTCACTAGATCCAGGGAGTGTGGTCTGCAGCTGAGGGACATCTGCACATAAATAAAATGTTCCGGAGATGTGGGCCATTCTGTATACTCTTCAGCCCTTCCAGACCCAGCTCTCCCTGGGCCCTCTTGTGACGGGGAGCTCCTGCCACTCTTGAGGACCGACCTTTCCTTAAATCTGTTGCAACAGTTCTTCTGTTTCTAAGCCTAATCTATCCTTTACTATTTCTAGTCCATAAGGCTGGCCACCTGTGGGCACCCCCTTCTCCCTCCCTTGACTATGCTACAGTGTCCTGTTTAATTTTCATTTTTCCCCTCTCAGGTCCTCATACAGGGAGGTTATGGTAGTGACCTCCAAGCATATTTAAAACAGATTGTGTTTATTGTTGTTGGATTTAGTATGTAGTGGCACTATGTTATAAAATACCTTGGTGTGTATATACTTTATGTTTATGAAACCTGTAAATGTTGAAAACACCATGGCACTAGGTGTTTTTGATATTGGTAAAAAGTACTAGGTGACTATTATAGAAATTAAGCTAGTTGTGCTATTTAAAATGCATGTAAATTGTTGTAAACTTGACAGGTCAGAAATGTCATGGTGATCTGCATATATCCCCTGATGCATTGCATTATGGAAGTATGTGTCATGTTATATTTCTTTGAAACTTGATTTGTTGCCAATGCCCTTTGGGACAGACCTTCTTTCAGTGATTCTGAACTGAGATTCTTTGTCTATAGCTTGTTTGTTTTTTTTTTGGGGCCCCACTACCCAAGCAAATGGGGCCTGCGTAGGGGTGGTGGCTACATCTCAACTAGTGAATTGGATCAGAGATCAGTGGCAGTAGGAGCTGGCTAAGTGCAGAGAAAGGACATTCATAGTCTGTTGCTGCAAACTGATGTACTGAAGGAGGAATATGGCATTGCAGAAGCTTATTTCTTGTATTTTGAATAAACATCACAAAGAGATTGTGTGTTGAACCTGAAGTTCGGTGTCTGGTCCATCTGATATCCCACAACTCTTCCACACCACTGCTGATCAAGACAGACAACATCAGCCGGCCCAGTGGTGCTGAGGGCTGAGGCACTGGATGCCATACCTCATGCTACGCCGGTGACCCGTGTTCAGGAATAAGCATGGACCGCTGGGTTTGGCAGGTGAGGAGAAGGATTGAGCGTCAATTGGACTGCTCTCCTCCTCCGGGGAAGGTGGACACTAGCACTCAGTGCATTACTGGCTCCTAGCGGAGGTTGGCGCCCGAAGATTACAGCAGGGGAAGGCAAGGCAGATGCTCAGAGGAACACGTACGGGAGCGTGCGCATTCACTCCTTGTGGCGTCATTGCACGTCCTCGGCTAGAGGGAAAAAAAGGAGGAAAAGAGGTCCTGGCATGCTTCATGGTGGTCAATCCCGCAGGCGCCACTCCCACAATTGGCAGAAACAAACCTCCAGCACCGGATCCTTGTGTGAGGCGGGTTGAGGGATCCCTGTCACCCCACCACGGGGGCAAGCCGTGGGGCAGCTGGAGGATGAGCTGCGAGCAAGGGACAGGGCTGGGGGATCTGACAGGAAGTACTGCTGCCAGGGACTGGGAGGATAAATAAACTAACTAGAAAAAAAAAAAGATGGACAACACCAGCATGGTGAACTACATCAACAAGCAGCAGGGAACCCACTCATACCCTCTGTGTCAAGAGGTGATACGAGTCTGGTATTGGGCACTGGACCACGGCCTTCATCTTTCAGTTCTGCATGTCCCAGGCACTCAAAACATCATAGCCTAAGCTGGTCTCAGTCTCAGGTGCACGAGTGGGAGTGCCTGCTCTCTGTAGTGGCAGGGAGGTTTCTATATGCCTTTCCTCCCTTCCCTCTTCTTCAGTGAAGTCTCATCAAGCTGCAAATAAAGGGGGCAACTATGATCCTCATTGCTCCATTTTGGCCTCGCCAGATCTGGTTCCCTCAGCTTCAGCAACTGGCAGTGGAACCCCCAGTGCCCCTGCCACTGTGCACAGGCTTGCTCTCCCAGGATCAGGGCACCCTGGTCCATTTGCACCTCAGGCTGCTCCATCTTCATGCATGACCCCTGAGGACATAGCCATTTTTCGCTTTGGGGTTTCTCCCAAGGTGGCAGAGGTCTTGGTGGTGGCTCGCAAGCCTTCCACCAGAGCCACTTATTCAATGAAGCTGAAGTGCTTTGCCATTTAGACAGCTTCGTACCACATGGATCCCTTCACTTGTCCAGTTAATCAGGTCCTGGGGTACCTGTTGTCCCTTACAGACTCAGGCCTGAAGTACTCTTCCATCAAGTACATCTGTCTGCCATCTCTGCATATCATGTACCTGTTGATGGGTGGTCAGTGGCTCAGCTAGATATGGCCCATACGTTCTTACAAGGTATTCTACACTTGAAACCTCCAGTCCGTAATCCCTTCCCAGCTTAGGACCTCAATTTTGTATTGGAAAAGCTCACCCTGCCTCCTTTTGAACTGTCTGCACGTTGCGAGCGATGCTTTCTGTCATGGAAAGCATTATTTTTAGTTGCTGTTACTTCTGCTCTGAGGATTTCGGAACTTAAGGCCCTCATGTGTAAGGAACCTTATTTAGTTTTTCACAAAGACAGGGTATGTTTATGTACTAATCCTCAGTTTTTCCCTAAGGTGGTATGTAAGTTTACTTTGAACCAATCCATTCATCTCCCTGTGTATTTTCCAGAGCATACAAATACAAGGGAAGTATTGCTCCACACTTTGGATGTGCATACAATTTTGCATTATTATACACACAGGACTAAAGAGGTTAGGAAGTCCTCTCAGTTGTTGTTTCATTCATCCAAGGGAAAGAGGGTGCACCGATTTCTAAGCAATGTTTGTTCAAATGGTTGACCAACTGCATTATTTTTTGTTACCGGACGCATGGCAAGGACCTTCCAGTAGTTGTTTATGGCCATTCCACCAGGGGTATGGCTGCCTCGGTAGCCTGCTTCTGTAACGTTTCAGCTGCAGAGATCTGCACAGCAGCCACTTGGGAGTTCAGTCCACACTTTCACCAAGCACTACAATTTGGACATCACCTCTAGGCACAGAGCCAATTTTGGCCTAGCTGTGCTACAAGGCCTTCTTTCTCAGGTGATTTCACCTCCACCTAGTCTGCTAGTTCTGTCAAGTTTGGAACTGCTTGGTACTTGTCCTGCATGTAATGGCCTGCTGCATGAGATCCACCCGAAGTAAGATAATACAGTTATGTAAGAACTTACCGTAACAGTAGATCTTCGAGGGGATCTGTTGCAGCAGGTCTTGCTCTTCCCGCCCTCCATCCCCCTTGACCAGTTAACCTGTTCTCCTTCCTCTCCAAGACGAGACCTTTAGCCTTCCCTTTCCTGTTTTTTTCCTTCAACCTCGGGTTCCTCCTCAGTTCCCTTAGCCAGGTATTCTTACCCCAGTAATACTCTGGTTTTCATAACTCTTGCAGTGGCCTTTTAAGATAGAGCTGCCCAGAGAGATGGAACATATGCAAATGATGGAATCTTTTATGCATGCCACTTATTCTTACTAACTGCCTTAATTCTAAACCCCTCAGATTTCTCTCTCCACCTGTCAAGACTAGATGCTCAGAGATCCTCTCTTCATCGTCTTGTTCTGTCGTGTGAAAACTTATAAAATACATAGAAACATAGAACATAGAAACATAGATTTTGACGGCAGATAAGGACTGCTTGGCCCACCCAGTCTACCCATTTCCCTACCTAATGGATAAGCTGCAGATCCTAGTTAACCAGCAGCCTACTTCTTCCTACCCCAACCCCCTAGAATTGCCTTATGACTGTCCCATGCATGCTTGAATTCCACCACTGTTTTTGACTCCACAACCTCCTCCGGAAGGCCGTTCCATGCATCCACAACCTCTCTGTGAAAAAATACTTCCTTAAATTACCTCTGAGCAGCCCCCTCCTATCTTCAAATTGTGCCCTTGTTCTTGCACACTCTTTCTTTGAAGATGCTACCCTCTTGGAGTTTGTTGACTCCCTTGAGATACTTGAAAGTTTCTATCATGTCCCCCCTCTCCCTCCTTTCCTCGAGGCTATACATATTCAGCTCCCTAAGTCTCTCTTCATATGTCTTCCGGTGCAGACCATGCACCATTTTAGTTGCCCTCCTCTGGACAGCCTCCATCCTGTCTATGTCCTAGCGGAGATTGGGTTTCCAGAACTGCACGTAGTACTCCAGATGGGGTCTCACCAACTGTCTGTACAGAGGGATAATAACTTCCTGTTTTCTACTGGTGATGCCTCTCCCTATGCATCCCAGTATCCCCCCAGCCCTCCTTGCTGCCCTCTCACATTGCTTGCCCACCTTTGGGTCATCTGATATGACTACCCCCAGGTCCCTTTCCATTTTTGTTGTTGTTAGTATCTCACCCCCCATTGTGTACTCTTCCCCTGGGTTTTTGTTTCCCAGGTGCATTACCTTGCACTTCTTAGCATTGAATCTAACATATAAGTATTCTTTTCATTTCGTTTGCTGCCTTTTACTTTTGTAATTTTAAGTTAAACCATAGTTTTAGTGTTTAAATTTTGAGTTTTCTCAGTTTCTCCCAGTTCGGTATAACTGGGGGTAAACCGAGGCTTACGTTATATGTATTGGAGATTTCTGACTAAAAAACTCTGTTAGTTATGTTTAATTTTATTTATTTTAGCTTGTTTTATGAATCGCTAATACCTCAGTTTATTTTACTTTGCATTCTGGTTCCCGATCGGTTCTTCATCGATTCTGGAACTGACTGCAAATGTTAAATAAACTTTAAATGAATACAATTTTTAGCGGTTGCAATTTTTATTGGTTTTACATGGAAAATGTCAGCAAAACCAAGAAGAAAACTGATAATCCCAGTTTTGAATCATGTGTTGAGCGTGGTGAAATTTTGCTAAGGCAGTCTTGTTTTGTCTCTCTGGACATGAACTTTTCCAAGCAGAGAGAAATGCGCATAACATGTCCTGAGAAAACTATTGAAAAATGCCTGGATAAAGCTAAAGAGAAAACTTTCACCACCTGGGGTCCCTCTAGCTCTGACCAGCTGGCACCCTAAATTACTGTGGCTGAAACCACAACAATTATTGTAACTGCTACCCCTGAGACAGGTATATAAGCAGTTCCTAAGAGGCTTGCTAAACCGGCTAACTCCCTGGTTCCCTCAAAGAAATCAAAGAAAACTAAACACACAGAACTCCCTGCTGGACAGTATTTGGGGACTTCTGTGCCTGCTATAATGCTTACCAACTCCTGCAGAAATTGCAAGCTTTTAATGTCATTCAGGCTTACGGGCTTTTCAGCCGCAGACCCCTGCAAAGCAGTCTGTCTCCTCTGCTCAGTTCTCCTATTATTTAAAGAGGAAGAATATGTGATTACCATGAAATGGAGGAAGGGGGACCTATTAAACCTGAGTTTTTTTTCCCCTGAACAGGAGTTTGGCTCTCTCCACAGAGCAACTGAGGATTATTCCTCACATTCCACATTTGTGAGAAATGATTGGGCTGACACCCACCAAAAGTTTCTCCTTCCTGTGAATATATTCTTCAAGAAAGATACTTTAAAGATTTTACAAACTCCAAGCTCTGTTTCCCCTCTTGATAAGAGGCTATATAAGAGATATCAGCTAGATAGGGAGGGAGCTGAATTTTTATTCTCCCACTCTGCCCACCAAGGAGTGGTTCATGTGACAGCCTGTGACAAGGCAAAGATACCCCTGGCATCCTATCCTCCTAACCAGGAAAACTGACAATTACCAGCTTCCTTGGCCATCAAGCAGGCAAACTTTCAAGCCTATATCAATACCAAAAGTCACTATGGTAGTCGGCCCCTGCTATGGCAGTCAAGGTCCAGACTCCCCTGTCAGATGACCTAGCTGAAACAGCTAAATTGGGTTGGGAGCAGCCAAACACCAGTTCAAATGGCTGATGACTTTAATGACACTCTTCTCAGAGGGATGGCAAATACAGTGGGTCAGAGGAGGTTTGCCTAGTTGCAAGTCACAAACCTCATTCAGGTTATGGATTTCCCAGTCGATGGTAATTCCCCTCTTTAGAGTTACATGAAAAAGGTACAGTAGTAATTCTGCTAAAGAAAGGGCTTCCCCTTCCACTAAAACATATAGAATGGGTGGCAGAGGCACACGACTGGCCTTTTTAACAGGACAGGGCTACACCTTTGTATCAGTAGTACCCACAGCAGTGGTACTTCAGGAATTGACATATCTCCCCAGGCCACCTCCCCATTATCTGCAGGAGGCAGGCTTACTTAGTTTTCCAGTCTTGGGAAAATCACCACATTAAAAACAAAAGTTTTTCAAACCATCTACAAATGTAGAGCGACAACTCCTGGAAACGGAGGTTTAAAAACCTGTTACTGTAAAAAGCAGTGGACTCTGTCCTAGTACAGCAAAGGGTATCACAAAGAAAATGGAGAGTGGTGGCCTGTTTTAGACTTCAGGGTACTAAACAGGCACTTAACAAAGCCAATGTTCAAAATCATAACTTGGTCACTAATTCTGTCAGCACTCCAAAAAGGGGAATGGTTGGCATCACTGGACTTAAAGGATGCTTACTTCCACATCTCCACAAAGGATCCTCACAGAAAGTACCTTAGGTGCAGACTCCCATCAGGTCACTCCCCAAGAGTGTACACAAAGCACTTGGTGCGGGTTTTTCCCATACCTAGATCACTGGCTGGTGGTCGTAAAATCACCCCAGCAAGTGTGAGCATCTGCAACTTACCCAGGGGCTCTTGAGTCTCTAGGGTTCCTGATACATCTGAAAAGTATGTCCTCAGCCTGCTCAGGCACTACAATTCATAGGAGCAGAGCTAGATACCCTGCAAGGCAGGACCTACCTGCCTCTAGGCACGGCAAGAATTATCCCACTGATAGCAGGCATATTCAGCCTGAATAAACCAAAAACTGCAAGACAGTATATTCAGCTACTGGCCACATGGTACCTGCCACTAGCACAGTCCTGGAATCCAGGTTATAGATGAAGGACATTCAATTTCACCTCAGGGCTCACTGGTGTCAGAAAGGATCCTCTTTCAAAACTAATTCTAGTAACAAAAAACAGTGTTACATGCCCTCCAATGGTGGAAAGAGAAAACCAACCTAAGGGAAGGGGTTCCTTTTCAGTAAGAGTCCCCATCAGTTGTTTTGACAACAGAAGCATCTCTACTAATAGAGTGGGGTTCCCATCTGGGGGGTTCACACCACCCAAGGCTCTTGGTCAAGTGCAGAGTCACTCCTGCATATAAACCTGCTGGAGCTAAGAGTAGTGTTACTAGCACTAAAGGCTTTCACACAACTAGTACAGGGAAGGTGGTGCAGGTCAGAACAGACAATACCACCACAATGTACTACATAAACAAGCAGGGAGAGATAAGGCCAAATCCTCCCGGCACAGAAGTCATAAAAATATGGAGTTCAGCATACTCCATGGGGTTTCCCTGCAGGTTATTCATCTGCCAGGCAAGGACAATACCTTGGAGGTACCCTGAGTCAAATTAACCAGGCCCACCACGAATGGGCCTGGAACAGTCAGGTAGTGCAAGTGATCTTCAGGAGGTGGGGCATCCCGGAGGTACACTTGTTTGCATCCCACCAGAACCACCACTTGCCAAAGCACTATTGCAGATCATCATATCAGGAAACAGTCCCCCTGGATACTCCGGCTCTGAATTGGTCAGGGAGGCACTTGCATGCTTTTCTCCTCCTTTCGTCCTCCCCTCCGGTATACAGAGCATTGCTCAAGCTCAAGTCCCAGTCAGCATCAATGGTCTCGATAGCAACAGACTGGGCCGGACAGCCATGGTACACTCTGCTATTCTCCATGTCTGTGGCTGAACCAATGCACTTTCCTCAGAGGCACAATCTACTAACTTCCAATCAGGAGAGGCTCCTGTACCCAAACCTCAAGTCACTCAGGCTCAAGGCAGGGTTTCTGAGAACCTAGAATATGCAGACTTGTATCTTTCTAAAGTGTCTTGGACATTTTAAGGGGATACACAAAGCCCTCCACTAAGAAAATCTATGCTGCAAAATGGAAAAGGTTTTCTATTTGGTGTTCAACCAGAAGAGTGATACCAACACAGACTAGTGTCTCAGCTGTGCTGGACTATCTTACCTATTTGCATTCACTGGACTTGCAGTCCAGTACCTTAAAAGTCTACCTGGCCACAGCATCTGCGTACATGTCAGTTGCACAGAAAGTTTCTCTGGTCTTAGACCCTATCTTCCAAGGTTCTTTAAGGGCCTGGACCTTTTGCACCACCCTCACGGGAAACCAGTGCCAGCATGGGACCTGAATGTGTGCATAACTAGGCTCATAGGTTCCCCTTTTTGAATCTATGCATTCAGCTCATTTGAAATATGTCACATGAAAATCCATTTTCCTTGTGGCATTGAAAAGGACTACATTTCATTCCACAGAAACAACGTGGTCCTGAGAATAAACATGAAGTTCCTTCCTAAAGTGGTTTCTGAATTCCATTTGAACCAAACCATTACCATACTTGTCTTTTTCATTGAACACTCTAGTTCTGGTGAAAGAAGACTCCATAGTCTGGACGTCAAAAGAGCTCTTAGCTACTACTTGACAGCCACTGATGTCCATAGGCAGAACAGAAAACAGCTGTTCCTGACCTATAAGGATAAAAAAAAAAGGGTAACCCAGTTTCAAAAGGTCCATGTCTCACGGGATTCATAAGATTTAACAGGTCTAGTAGTGTTAGCCATGTTGACCTGGCCAGACTAAGTGCTAAACTGAAAGCTTCTGCAATCATAATACTTGTCTAGTTTAGTTTTAAATTTGAGGATAGTACACAGTATCCAGTTTAGTTTACCCTAAGGCTGGAAAGGATCCCCAGCAGGGTTGACAGCCCATTCCACAAGGGGCACAGCTGCTACTATAGCAGCTGCTAGGGATGTTCCCTTGGTGGACATCTGTAAAGCAGTTACCTGGAAAACAGTACACACCTTTACAAAGCATTGCAGGCTAGATATTCAGTCCAAAGGTGATGCCAGGTTTGGCACAGCAGTCCTGCAGAGTCTGTTTCCAAAGCAGGTTCTGTGCCCACCTCCAAAACTATTGCTTCTTAGTTTGCAAGAATTATGAATACTTGAGTATTACTGAGGTAAGAAGAAAAGTTACTCACCGTAGTAATCTTGTTTCTTCCCAGTGTTACTCAGGTATTCAGAACTCCCCATCCTACCTCCTCTTCTAGAACTACTAACCTCTGTACTCCTAAAAACACTGTGTTCTCAGAGGGGTCTGTGCCACACGCTGACATATGTTCTGATTGTGTTCACTATTGTTGTTCCCCCTTTTCAGGTGATTCTGACATGCAGGGTTATTCTTTTATATGTCATGCCCTTCTGGGTGTTAAGGGAGTTCCTAAAATAATTAGTATTATTATTAATTAATATTATTATTATTATTACTACACTTAGTCCTCGTGGGCCTGTCTTTCCATGCTTTCAGGAAATCTGAGGGTTTTAGAACTAAGGCAGGTAGTAGAAGGCAGCTTTTGAATAAGTGGCATGTGCAAAAGATTCCATCATTTGCACATGTTCCATCACTGCGGGCAGCTCTATCTTAAAGGGTCACTGCAAGAGTTATGAGTACAGAGTATCACTGGAAAGAAACAAGACTACTACGACGAGTAACTTTTTCTTCTGGAGTCTCTGGCGGTAGAACAGGGAAGGACGTGGGGGCCACCCGCCTATATAAAGTAGCTGATGTCAGAGAGTGACATTGGAGGTGGCAGCCCCCCTCTGGTAGTCTGCTTGCTAGAAAGTTTCTGTGTGGTCCTAGTGCCTGACAGCAGAGTCCTACGTGTGATGGCCTACCACAAGAGATCCCATCGAAGATCTACTGTCATGGTAAATTCTTATGTAACTGTACTTTACCTTGTCTCAGGATTTCTGTGATTTCAGTCCTCTGTACTGCATTCTGTGTCCTCTGGTGCATGGTTATTAGCATTGGTTGTTCCAACTCTACAAGGTTTCCTTTGAAAGGTCTTCCTTTCTTCGTTTGGGGGACCCTTGTGGTCACCTACTTCATGCCTCCAGGCCTTTGTTGCTCTGCTGCTATGCTGACCTTTGCATCCAGAAATCCTCACCCCTTCTGCCTACCTCAAGAGTCTCATTTTATTTGTGTCCACAGCACTATGTCCTACAGTGTGTGGCTGTTTTCACTGTGGCCCATTTTCATCCCCTGCAGGGGATCTGCTCAGCCTTTATTGCTTGCTCTGTGCAGCTTTCTTTGGCCACCTGCTCACTGCTTTATGGCCTGTGGATTCTGTTCATAGTTGTTTGTGAGTGCTTCACCTCGGGGGATGGCTCTCCTGTAAATTTCCCAGAAGAGTATCCTCTCCATGGCATCACTTGATACATTGCCTGGGTTTTTGGTTCATAAAGCTTTACTTGGATGATCTTTTCCAACCTTCTGTCAGCAGCTTCATGCCATTGGCCTCTGTTCTGTTGCAGTGCTTGTATCTTTCACCTTCGAGGTTGGTGCTTCTGAGTCTCACCCTGCTGGGCATAGTTTTCCATATCTCCCTGATTTGCAGAGTGTGGGGGTCTCCGGGGTGTTGTTCGGTTCTCTGCTCTTCTTCTTCTACATCGCTTGTGCAGGGCTGTTGACTTCCCCATCACAGAAGTGTCTCACTGAGACTCTTCTTACAAGGGTCTGTTTGACCTGAATTATTGCTTTGCATTCTGTCTATGGCCTGTGGTTTGTGATACTGTGTCTTTTCTACACTGGTATGCTATACACTTTCCAACCGACCTCTGGTGAGCTGTGTTTTTTTTTTTGTTTTTTTGCATGCCCTCTTGAGTGCAGTGCATACCATTGACATAAGTGTGCCCTGTCCAGATACCCTACCCTTATTTTGTTCCCATGGTCTGACTCTTAGGAGCTTCAGTATACAAACAGGGTCTCCAAATCCTGCCTTTGCTGTATAGTCCCAGACCTGCTTACCTCTTTTTTCAAAGCCACTCATCAGGCCCGCTTGCCATCTTGGATGTTACCACCAGCCTCCTTGCCTAAGACTTCAGGCCTTTCTATACAGTCTCTGTGTCATTGCTTTGAGTTCTAAAATTAGGCAATAATGCACAATACAGTATGATATATTGTGGGATATCACCACGTCTTGTGTGATTGGGCAAGAGGCCGCGTGCATCCAACACCTGAGAAGTGACAATATCACACGATACACCACACCATGGAGTTCATTATTGCTGTTATGTACTGGATCCCATATATGTATCAATAAAATACAAAAAAAGTTTCTTAAACGTTTTAATAATACATGAATAATGTGTAGGGATACATTGATAGACTGTAGTCCATTTTGTTTTTGCTGTGAGCAGTAGGTGGCATTGTTGTAATGCTTTGGTAGTATAATGAGGAACCAGGCTATTTACTTTATTTTTTAATTTTATATTAATTTGTAGTTGCTTATTCAGAGGGTTAGAAGGTTTTGCATCCCCGAGTAGGAATGGTGTTGTCGATCCAGTGCGGTCATGCATGCTGCAAAATAACTTTTTTAACGGCTGTTATCCAAACATAAAAATCAGTTTCTGAGTTTACCCTGATCTTGAAAAACTAGTTTATTGCCTGAAATGAGGGTTATATTAGCTGGAAACCACTTTTGAAAACTAAAGCCATGATTCCAAGCATGTGCATCAGTGTCCGCCACAGATGTGCCTGCTCGGAGTCGCTGCGTTCGTTTTTGAAAAGCAGTTTCTAGGTAAAAAAAAAGCCTCATTTCAAGCAATAAACTAGTTTTTCAACATCAATGTGAACTCAGAAACTGATTTTTATGTTCGGATTATAGCCGTTAAAAAAGTTATTTTGCAGCATGCATGAGAACACTGTTGGAGATGAACAGGACTGGCGGACCGCAGGGGAACATTTGGACCAAATAGAAGTGTATACAAAAAGGATGGCCGACCGTGTGCCTCAGAACTCTGGGGAAAAAAGAGAGAGACAGTGACCTGTATTGTGAAGGTGCACACAGCAGCGCAATTATGAGAAGGGACAGAATGTGTTCATGTGTGGAGAATACCGGGAGTAAGCGGATGAACATGAGTATGTAGCAAGTAAGGAGGCTGGTGACTGGAGCTTTTTTTGAAGCCGTGAGTATGTAGTCAGATATAATCACGGCTTCAAAGACCTCTCAGCCAATCTGCTTCCTCCATTTTCGGCAGCCAGTTCATATATATATATAGTCGTGGCAAAAAAACTTTGTTTAATGCATCACTTAGGGTTGTTTCACAGTGACAAGAGTGAGGAAATTCGGTGTTAGGGTTGAAAACCCTAACTGAGCATTCCCCACCACCACCACCACCACCACACACACATGCAAGTAGGGGAAGGACCAAGGCAACACAAGCAATCACACACAACCAGAAGGAGGTATATATCTGTGTTACCGTAGCAAGTAGGAAAGAAATCTAACTTCAGCTGGCAGTAGTGAAAACGATGTACCTCACTTTGTTTGTGAGATATAAGTGTCGAAAAAGGTGTCATGGGCATCACAATGTTAGTCAATGGCAAATTGCTCAACTGTGGAACACTATAAGTTTGTCATGCTTAAGTATTGTAGTATCAAAGCAGGAAAAGGCAGATCTGTGGGACTAGGGCTTGCCACCCTGCAAATTTCAGTCCAAAGGACCCAACCGTTTGCTTGCAGGATGATGGCAAAGATGTGAGTCATCAGGAGCATAGTGTCAAAAAATACTTCCGCAAACATGAAAGGGTAGCAAACGGAAGAGACAAAAGTGTTGCATTTACAGAAGCATATATAATAGTGTCGCAAAATACTGTCGCCAACAGAAGACACAACAGTGTCGTATTTGCAAAAGCATGGACAACAGTGTCACAAAATACTGTCACAAAGATGGACGTGTCGCAATTGCATATCACAACACTGTGACATTAGCGAAAGTGATTTTTGAAACTATATCAGGGAATGTGCAAAATCCTGTTTTAGATCTTCTGAACCCCAAAATACAATATGTGCATGTGTTGGTGGCAGCGTATGGCCAAGATGACCAGTTGTGCATAGTGATATGTGTTTTGCGGTGCGCGGAATTTCCAGGATCAGAGCTAGCAGTGACAACCCCTTGCCAGAGTCCGACGGGAGCATGGGTGTATGGTTTTGTAGATTTGATAGTTGTATGTTACTTCTGTGACCTGCTGCTGGTTGTGTGTGATTAGTTGTGTTGCCTTCGTCCTTCCCCTACTTGCATGTATGTGTGTGTGTGTGTGGTGGTGGTGGGGGCGAATGCTCAGTTAGGGTTTCCAACCCTAACACCAAATTTCCTCGCTTTTGTCACTGTGGAACAACCATAACTGATGCATTAAACAGATTTTTTTTGCCATGAATTTCCCTTCTTTTTTAAAATGTACACTATAAATAGTGAATGGAATGTAGTAACGGTAACACAAGCGCAAACAGTAATGTACATGGTGACTCAAACGTAAACAATAACACGAACGGTAAGAGAAATGTAAGTGCAAACATTAATGAAAACAGAAATAGTAATGCAAATGCTAACAGCAACAGAAACACAAATGGTAACAACAACAGTAACGCAAACGCTAACTCCAGCAGAAACGCAAACGGTAACGACAATGCAAATGGTAAGAGAAATGCAAACAGAAATGCAAACGGTAAAGGCAACAGTGACACAGAAGGAAACAGTAATGCAACTGACAATGGAAACGCTACTGAAAACGCAACTGCCAAGGCCAACAGAAACAGAAACGGTGACGAACATGGAAACAGTGACGGTAACGGAATTAGAAACGCAAACGCTTATGGTAACACCAACAATGACACCAAAGGAAATAGAGACGCAAGTGCATATGCAAACGCAAATGGTAACGCACAAGGTCACGGTAACGCAATTGGAAATGCAAACACTTACAGTAACAGCAATGATGAAGCCAAAGGAAACAGAAACGCAAACCAAAATGCAAACAGAAGCGCATATGCGAATGCAAATGGTAATGCACACGGTGATGCAAAAAATGCAAAAAAAACAGTAATGGAAATGCAAATGGTAACAGTAACACAAGCATAACCAGCGCAATGGGTAATGTACACGGTGACGAATGGAAACGCTAACGCAGCGGGGGTTACGGAAACACAAGCGGAAACACTGACTGTAACACTAACGCAAACGCACACACTTTTTCCTCCCAAAAAGGTGCATTCAGAAGCACAGTGACTACAATGGCCCTCGGAGCAGAAAATGAACACTTGGAATACTAAATTGCTTATATCTCAGGAACCGTACGATGTAGAAAAAAAAATTAAAATCTCATATTATTTATGACTTTCCTGGCTAGTTTTGCATTAGCTCCTAGCTTGGGGCTAAGCATTTTCGACGAAAGTCCACATCTCAAGCGTTCGAGATATGGGCCCCGAAAGGCACAGCAGATGCTGTAATGTTAGCCTATGGGAAAAATCATCAACTTCAGAGTGCCATAACTTTGCAGCCCTCTAATATTTTGTCAACAAACCACCAAAAGGCACATCTGGGGGATCTTGGCTTTCTTCCCTCCAAATTTCAGTTCTAAAGACCAAACCGTTCTTTTACAGCACGGTGGTAAAGATTTCCTGTTTTTTTTGCATAGTGTTGCAAAGTAGTGTAGTGATTTGCGACACTTTTGCAAAAAAAGTCACTAAAGTGTTGAATGTGTGACACTACAGTTTACAAGAATTTTAAAAACATATTTCTGGGGTGTTTAACCCCAAAGAAAAGACATGGCTAGCATCCTCGGGGCTCAACTAGGTGAATACAAAAGGATTGTGTCCCTAGAGGGCCCCAAATTTAAATGACAAGCATTTCTGTGACAACCAACTGAAAACAAGATGGTGGATTTGCGACACTACAGGGGACATCTGTGACACTAAAAAATGCAATTGCGACACTGTCGAACATTTTGTTAACTTTTCCCGTTGACTATAATGGGAAACTTGTTTTTTGAATTACTTTTGAACTGTTTAATATTTTTTCATGAAATCTTCAAAAGGCACATCGGGGATCCTGGCTGCATGTTCCCTGAAGGTTTCAGACCGGTCGCGCAGACCGTGCGATCTGTAGGCACCAGCAAACAATTTGCGCAAAAAAGCGTAATTACCACATTCTATGGTGCTATGTAGCTCCGCAACCGTATATCCAACTTTACGAAACTTGGCAGATCCAGAGATCTATGGTACCACTCAGTGCATGCCAAATTTCAGAAAAATCCGTCATACAGGGGCAAAGTTATTAACCTGCCAAATTTCACACTTTAACTTTAAATGGGGTACTCAACCCTAACTATAGTGGTATTACCGGGCCACTATAATACACATGTGTGTATTCAGCCCCAGAGAAGATTCCCCCTGCAGCTCAACAACTAACCTGTATGTGTGAGAGACTGAGTGTGGTTCTGGACATATTTACAGTTTAAACAGCACTTTTGGCTTGGTGAGCAGGGGGCTCAGTGGAGATGGCTACTGATGTCACTAGGGGGCGGGGTTACTTTATTTAAAATCCCACGCCGCTCGCAAGCATGAGCAACTAAGAGAAATATTCTTGGAATATTAGCCATCTCCACATCAGAGGTATTTAAGCCATGACATAATTGAGATAAATGTAAATTAATGAATAGCATATCGACTGTAGTAATTGAAGAGTGCTTAAATAGTGTCTAAAGGCAAAGGGGAAGGTAACTTGTTTTTTATTTCTTTGCATGTGTAGTAATATTTGAAGTCCTAGATATTTTAATTTGTTATCAGATAGTTTTTAATTAAATTAAATAAGGAAGAGCTGTAAGTGATTTATGGAAAGTAGATAGTTAATTTATTTGTCTACTGCCCCTGGGTTAATGTAGGTAAATATTGTCATTACTGGTTCTGATTTTTAGTTCCTATTTGCTGCTGAGACACACAGAGAGACAAAGCAGCCAAAGATTCCTTAAATCAAGAAGGTTATTTTCTAGACTACACTGAACTGAATTATTACTTTTTGGACCTGTGTAAGTAACTAGTATTACTTCTATTTTTTGGGGATTGACTTGTCTTAGTTTTAACTTTAATTTGCCTGGGAGGAACTGTAGCTGGGAGATATTTGCAGTCATCAGTGACTAGGCCTGGTACTTAACCTCTGTGAAATACGTGTCTGAAAGGAAGGAAGGCACGCCCCGGGGTGGAAGGTCAGAGTTGTAGTTGATTGTTTCTGGATGGCATAGGTTTACTCCCTTCCACCCTTCCCAACAGCCCACCCGCCCCAAGCGCATAACTTCCTTTATAGCAGGGGTTCTGACATCACTTCCCCAAAACTGCTAACAACATACACCTGTTCATATCCTTAAAGGCACAGCACACTGAATAGGGGGTAGAGACACTCACAAGCTTGCACACACTAAAACAAGAACAAAAAAACAACAAAAGAAAAGCATCTATAACAGGAACGGACACAGATATGTGGGGAGTGGTGCAATGTACTGGCTGTGGAGTAGCAGTCTTCCAGGAGACATTCTGGAAACTGCGTTGCTGCCCTATTTGCAGGCACCTCTCTAGTCTGAGGGAAGAGGTTGTTCATCTCCATGCTGACCTGGCAATGATTCGGAAAACCTACTCCCCTACCCAGGGACCACCCACACCACCGCCACCACCTCAGAGGTTGCCAAGAAAGAAAAGTGGTTGGACCGCGGTGGGCTCAGGGAGGGGGAGGATGAGGGTGGTGGAACAGAGGCGCATCCCTCCAGTTATGCCTCTCTACAATTCATTCGCCACTCTGCCAGAGCATAGATCCTCTATGGAGGCACCCGCAGTGGAGACCAAGGAGGATGCTGGGAACCTCCACAATGGAGACCCACAGGAGGGTGGCACTGGACCCAACAGGGGAAGGAAACAACTCCTGGTGGGGGACTTGATTGTTAGGGGGGTAGAACTGGGAGAGGTAAGGGAAAGGGAGGTAAGGTGCCTGCCCAGTGCCATGGCTTGAAGGGACAGGAAACAAATCCTCAGGATCGTGGGAGTAGCTGCAAGGAGTGAACTGGATGTCATTATCCACCTAGGGACGAATGACCTGGCTGAGATGGGATCAGAGCAGTGCATCAGGGTTTGTGGAGTTGAGGAGGTCTTGAACAAGTAGCACCTGCGGTAACTTTCTCGGAGTGCTACCTGTCTATGGCATGGATGAGGCTAGAGTACCCACACCATGGGATTTAATGACTGGTTGAAAAACTGGTGCAGAGCTCCAGGGATTTGGCTTCATTGTGGACTGGGCTCCACCTGGAGGGATGCAGGCCTATACAGGTGCGATGGTCTGCATCTATCCTGGAGGGAACCAGGATCCTGGGTGATAGGTTTAAATGCTTCATTGGCAAGCATTAAACTAGCCATGAGGGAAGACACCAAAAGGAGAAGGGAAATCCTAGCCTCCCCCCCAAAAAAAATAATCAGGGTAGTTAGTGAGGTAAACACCAAGATAGAGCAGTCAATAGGGATAAGGGCAGGGTAAATGGAGAAAAAGACAAAGGCAGTAAGGACAGGGATGGGGCAAAAAGAAATAAAGCCAGAAAAAAAGGGAGGGTAATGAGTCCCAATGCCTGCAGTCTAGGTAAAAAGCTCCCCGAAATGGTGGCCCTGATGGAAGACGGATGTCTGGATATCGTGGCAGTCACAGAAACATGGTACACAAAGAACCATGACTGGGATGTCAACATACCAGGGTACACAATGTACAGGAGGGACACAGATGGAAGAAGAGGAGGAGGAGGAGCTCTCTATGTAAGGGATTAAAGCAACAGAACTAAAGGGTAAACAGGGAGGCGAGGAGGCACTGTGGGTCAACCTGGAGACTGGAACTGGCTCCACAATCCGCACAGGGGTTGTATACAGACCCCCTTCTCAGGGCGAGGAAATGGACAAAGAAATTAAAGAAGGCATCCTTGGGATGGCAGAGAAAGAGGAGATATTGCTGATGGGGGACCCAAATATACCAGATGTTAACTGGAGCACCTTTGCTGCAGCCACATCCAAGAACAGGGCCATTCTTGATGCTCTACAGGGGGCATGCCTCAGACAGCTAGTTTTAGAACCCACTCAGGAGGGAGCAATCTTAGACCTGGTACTCTCAAATGGGGACGGAGAGAGGATCTCTGATCTTGAAGTGGGTAGCCATCTGGGAACAAGCGACCACCAAACAGTGTGGTGGGTAGCCATCTGGCAACAAGCGACCACCAAACAGTGTGGTTCACAATAAACTTAGCTGTAGAGTCAAGCCACACAAAAGTGAAGGTACTGGACTTCAGGAGGGCTGATTTTGTCAAAATGGGAGAGTGCCTCAGAAAAGCACTAGCAAACAGGAAAGAAGGTGGGATGGAGCAACAATGGGGAAACATCAAAACTACCATCACAGAGGCAACAAGCCTTTGTGTGAAGCAAATAAATCAAAATGAAAGAAAAAAACACTGTGATTCTCAAAAGAAGTAGCGGGAAAGGTAAGGGAGAAAAAGATAGCATTCAGGAAGTATAAGGAAACACAGAAGGAGCAGAACAGATAACTGTACCAGTTAAAGCAGAAGGAAGCAGGGAAGGCAGTCAGAATAGCAAAGGCCCAAACTGAGGAAAACATAGCCAACTCAGTAAAGAAGAGGGATAAAATCTTTTATAGGTACATTAGAGAGCAAAGAAAGACGAAGGCAGGGCTACTGAGGCTGAATAAAGAGGAAGGTGGTTGTGCAGAGAGCGACAGTGAAAAAGAAGGGATACTGAATGAATATTTCTGCTCAGTATTCACAATGGAAAAGCAGGAGGAGAGACCTTATCCAGTCAATAGAAGCACTCTGGATAGGGGGGTTGATATTAATCCTTTCACAGAAGAAAAGGTTCTGAAACAACTCTTAAAACTGAAGGTGGATAAAGCAATGGGGCCTGATGGGATTCACCCCAGAATTCTAAAAGAGCTAAGGGAAAAACTAGTAACACCACTGACTACCCATTTTAATAAATCATGGGAGGATGGTGTGGTACCTGAGGACTGGAGGAGGGCGGATGTGATTCCCCTTCACAAAAGTGGGAGCAAGACAGAGGCAGGAAACTACAGACCTATCAGTTTGACCTCAGTGGTAGGGAAAATGATGGAATCACTTCTGAAGGAAAGAACTGTTGAGTACCTAGAGGTCAGTGGGGCACAGGATCCAAGGCAGCATGGATTCACAGCAGGAAGGTCATGTAAGACAAATCTAATTGATTTCTTTGACTGGGTGACCAAAGTAGTAGACCAGGGAGGGGCTGTGGACATGGCCTACCTAGACTTTAGCAAGGCATTTGACACAGTCCCGCACAAAAGATTAATAAACAAATTAGCCAGCCTGGGAGTGGGTCCCAGGGTGGTAGCCTGGGTAAAACACTGGCTGGACAACAGGACACAGTGGGTAACAGTAAATGGAGTCCACAGTGAAGAAAGGAGGGTTACTAGTGGGGTACAGCAGGGTTCAGTACTGGGGCCGGTCCTTTTTAATGTCTTTATAAGTGACTTTGTGGAGGGACTGGAGGAAGGTATGTCTCTTTGCAGATGACATAAAGATCTGCAACAGGGTTGATACGGAGGTGGGGTGGAAAGGATGAGAAGGGACTTGACAAGGTTAGAGGAATGGTCAAATGTAAGGCAGCTTAGATTCAATGCAAAGAAGTGCAAAGTATTGCACCGAAACAAAACCCAGAGGAAGAGTACACAGGGGTGAGATACAACAACAACAAAAATGGAAAGGGACCTGGGAGTAGTCATATCAGATGACCTAAAGGTGGGCCAGCAATGTGAGAAGGCAGTAAGGAGGGCTGGGGGGATACTGGGATGCATAGGGAGAGGCATCACCAGTAGAAAACAGGATGTTGTTGGCCCTCTGTACAGACAATTAGTATGATCACATCTGGAGTACTATGTATAGTTCTGGAGACCCCATCTCTGCAAAGACATAGACAGGGTGGAGGCTGTCCAGAAGAGGGCAACCAAAATGGTGCAGGGTCTGCACCAGAAGGCGTATGAAGAAAGACTAAAGGAGCTTAAGATGTACAGCCTCGAGGAAAGCAGGGAGAGGGGGGACATGATAGAAGCTTTCAAATACCTCAACGGAATCAACAAAGTCCAAGAGGGTAGCATCTTTCAGAAAAAGAGGAGTGCAAGAACAAGGGTGCACAATTTGAAGATGGGGGGGCGGCTCAGAGGTAATGTGAGGAAGTATTTCTTCACAGAGAGGGTTGTAGATGCATGGAATAGCCTTCCTGAGGAGGTCATAGAGTCAAAAACAGTGGGAGAATTCAAGAATGCATGGGACAGACATAAGGCAATTCTAGTGGGGGGTAGGAGGAAGTAGGCTGTTGGTTAACTAGGATCTGCAGCTTATCCGTTAGGTAGGGAAATAGGCAGACTAGGTGGGCAAAGCAGTCCTTATCTGCCATCAAATTCTATGTTTGTATTTAGCTTTTAATTTATTAGGGTTTAGATATTTACTCTCTGTGTAGTTTCCCCACTTGCAATGTTGTTCTTAATTATCCACTTATTTTTTATTTTTAGCGTAAAGTGTCCCCAGCATTTTTTATATTTCCCACTTTTCACTCTGAGTTAGATATTGGCCTTCAGTTTACACATAATGGGTTTAGTTACTCTGTCACCTATTTATCTGTAAATTTGAATAGTAATTACATCTGTTTTACATGCCATGAGTTTTGTCAATCTGATTTGAATAAATGTCATCATCCTGTATATTTCTTTTTTCAGTTTAAACTCAGTTTATGTAGTAATAGTCCTCCCTCTGAACGTGAATTGTTATATGATCTCAAGCTGAGGCCTAGGAAATTACTGTTGATTCTTTTGCTCATTTCTGAATCCGTTCATCCTCGTCCCGGCCCTGGTTTTGTGTTAAATGCCCCTGCCCCCATTGATGTCTCTGTTTCAGACCACTTGGCAATTAAACTTGTCCACTTAAATATACATAGTGTAGTCTAACATCAAAATGGGCTGAGTTTACTGCCTGGACTGAGCAGTATTCATTTGATGTTATCACCCTTTCAGAGACATGGCTTACTGCTCAGGTTCCAGATTCAGAGATTACTCTCCCTGACTATAATCTTTTTAGAAAAGACCGGTTGGAGAGGAGGGTGGGGGAGTTTGTATTTATGTCTCTTCTAGTCTTAAGTCAAGTTTACATTTCTCTTCTGATCCTAACTTAATTTGTGATATTGTCTCAGTGGAGCTTGTTTTGGGCCGTGAAAACATCTTATCTTGAGTTCAGTTACGTCCCCCTCCCCGGTAGCATTTTTTCTTGCATGGCCTTACTTTCTCAATTTAAAGGTGTTTTTTCTCCGAATCATGAATTAATGGTTATGGGGGATTTTAACTGTGATTGGGGCTCTGACTGTAACACCTTGGATATTAAAGGAACATTGCTGGATCTGGGATTTCACCAGATAATAAGTGATGTTACAAGGCCCAACTACAAGACAGGCCTGGGTTCTGTGCTGGACTGGATACTGGTCACTCATCCTGGAAGGGTCCCTTTTTTGGGGGTCCTGCTGGATAGTATGAGTGACCACTGTCCTGTCCACTGTGATTGGACCTCGGCCCCTAAGTCCCTCCCCCAGGTAATCGAATTTAGAGTGATTAATGTTTTTTCTTCCGAACAATTGGATACAGCCTTTTTTGCAGTTGATTGGTCTCCACTTGAATCTACCTCTGATCCCTCTCTTATGCTCTCTCACTTTTCTAATATTTTTTCAGGGGGTAGTCTATCAGATCACCCCTCTTAAGCGAATGAGAGTTAGGTCAAACAACCTTGGGGAACCCCAATGTTACTTAAGTTATTGCGCACCAGAGACAGAAGTTGAAGGGCCTATAGGAAATCTAGAGATGCTTCCTCATTGCAGGCCTACAAAGTATTGCACAATAATTGTAAAGCTGCTATTAGGAAGGCTAGGACTCATTATTTTTTAACTGCCCAGCAGAATGCTTATGGAAATCCCAGGAAGACCTGGGGTCTGCTCAACCAGTTGCTGGGTAGAAATAAGACTCAATCTTCCATTTCTCTTTTGAAGGATAATTCATTAACCAGAGACCCTGTTGCTACCACTGAGGTTTTTAACACTTACTTTGGTGATCTTGCTTCATTTAGATCTCCTTTTTCCTGTACCACTTTGTACGATTCCCCTTTACTAAAAGATAATTCTTCTAAATTCTATTTTAAAAGTGTATCCCCAGAACTGATTATAGACTGTGTTATAAAAATGAACCCCTGACCGCTCTCCATTTTAGGTTTGTTAAACTTGGAGTTAAGTCCCTTGCTTATCCTTTATCCTTCATCTTCAATGCTTCTTTAAGATCTGGTTCTTTTCCCACTCGGAAAAATTCTATTATAAAGCCCATCTTCAAGTCTGGGAACCCTAATCTTCCACCAAGCTATCGTCCAATTTCTCTTCTTCCCCCCTTATCTAAGACTCTCAAGAACATACTTCTTGATCAGACTTCTGAGTTCCTCAACAAACACAAGTCTTTTAACGCCACAGCAACATGGCTTTATGCAATCACATAGTACTGAGATGGCCTTGGTGGGGTTCACAAGTTGCATTCAGGGTGTCCTTGATAAAGGGCACTCTGTTGCAGCGGTATTTGTGGACCTCACCAAGGTCTTCGACCTTGTCAAGCATTGTTTTCTACCAAATATTTTGTCAAGTTTGCGTTTTTCTCCAGAAGTAGTTATATGGTTTTCTAATTATCTTAGTAATCGTTCCCATGCCACGTCTCTAGATGGTTTTCTTTCTCGAACTACCCCCATTGTCTGCGGAGTCCCGCAGGGCTCAATATTGGGACCATTGATTTTTTCATTATACATGAACATTGCTCCCAGTATCTGTACTCAGACTTCAGTCATTATGTACGCAGACGATGCTGTGTTATTCAGTTCTTCCACTAAACAAAATGATGCTATTTCAAAAGTTCAGATTGATTTAAAGTTTTTTCCAAGATTGGCTTCATCGTAACCATATGGTATTGAATGTTCAGAAGATAAAACTTATGGTCTTCTCCAATAAACCTAGTGCTGAGGATCTTATTCCTCTTGTTGATTTAAAAGGTACCCCAATTGAGAGTGTCAACTGTTTTAAATATCTGGGGTTAGTTTTGGATTCAAAATTATCTTTTGAGAATCATGTTGCTTATATTAGGAAGGCCATCCACCAGCGCCTTGGTGCTTTATATCATGTTAAAGCTTGCCTTACTAAAGAATCCAGGACTCTGCTGGCTCATAGCTACTATTTAGCAAATTGGATTATGGTTTATTAGTTTATTCATCTACTAGTAAACATATCTTGCATTCACTTACGGTCACATACAATTCAATTCTCAGGTTTATATTGCAGGTTCCATATCGTACTCATCATTGTTTTCTCCTTCAGGATTCTGATTGCTTATCATCTGATTTTTGGATACAGTTTAAATTGGAGACTTTAAACATAAATTGTTTATGTTTTTTCGTAGTGCTCAGAAATGCATTTGTTAACTGATTTCATGAATTTGTCAATTTTTTTTTAATTTCTGTATTGAATGAGATGTACTGTATCGGTATTGTCAATGTTATTTGTGTTCCTGTATTATGCTTGTTTTTGAAATCAATCAATCAAAATCCTAATTCATCCAGGTGGGCACCATTGAGCAAGGCTCATTTGCAAGGTGGACCTGGTCATGAATACAATGCTTGTCGCCTGTGAAAACAAGCATTTTGCTCATCAGCCTCACAAGGGTAAAAATAAAAAATTAAAAGAAACAAGCATTTGTCAATGACGAATATTTGCTTGCTGGTATTAGCATTGGAAGTGCAAGAGTTAGACAGATGCAGAATAGGAATGGCAGTGAAGTACTGAACTTCTTGCAAACCCCACCTCCACCCTGCAGAGATAGACAGGCATTGGGGTATGCCTTTGGGTCGTCGTGCATAACGATCATGCCATTTCACCTCACCCTATTCTGCAGACACTGACAAGTGTTGAGGTGTGCTTTGGGGTGTTTGGCTTTACAGTCACCCCATTCCATAAGGACATATGCTGAAATGGGTGCAGTATAGAAGAATGGGGTGAACTCTGGGGCCAAAGAGTCCAAGGCACATCTCGATGCCTGTCATTGGCTGCAGAATGGGAGTGGAGTGGCATGAGCATTACAGCCAGCAATCCACAGGTACACCTGTACAGGGTGGGATGTTATGGTTAGAAACCGTAACGCCCCAGGCGTTTGTTGGTATTTGCACTACAAATTTTCAACATGGCCATTTTGTGACCCCCAGCTCATGAAAGCATTTGGTACATCTGCTCATGAACAGTGGCACTGCGATTTTGTTAATGTGTCTCGAATGTTGATTTGCTACAGCGACCGCGCCATTCTGCGCCAGATGTGCAAAAACACAGTCTGGGCAGGATGTCAAAAATGACAGCTATCCTGTTCATAAGGAGGTGTGAAAAAAATGCCAATGTTGAAAATCTGGAGTGAAAATATTAAAAAGTCTTAAAGTTACGCACGTGTGTGGAAACTGCACAATGCACACTAGTAATACAGTCATTTTGTGAAATGTTCTCAGCAAATTTTTAACATAGGCATTTTGGGACCTCCACTCATGAACAGTGTCACTGTGATTTTGTTAACCAGCCCCGAACACTGATTTCCCACAGCGACTGCACCACTGTGCACCACATGTGCGAAACCACATTCATAAGGAGGTGTGAAAAAATGGCAATGCTGAAAATCTGGAGTGAAAATGTTAAAAATTATCGGAGTTACGAGCGTGCGTGTATACTGCACATCGCACGCTTGTAATACAGTCATTTTGTGAAATGTTCTCACCAAATTTTTAACATAGGCATTTTGTGACTTCTGCTCATGAACACTGTCACTATGATTTTTAGTAATCTGTCCTGAACATTGATTTCCCACAGCGACCGTGCCATTGTGCGCCAGATGTGCAAACACACATTTTGGGCAGGATGTGAAAAATGACAGCTGTACTGTTCATAAGGAGGTGTGAAGAAATGCCAATGTTGAAAATCTGGAGTGAAAATATTACAAATTTTTGAAGTTACAAGGGTGCGTGGAAACTTCGCAACGCACACTCATAACACAGTCACTTTATGGACTTTTGTCACCAAGTTTTCAACATAGGCATTTTAGGACCTCTGCTCATGAACAGTGTCACTGTGATTTTCTTAATGTGTCCCAAACATTGATTTCCCACAGCGACCACGCTATTCTGAGCTGGAAGTGCGAAAACACATTTCGGCCAAGATGTGAAAAATGACAGCTGTACTGTTCATAAGGAGGTGTCAAAAAATGGCAAAGTTGAAAATCTGGAGTGAAAATATTACAAATTACATTGAAGTTATAGGCGTGCGTAAAAACTATATGCAACACGTAAACAACAATTCATTTTGGAATTTTACACCAAATTTGTGACATAGGCCTTTTGGAAGCCCACCTCATGAACACTGACGCTGTTGTTTAGTTACTCGGTCCCAAAAGGTGATTCAGCGCAGTGACCGCGAAATCACCTTTCGGGACCAAATAACGAAATGACAGTGAATAATTCATGAGGTGGGGTCCCAAGAACCCCATGTTGAAAATTTGGAGCAAATATTCGCAAAAATGGCCGAGATATCCACCTAAGTTGAACCCCCCCCCCTCCATTTATGCCATTATACAACTTACCGGCATTTCTTCAGTTCGCAGTCGGTTTTGAAGAGTGCAGACGTGTTCCCGGTCCATTGAAGATCGTCGCACCATGCTCTGGAAGTAAATATGGGGTAAGGGGTGGGGATACAGGGTGTGCAGAGGGTGGTGCGGGCTGGGGAGTGGACACAACGGCGATGGACCGTTTCCTTTGTTTCAGGTAAGAAAAAAAAAAAACAATTCACAGCAGACCGTTTCCGGTTTTACAGGTTTTACCCACACTGGGGTGGGCTCCCAGTGTAGCACATTTGTTTGGGGGTCATGTTAGACACACTGGAATGGGCTCCCAGTGTGACACACAATCGTGTGGGGCAGCACCAGGAAAATGGGGGGGTTAACATGCTGACGGGGATTGGGCACCCCCCCATCGGCAAACATGTCTGTTTGGGGGCATGATTCCGAGGAGGATTGGACACCCACTTGGCAGACCACAGCAATAAAGGGGGCACATATGCTGACAGGGGGATTGGGCACCTCCGAAGTTGGCTTCCTAGGGACTGTGAGCGAGCAGCGGGCAGTAAGCCACCACCCGGCATGTTTATTGAAATGTTATACCAGTCAAGGCACGCCCTGCAATAAAGGGTCACGCCCTCATTGCAGCGGCCAATTCATTTCAACTTGGTGGCACGCTTGCTGAACTAGTGTCAGCAGCAGCATGCCACCGCATTGGGGAAACATGGCTAAGCCTCAGAATGCAGTGGGGGCATTGGCCGCCACAGTGCCGCACCTCCAAAACTTCTCTCCTAAGCTGTCACATAATGTTTCTTGTGCATGCGCGCAAGCAAACATAAAAATGAAATAGTGAAATAATGTACTATACTGCCTGCTCGTTGCTTGGCACTGTATGACATGTTTGCATGGCATGCAAATCTGGAGACCTGGGTTTGAATCCCAGAGCCCCCTAGGTGCATACTGTGTGACCCTGAGCAAGTCACTTAACTTTCTTGTGCTCCCAGGTTGCACCTGCAAACAAGCTTTCAGCTTAGTGCGTCTCACCTGGTAAAATGATTGGTAAAAAAAAAAAAATGTTGCTCAGAGTGTGGGATCCTCCTTAAATGTCCTTTCTCTCAGACACTTCAGAATGGTCCATTTCCCAGCGTCTTTAAGTTTTGGCTCTGACTAGCTGGATGTCCTGCCTTCGGCTTTCTCTTCTGCAGGACCTGGAATCAGGGCGTGGATTATCTCCCTTGTCTGCCCTGCCTCCTGGACAGTTCTTTTTTTTTTTTTTTTCTTAACTGCTTGGGACCCATTCTATATGTAAAGCTCTGTGGAGACGATATCCTTGAAGAAGACAGATAAGCTACTTACCAGTAACAATACATCTTAGAGAGGATCTCTTGCATAGAGCCATGGCTTCCCACATTTGTCCCTCACTGGAAGGACATGGCTGCCCTGCAGCTCTCTGTGCAGTCTCCTTCTCAGCTGCTATTGAATCTTCTGAGTGGTTCTTTTTGATACCCTGTGTCTCTCTATCTCTCCTCTGGGACTGGAGGGGATGAATTTCGTACTGCCTATGCTTGCTACTCCCTTTCTCGCTTGGTATCTAGTTCAATATGGTGTCCATCCATATACACTGGATGGTCCTCTGTTTTTCCCTGCTCCCCTCCACGTAGGGGAGATTCCACGTCAAGCATAGACATGATGGCTCATCTGTTTTGCTGGAGAGACACATTCGAACAGATGCCGTATCGGCTAACAGACCATGTGTAGGCTGTACTACGGGGGGGGTCCCTACCAGCATAGGGTGGGCAGGCTAGAGCTAAGGAAAAGTTTCATGATGGCTACTAGTACCTTTCAGAACCAGTCCTATATGTGTGCCTCTATCAAGGAGATTCTCTTGAAGATCTACTGTTACTTGTTGTTGCACTGCCTGGCTCAGTGGGTTTGCAAGACACAGGCAGTACCTGTGATGGCGACAGTGGCTACTGCACCACCACTAAATGAGCAGCCTGTCCTCTGCTGAGTTAGTGAACAATCCCTAGTAATGGGTGGGGTGGCACTACAGAGCTCAGAAGTACCAGGCTCGGGGGAGGGTGGTTGCTGGTTGGCAGGACTGAACTGGGTGGTTGTGTTGCAGTATTGGGGAGGGGTGTGCATTACGTGGCTATGTGGATTTACATCGTGTGTGTGTGTGTTGTGCATGGGGGGTGCTGGTGTGCTTTGTTGATGACGTTGAACTCTATCTGTTGAACTGCACATTCCTGATCTACTGTCCTCCTCCCTCCCTCATCCTTCCCTGCCCCCTGCCCTTCCCTGTGCCAAGGATCCTGCTCCTGGCTCTGAACCCCTCCTCCTCAATGGTTACCTGCCACCAACATGACTTGAAACAGATATTAACCCACAAATATATCAACATGAAACAACATGTTCAACCACTTGTTTTTCTTTAAGATACATTTATGTTTTATATTCTGCTATGAAAGGAATAGTCTGTTTTATAGTCTGCTATGAAATAGCCTGTTTCAGACAACATGAAGTCTTGCTGTAATCTGACAAATGCAGTATGACTGACCGGTTCAGTTGCTCTGGAGAACAAAGAGTTAAACTCTATGCAAATGCATAGAACATTGAGCTTGAGCTCGGTTTTCAAACTACCGTCCTCAGTACGTTCTAGTAACTGATCAGATTCTTTATTCCGCTCGCCTGTGAAGTCGCCTCGGAAATTGCTCCTCTTTTGCTTCGAAGTGTCTTTCGTCAGTTGTTTCAAACCTCCATTTATTTATTTTGTTGTCTAGTTCAGACCTCTGTCCTTCGGTTTAGTGTAGGTTTTCTCGGTTGGGTAAGTCTTCGGTTTTTGATCGATCCGTCGACTGTGAGGGAACCGAATCTTTACTTTTCCTTGAAAGTAAAGTTTAACTGTTGTTTTCTTCTTGTTTTGGGATCCGGTTCAAAGTTTTGACAAAAAACAAGCTTTTTCTTCTTGGTTTTCTTTTCTCCAGCTCTAAACCATTGGTCAGTCAAAACTTTGTATCTCTCTTTACCCAGCCTAACTAAGCCACCAGGGGTAAATTTAAATAGTTTCTTTATCCGGGCCTGATTAAGACAATTTCAGATAAATCTCTATTGGACACTGCTTACCTGGCCTAACTAAGCCTTTTGGGTTAAGCACTAAATTTTAGGGTATATCACAGAAACCCAAGAGAAAAAACAGTCCCACTGGGTTTCAGTGTTGTATGGAGTTTGGGGAGCAATCTGCCAAATCTGATCTGCACTTGGTCTGTCTTTATTGCTTGAGTTTCGACCACTTGCAATCAGACTGTGAGATTTGCAAGAATTTCCCTCAATCTACCCTCAACAGAAGGCTAGGTAAACTGAAGGAGAGAATGGATAAATCCTCTCAAGAAGGTCGGTCCGGTTGAACCGAACCATTGAACCGATTATTGACCCATCCGACCAAGGCGAACCTTTGTCAGTTAAAAGGCTGGTGGAGTCTGCCCCAGATTCTGCACCATCCAAAAACTCTAGAAAAAGCGGTTCAAAATCGCGTGATCAAGCGGTTGCGGTTCCAACCGCTGAAGAGATTGCAAAGACCATTCTCATTGTTCAGTCACTGCAGCCCGGCTGGGGTGAATCAGCTCAGCGACCGGTTGGGCAGCCACTGGTTCAGGTGCCTGATAGTTCAAGTCCCTCAGGTCCTTTAGACCCTGAGGAGTATTATTCAGAATGTGAGGATTATGAGGAGGACGTGGAAGAGGGTGAACCCATTGAGCCTGATGTTTCCCCTGAGCATCCTCAAGATGAATCCCCTCCTCACCCTGTTGAGGAGGCTACCTTCCATTTCACTTTTATAAGGCAGGTGGCAGAGACCCTGCAACTGACTGCCCAGGAAACCAGACAGGAGGAGGATGAAGAGGAGGACTACAGGGAAATGATGGATCACCCTATGTCTCAACGACTTATGATCCCTATCCACAAGTCCCTGAAAAGGCAGACTCTTTGGATTCTCCAGACCCCTAGTTCTGTCCCTCCTCTCAATAAAAAGATTGACAGGAAATGTGTCCTGGCTGGCAGTTGTACAGAATTTTTGGCTAGCCACTGCAGTCATGTGGGGGTGGTTCAGGCTGCAGCCTGTGAAAAGGCTGGCATTCCCTTGGCTTCCCACCCTCCTGACAAAGATTCAAGGAAGATTGATTCCCTTGCCAAGAAGACTTATTTAGCATCCTCCTTGGGCATAAGACAGGCTTCTTATATGGCCTATGCTTCCAGATTTCAGAAGTCATTCTGGGAATCTGCTAGGCAGTTGGCTCAGAAGGCTCCCCCCGAGCTGGCAGCAGACACTCAACAGCTAGTCAGCAGAGGGGTGCAGGCATCTAAGTCCCAGTTCCACATGGCAGTGGACTCCAACGATGCAGCTTCTCGGGCTATGGCTTCTTCTATCTCACTTAGGCATTTTTCGTGGTTAAGGTGTACTAATCTTTCCCAGGACATACAGAATAATGCCTTGGACTTTCCCCTCACTCAGAATTCATTGTTTGTGGACCAGACAGAAGCCTACATGAAGAAAATGAATGAATACAGAGTGGCATACAAAAGTGCTTCTGCCAAAGAAAAGTCTGCCACTCCTCATAGACAACAGGCCAGAGGGGTCAGGAGTAGGCCATACCCGGACCTTTTTATCAGGCCCAAGCTTTCCCTTCTTTCCAGCAACCCAGGGGTTTCTTCAGGGGAAGAGGCAGGAGAGGAACTGGCCATCCTGGTTCCACCTCCCAGTCCTCTTTCCCTACCAAGCAGACACCCTGAGATGTCTGTCCAGGCCGCCTCCCCAACCCCTGTAGGTGGCAGGCTGGCCTACTACCTCCAGGCCTGGCAATTCATCACTTCAGACAGATGGGTTCTGGAGGTAGTAGGCCAGGGACTAGCCCTCAGCTTCAAACAGTTCCCAAAACTGAGAGCGAGAGCTTTCAGACGTGCCAACCCTTCAGAAGCAGCCTTGTTACAGGCAGAGGTTTCCACTCTACTTCTCTCAAGGGCTGTGGAGCCTGTGCCCCCTCAGCACAGGGGAAAGGGGTTGTACTCCAAGTACTTCCTCACCTTAAAGAAAAACGGGGAGTGGCAGCCCATCCTAGATCTCAGATACCTGAACAAACATCTCACAAAGCCAAAGTTCAAAATGGCCACTCTGGCTACAATCCTGCCTACCCTAAGGCAAAGAGACTGTCTGGCATCCTTGGACCTAAAGGATGCCTACTTCCACATCCCTATCAGGCAATTCCACAGAAAATACCTCAGATTTCGACTACCTTCAGGCCACTACCAATTCAGGGCCATGCATTTTGGACTGAGCTCTGCACCAAGGGTGTTTACAAAGTGCCTAGCAGTGGTAGTGGCATACCTAAGAAGGCAAGGGGTCTCTGTTTACCCCTACCTGGACGACTGGCTGCCGGTGGGTCAGTCCCCCCAGCTGGTAAAGGAAGCCTTAGATCTCACCCAGGATACACTTCAATCTCTAGGGTTCCTGGTGAATGTCAAAAAATCAGTCTTGACACCTGTTCAGGTACTGGAGTTCATAGGGGAAGAACTGGATACCATCCAGGCAAAGGCCTTCCTGCCTCCAGAAAGGGGACAGGCCCTCATCCAGCTCACAGAGTCCTTCCACCTTCGAGTCCCTCGCCCAGCAAGACACTTCTTGCAACTCCTGGGGCACATGGCCTCCACCACAGCACTGGTCCCAGGTGCCAGGTTCCAGATGGGGGACATTCAGTTTCATCTAAGATCCTTCTGGTCCCAGAAGGATTCCCTGTCCAAATCAACTCCAGTATCTGCCACCTTACTGCAAGCTCTCCAGTAATGGCAGGATATGGGAAACCTCAGAGTGGGGGTCCCCTTTCTTCAGCAGGCCCCTTCCTTGGTGCTGACAACAGATGCTTCATTACTGGGCTGGGGGGGCTCACCTAGGGCAGCACACAGCCCATGGAACCTAGCTTCACCAAGAGATTCTGTTGCATATCACATTGCAGCAAAAAGGTGGCTACTAGGAACACACACTCGGAGCCACCTCAATACATACAATCGAAAAGCACAAAGTGTGGCTACACCAAGTTAGTGAAGAAACCATTAGGCTTGGTTCAATTAAAAAATCAATTTATTCAAACTGACAGAATATAAAATAGTAGCAGCAGCACCGCTCATACAATACCGCCAAACGTTTTCGCGTCATACTGACGCTTTCTCAAAACCTTGAGAAAGCGTCAGTGTAACCAGCATTAAGCAATATTATATTCTGTCAGTTAAATTGAACCAAGCCTAATGAACTATTCTTCGTATGTAACCACTAACTTCGTCTATTACATATCAATCTCCTGGAGCTCAGGGCAGTGTTCCTGGCAATTTAAGCATTTGCTAAACTATTATGGGGCAAGGTGGTGCAAGTCAGGACAGATAACACCCCACCATGTATTACATCAACAAGCAAGGGGGGGTCAAGGTCCTCACTGCTCTGTACAGAGGCCATGAGGATTTGGAGTCTGGCCTACTCCGTGCCCAGTTCCCTGTCAGCAGTCCACTTTCCAGGGAAGGACAATGTCCTGGCAGATGCTCTCAGCAGAATCAGCCAGGGCCATCATGAATGGGCTTTGAACTGGCAGGTCCTTCTGTCAATTTTCAGGTCCTTCTGTCAATTTTCAGGAGGTGGGGAGTGCCAGAGATAGATCTCTTTGCAGCACCGGACAACCACCAGTTGCCCCAGTACTGCTGCGGGCCTCCTGCTCAGGGCTCAGTACCACTGGAGGCCCTGCTGTTGGATTGGTCCAACGGGTTCCTATATACTTTCCCCCTTTCCCCCTGATTTCCAGGGTTCTGATCAAGCTGAGATCTCAGCCATCCACCATGATTCTGATAGCCCATGATTGGGACAGACAACTATGGTATTCGATGCTACTGTCGCTGTCAGTGGAAAATCCAATTTGCCTCCCCAGGAGGCAAAATCTGCTGACATCCTCTCAAGGAAGGATCCTCTACCCCAACCTCGAGTCCCTACAACTCAAGGCTTGGCTCTTGAAGACTTAGGAGTATGCAGGCTTGCATCTCTCTGAGAGTGTTCTGGACATCCTGAGAGTGTCCAGGAAACCTTCCACTAGGAAAACCTACTCCTCAAAGTGGAAAAGGTTTTCCATATGGTGCTCCCAAAAAGACCTGGACCCACAGCAGACTGAGCTTCCCGTGCTCTTGGATTATCTGGTTCACCTCTAGTCACTAGGCTTGCACCCACCTGCCTTGAAGGTGCATCTGCCAGCTGTCTCTGCCTGCCTGTCAGCAGGGAAGGGCCCTTCCCTAGCTGCACATCCCATTTTCAAGAAATTCTTTAAGGGACTGCTCATCTCCATCCTCCTCACAAGAAGCCTACCCCAGTCTGGGATCTCAGTATATGCATAGGTCAGCTTATGCAGCCTCCCTTTGAGCCCATGTCTTCGGAAGAACTCAAGTTCCTGACCTGGAAGACTGTATTCCTGGTGGCTACTACTTCTGCTAGGAGGATCAGTGAGCTCCAGGCCTTATCAGTGGAGCCCAATTACATTGCCCCTCACAGGGACAAGATTGTTCTCCGAACCAATAGGAAGTTTTTCCCCAAAGTGGCCTCAGACTGCCATCTCAATCAATCCATGACACTACCTGTGTTTTTCACAGACCATTCCAGTTCTGGTGAACGCAGGCTTCACAGTCTGGATCATGGACAGGACACAGGAACAGAGGAAGGACTTTTCCCAGTTGTTCCTTACATACGGTGAGGTGGGTAAGGGCAGGCCAGCCACAAAAAGAACCATAGCCCGATGGATTGTGGCTTGCATCCAGTTCTGCTACAGAAAGCTGGGGAAAGACCTACCAGCAGGCCTGAGGGCCCATTCCACTAGAGGGACTGCTGCCTCAGTGGCGGCTGCCAGAGATATCCCCTCGCTGGACATCAGTAAAGCAGCCACCTGGAAGACTGCTCACACATTCACTAAACACTACTGCCTGGACACCCAGGCCAGAAGTGATGCCATGTTTGGCACAGCAGTGTTGCAGAGCCTATTTCCCAAGTAGCTTCTGTGCCCACCTCCTGGGGCACTGCTTAGTAGTCTGCCTTTGTCAGAATACAGCAAGACTTCATGTTGTTTGAAGAAAAAATTACTCACCATAGTAATGTTACTTCTTCTAATGGAGTCTTGCCTCCCCTTCAGAACCTGGGGAAAGGGTTGGGCATCTGCACCTCAGTTATGTTCATTCACCCACCAGTGGGTGGTGTATTTTTTCTTGGGCATCAGTGACTTGAGTCTTCTTCATGCCCCTGTTGGTTTCTGTATTTCCTCTGGGGGGTGATTAGGTCTGGTTCTAGAATTTTTTCATATCTGTTGCATTGGTAGCTTCGTAAGAATATGATCAGTTACTAGAACGTACCTAGGACAGCGGTTTGAAAACCGAGCTCGAGCTCAATGTTCTATGCATTTGCACAGAGTTTAACTCTTTGTTCTCCGGGACAGCTGAACTGGTCGATCATACGGCATTTGTCAAACACAGCAAGACCCCATTAGAAGAAACAACATTGCTATGGTAAGTAATTTTTTCTTCCATCTGTCCCAGCTCCAGTCCTTTTAGACTGCCAGCATTGGTACTACGCACCCCAGAGATCTCCAAGCACTCTGCCACATCCCCTATGGGACTCACGTGACTGGACACCCCTACCAGGCATAGATGTCCAATCTGCAACTGTCCCCTGGATCTGAACTCTGCAGAGATCAACCACCTGGGGCAGAGAGTCTTCTCCTCGGCATGAATGCTCTTGTGTATTGCTTCACATCAGGTGTACCATGCTGCCCATAATAGGCACCTGTGGGTGATGCTGGCCCAGGTACTGGCATCGTTGCCTGATTTGGAGGCTACCAGGCAGGCCATTGCCCTCTCCACAATAGGCCTGGAGCTGGTGAGGCACCAGTCAAGGGCATCTTATGCACCTCTTCCAGTTATCACCCTTGGCCTGGCATAGGGTAATGGCCTCTGCATTCCGGATGACCTGTCTTTTCTCCTGCAGGGTGAGATGGGAACTGCAGGGGCGCCTTCCTTCTCCCAGAGAATGGGGGACCCCACCTCATCCTGATCAGTCCCAGGCCTAAGCTGGTCTGTAAGGGTTTCCTCCTCCTATGTTTCCCCCCACAGGGGCTGAGGGATGTTAGTTCCTCAGGGAAGTGCTGAACCCCCTTGGGGGGGGGGGCCTCAGTACTCACCCACCAGTGATGAATGGTGAAGATTGACACAAGGAAGATATGAAAATGATGTACCTATATTAATTCTTGATCTTCCTGTATATCTTCACCATTCCAGATAAGAGTAGGGATTGTCAAACCAAGTAGGGAAATGGGCAGACTAGGTGGGCTGTATGGTCCTTATCTGCCAACAGATTCTATTCATCACCGAATCCTGCCCACCTTCCTCTCAGAAGGCCTCAGTCCCTGGGTGATGCCTCCTCCCTGCTCGCCCTCCTCCTGGGAGATCCAGTTGGGTCTCCCACTGTATCCTTTGGGACCCTCCTTGTTCTTTGGGGCCAGCAAAGAGTAGTCTTGGGAGGAGGGCTAGTAGAGCCTCTCAGTTAAGTTTGGGGTGGGGGACTCTTGGTGCATCCCTTCCTTGTCCTGGGTGTGTCCTCTGGGGTCAGTCCACTGCCTCGGGGTGTAACGACTCTTTGGATCCCGCAGGATGGGGAGGGGATTGGGCTGGCGGGGATTCTTCCTCCCTTTATCCTCTCTGTCTTCCTACTTCTCTCTTCTCCTATCTCCCTCTCCATTCTGGGAGGGAGATATTATTATTTATTTATCTAGTTTTTGTTGACCGGTTAAGTACACTAGACACATTCTGACCTATTTTAGGCAAGACCCAGGGGAAGGGGGATACAGATAAATGCCAACTGACCTTGAACCAGATTAAGCTGTTGGTAGTATTTTTAGTGAATAGGGGGAAATTTGGCCAGGGCACCAGGGAGATTCCCCTACTCTTCGGTAGGGGGCCATGCATCTGTGTGGTGTGTCATTCGATGGCTGACACTGGTGGAGAACAGTTGGAGTCAGACTTGCCAGTGCATATGGAAGAGCTTGTGCAGGAATCTGGAGTATCTGGAACCGCTGTAGAGGTGGCTGGGATGCACCCCTTGGGTGGCCAGTATATCGCCCAAAGCGGCAGTTCTGTCCCCACTGTGATGAACTCCTTAAGTTTGGAGCAGAAAAAGTTGTGCCTCGAGGTGGAATTAAAAAAAATCATAGCCCAGTTGCATACCAATGCCTCGCAGAAGGAGGAGGATCGGAAAAGGAAGCGCTCAGTTGCCTCTCCCTTACCTGACAGTGCCTTGGGGCCCGCTAAACTTCTGGCTGCTTCAGTCAACCTGGATGACCTGCTGAGCCGGATGGAAAGACCCCACATCGAGACGAGTGCAGGGGATGACACGGTGTGGTTGCCTAAACATGCGTTGTCTTCAGCTGGCTGGATTTCATCGCCGAATGGCGTCTGGTTACCGAACCCTCAGCTTGTGCTCCCTGGTTCCAATTTGTCTTTGCCGGTCATTTCTACATCTCTCTCTATTTCTCTGAAGGATTCCGGAGCTCTGTCTGGGCCTACAGGTAATGTTATACATTCTGGGATTTCTGTTGCTGCTACGAGCGAGACTGGGCCGCATCCCGCAGTACAGTCAGAAGGACCCCTTTTCCATGACAGTACCTCAATAGCTCCCAACCCCCCAACCTATGCTAGCCATTTCCACAAGCCTGTGGAGTTGGCAAAGAGATGGAATGCTGTCCATCTTCGTTTTGTGGGCAATCGGGATTCGGTCTCTGACCATTTTCATGTGGGCAAAGTTTTATTGAAGCAATCCTTAGGCTTTTCCCCATCGGAGGTTTATGCCCTGATCCATGCACAGGGGGAGTGTACTTTTGATGTCAGCTTTAGGACCCCCGCATTGTTGGAACGTTTTTGGTGTCGCTATACTACTTTACAAAACGAATCCTCTTTGGGTGGACTTTGTTGTGATTCCCTTGACCAAACAGCCTTTCCGGGTTATCACTGTCCTTTTTCGGAATGAGGGAGTGAATATTACTGACATAGTGTATTGGCTGGAGAAGAGATGTGCTAGTCAGGGTAATCCGGCTCCCATTATGGACGATGAGGGATTTTGGACTGGGGGCTGGAAATTCAAAGTTAAACTGCAACAATCTGAGCAAGATATTGTACATTTACCAAACTGTTTCTTTATAGGCCGGGATAAGGGCTTTTTGTTTTACCCAGGTCAGCCCAGAATGTGTTTCAAGTGTAGCTCTCATAGGCACATTAGCCCAGCTTGTGAGGTTCTTAAGTGCACTCATTGTGGGGATGTGGGTCATTCCAGTGCTCATTGTTTCCAGGATCCTAAATGCAATCTCTGTGATGATCTTGGTCATGTTTTCACTGATTGCCCATGGGCTGCAAAGAATACAGAGAATGCAGATTTTGGTGTGCAAGATTATTATATTAGGGAAGCTACTGCTCCCTCCATGCCTCCTGGTCCTCAACCTTCGTCTGGTCATCATGATCCAGGGTTCTCGAATCATTGCCTTCCCTCTGCCCCCCCGGTGGTGTTAGATTTGGCCCCGGTTCCAGAGTCTAGCTCGACTCCCTCCCAGGTGGATTCAGCCCCTGCTCCACCTCTCCCGTCTGCGCAACCACCTTCTGCCCCAGAGTTCTTGGTGGTTCGAGGCCAGAGGGGTCGGACTTCCAAGCTTAAGCACCCGAAAGTGTCGGTAGCCCCGTTGGAAGATTCTAATCCATATGATGTCCTCAAAGATGTTCCTTCTGACATGGAAGGGGAATTTTCGGCCTCTTTGGCCTGCCCTCCTAGTGTTGCTCCATCATCTGACTCTGGTGGGTTGATGGATTGTAGTCCAGCTCCCATATCCAGTGGCAGGGTTACCCGGGCCTCATGCAAAGTTAAGTGACAACCTTTTTTTGTTCATGGCTTCCCCTTTGTATCATTTCAGGCTAGCCTCCTTGAATGTTAATAGTATTCAGTCTGAATTCAAAAGATTGGCTACCTATGGGCTTTTTTAAAAAATCTGATTTAGACTGTTTATTTCTCCAGGGTGTTCGCCTTCACTCTCCGGTTCTCCTGGAGGCAGCCTCTGCCGGCTGGATATGGGGTGCTAGCTACTGGTCTCAGGGTACGGATGTTTGTTCTGGCATTGGGATTTGTTTTTTCTCACTGATTAAAGTCTTACGACATTCAGACATCTTGGAGGGCCGCGCCTTGTTACTGGATGTTTTGTGGAAATGCTTGCCTTTCCGGCTTGTGAATGTTCATGCCCCTCAACTGAAGCACGACAGGGTTCAGCTCTTTCAGGCCATTCAGCCTTTTTTATTTACTACCATGCATGTGATTTTGGGGGGGTGATTTTAATTGTACATTTCAGCTGCCTGGTTTAGGCTCACAGTCGAAAAAGCAATACCGTGATGTCTCCTGTTTACAAGATGTCATTTGTGATGTGGGCTTGATTGATGTGTTTGGTTCACATTTTCCAATAGCCCTCATACAAATTTTTGTGGGCCTCGTTCGTCGAGGATAGATTATTTTTTTGTTTCCCCTTCCCTTCAGATACAAGATGCTTGGCTGGTGGATGTGGCCACCTCTGATCATAGAATGTTGGTTTTTCTGGTAGGTAGCCATCCGGAGCAAAGACGTGGCCCGGGTATTTGGAAGTTAAATATGTCTTTGCTGGACCTCTCCCCTGTTCAGGAAGGTTTTCGTCACCTTTTGGAAGTGAGGAAGTTGTTTTTTTTTCTGTATGAAGATGCTAATGCCTGGTGGGAGGATTCGAAGTTTGAATTTCATTCTTATTTTCGGACTGTGGGACAGCTTAATGGACAGTATAAACATGACACATTGCATTGTTTGCAGTCTGACTTGCATACTTTGATGGCCAGGTATTCTGTTGGGGACTTGGATTGTCTTGGTGCCCTTAAGGCCCTTAGGGATAGAGTGGCTGGCATGCAACGAGATATGATGCGGGGTGTTGTGAGACAACAACGCTTCCAGCTATTTGGCAAAAGACATAATACGGTACCTTTTGGTACCTGTGCTCAGGTTCGTGAGAAACGTACCATGCTTTCTTTACGTGACACTACTGGTGCCTCGGTTTCTGAGAATTCTGCCATTTTGGCTGAGATTCAGCATTTTTTCATGGCTGCATTTACCAGTGAGTCCCTGTCACGAGACGACATTGGTTGCATGCATGCTCTTTGCCCAGTCTTTCTGAGGATCTGGGTAAGATTTTGACTGCCCCGCTTTCACTTGCAGAGGTGAGACAAGTTATTTGGTCTCTTCCTACTGGTACTTCCCCTGGTTCTGATGGATTGCCGCATGCCCTTTACAAAACTATTTGGGATTCGTTAGGGGAAGAATTGGTGGCTGTTTTTAATAGGGCGTTGAACCTCGGTGCATTGCCTGCTGGCATGTATGAGGGAGTCCTGGTGCTTTTGTTTAAGGATACTGATAAGGGGGATCTGAAAAACTGGTGACCCATAACCCTTCTTAATACTGATAGCAAAATTTTGATGAAAGTTTTGGGGAATAGGGTGGTAGGGGTGTTAGTCGCTATTGTTCACCCCACCCAATTCAGTGGGGTCCCCCCTAGGAAGATACAGAATGCCTTGATTCTCCTCCAAGAACTCCTTCATAAGGGCAGCACTCAGGAGTTGATGGGGCACCTTGTCAGCCTGGATCAGTCCAAGACCTTTGATCGCATGCAATATAATTATTTGTGGGAGGTTTTACATTGTTATGGATTTCCTGCACAGTTTATTTCTTGGTTGCAGTGTTGCTATAGTGCTGTTAATATTCTGCCTGTTATGAACAGTTGGGTTGGTGACAAGATCCCTGTGGGTAGAGGGGATCCGACAAGGTTACCCTCTCAGCTTTTTTTTGTATTTATTAACCTTAGACCCCTTGCTTCATAGGCTTGAGGATATTATAGGACTTTCTGTAAGCAGTTCCGATATTCATATTAAATCAATTTCCTATGCAAATGATCTTTGTTAAGTTTTGGCCGATCGAGCCTCGGTCTTTTTAGCCCAGCCAAATTGAAGGTTTTTTCGGCTGTTACTGGCTCTGTTTTGAATCCAGGTAAGTGTTGTATTTTATCGCTGGGATGTGATGGCTCTGTGTGGTCCCCTATTTGGCAGTTTCCAGTGGTGCCTGGCTATGCTCGGCTCCTGGGTATCTATTTTGGTGGTCCAGACCCACAATTTTATAATTGGGACCTTAAGCTTCGATCTGCTCGTCTTTTGGTTGCTAAGTGGAACAAATGGCGGATGTCTAAACGTAAGAGGATTTTTATGATTAAATCCCATCTGTTGCCAACTTTTTTATTTCTCTCCGAGGTTTTTCCTTCCCCCCGAACTTTGGAAACTACCGTCTATAGTGTTTTTTTTCAGTGCTTATGGGGTAGTAGACTAAATCCACTTAAATGAGGCATTACCTATTTGCCCCCGGCTCAGAGTGGGTTGGGTATGATTAGCCCGGTGTTTTTTTTTTTTTTTTATGTTATCTTCTTTTTTCATAATATTGTTCCTCTCCTTCATAATGATTCTAAAATATGGGGCCCGTGGGTGTTCGATCAGTTTGGTCCTCTTTTGTTGACATGGAGTTCCTCTGATTTTATTTTTAAACAAGTTAAAGTTTCTCTCTTGGCTGCACATTGGAAGGATGTGGTGGGGAAGCTTAAGGTTTGGAGGGTGTCTTATAGACAACTTACTACTGGGACTAGTAAGGCTGTTTATTACTGGCTCTTGGATACTCATTTCATGGAGGATCCTTGGTTTGCGGAACATCCTCCTTTGGTCCAGGATTCTTTTACTCGGTTTCTCCGCAGTCGTCAGATCCCAGCTTCCATGTGGGGATTTTCTTTGGCTTTGTACACATCAGAAGTTGGGGGTTAAGGGGAATTTGAAGCATGAAGGTATTGCTGACTGGACCTGTCCTAGAGACTCTTCCTGCTCAGGCATTGTGGAAACTATGACTCATTTATTTTTGGATTGTCCCTTTGCAATTGAATTTTGGGCTCTTTTTCACACCTTTTGGCCTTCCAGCCCATTTCGGAGTACAGACCCTGTGGTCTGGGTCAGTGGTATTCTCCCCGGAGCATGGATGAAGTTTGACTCTTGTACTTTGCTACTGTTTATGGGATATGTCAAATTTCAGCTCTGGCAAGCCCGTTGTGAGTTGACCCTGAGACAGCGTTTGTTGTCTTGTGATCATGTGTTTTCTACAGTACGCTGGGATATCCTTAGATGGCGTGCATTTGAATATGATTCTGCTTCACCTGATCTTTTTCACTTGTGGTGGCGACATATAACTTGGTTGGATACTGATTAGCATATTTTGTATGCTGTCCTACAATTTTGTATGTTTTGTTTTAAGTTTTTGAATAAAAATTTCCCCTTTCTCTTTTCGTAGGGATGGGATGGGATTTGGGTACCATTTCGGCTTCTCTATGTTTACCATTTCTATATGCTGTAATACTTGTTGATGTTCTTGATTTCCTTCCTTTTTGATATTGTATGATGCAATACGATTTTTCTGTTTTTTTGTTTTCGGTTTTGAATCTCAAATTTCCCTGCTCTTTTAGTGGAGATGGGACAGGGTTTTGGTACCAATATGGATTGTTTCTATTTCCATTTTAGGTATGCTGTACTCCTTTTGTATGTTTTTTTTTTTGTTTCTTTCTCTTTTATGGTTATGTATGGGGTACTATTGCTCTGTCTTTACCTTGTCATGATTTTGTTCAGACTTCAATGAAAAGTTCCCCTACTTTTTCGTAGGGGTGGGACGGGGGTTATGTACATATGTGCATTATTTCTGCTGGATGTTTTTGAATGTTGTAATATTTTTTTTCTGTTTCCTTTGCTTATGATTTTGAATGATGTACTGCAATTTTTGTAAGTTTTTGTTTCCTGTTTTGAATACATACATTTCCCCTACTCTTTTAGTGGGGATGGGATAGGGGTTATACGCAACTATAGCTTATTTCTGTTCAAAGTTTATGTTTACTGTAATACTTTTATGTTTTTGATTTCTTTCATTTTTGATTTTGTGTGATGTATTACAATTTTGTACTATTTGTTTTCAGTTTTTGAATAAAAAATTCCCCTATGGTGCCCATCAGAAGTGGGGTAAGGCAGGGGTGCCCAATGAGCCACCTCCTATATGGGTTTTTCATAGACCCACTACTAAGAAAGCTTAATTTGTCTCAGCCCATTAGATCTATAGTAGGGCCAAATTTGCAGGTACCACCCAAGGCCCTAGCATATGCAGATGATGTTTGCCGTATAGTAAACGACAAACCTTCAGTTCTTGCAGCCATTTCAGAATGTTCTAATTTTGGAATGGTATCGGGGCTGCTTTAAATCTAGATAAGTGTAATGCCTTAGCACTAGGTACTGCTCTTGTGCAGGGGAACTCTGTCGGACCCATTCGACTCTCAACCAGTACAGTATCAATCCTGGGAGTTAAATTTGGCCCACCATGCATGAATATTTTGAATTGGGAAGAAAAAATTTCAATAGGGAAACTTAAAATTACGCAATGGAATAAAAGCAAAACTGGTAAAAAGAAAAGAATATTTTTGATCAAAACCTTCTTAATACCTGTTTTTTTTTTTACATCTCAGTTACATATTTCCAGTTCCAAAAAAATTAGAAACAACTTTTATGAGCCTTCTTTTCCAAGCTGTTTGGGGCATCCGCCTCAACCCTATAAAGAGGAATATACTATACTTACCTATAAAAGAAGGTGGACTTGGCATGATTAACCCTATTTTATTTTTTAATAGTATATTTTTGATTACCAAACTAAGACCTCTATTAATCAATATGCAAAAGGGACAGGAAGGCCGGATGTATGAAAATTGCAAAACTTGGTTCCACCAGTGGGAACAGAGTTCCCTGAAGATAGTGCAAGGCCTTTATACATTACAGTGTATTAAAGACACCTTCCGGAGACTAAAACAGTGGAAGATAACCCCTTCCAACAGATTTTAGCAACCCTTACACATAAAATATTATATAAAAATGTTCGAGCCTCTATTTGTGCATGCCCTGAGCCTTTTACTTTGTGCTCTGCCCAATACAGAAACTCTTCTAAGGACTTATTAAGAAACCCAAGAATTCCAATACATATATGGGACTTCCACTGGCTGCTGCACCACGAGAAGATAAACATAAAAAATAACCACAAACATAAACAGATTCAAGACAGGATATGTAGTAGGTTACAATGCATTACTACTTTAGAAACAACAGAACATCTTTTTTTTCCAGTGTTCCTTTATTGCAGATTTTTGGACACATTTAGCTAAACAATGGAATGAACCATTATTTTCAAAAATTGTTTATATTAACATTATGTATGGGCATGTCTCCTCAGCCTGGGACAGATGGAACTTGAGTACGTTGCAACTACTTTTCACTATAATCAAGTGGAATATCTGGATGACACGATGCTTGTTCGCCCTGCAACAGAAAGAATGTACATATGCTGAACTAAGGAAACAAAATCTGGTCAGATCCACCACGGCGGCATAATGAAGTCAGTGAAGTTATGTGGAATTGTTAAGGAGATATGGAGAAACCACACAATGATTTGTAAGTAGTAAGATTTGTGTTAGTTTCTGTTCTAAAAAAGGCATATACATTATTAGAAAAATATATGGAGGTGTACATTTTAATGGAAGGAATAGGAAGCTTACAATAGAACCCCAGAGCAAATGCCACTGATGTATGTGTTATCCCGGACGATATTGGCCAGACAGCCACATTTTAAAGAAAACACAATTGCACATACCCCAATAATGCAAAGCATCAAGGGAAATGTATGCAAATCCCCATGACGGTACAGAAGGTGGCAGTACATGAAAAAGTAATGGCTGGGATATGTTCAGCCATGGGATTATTTACTTTTTTTTTTTTTTTTAAGAGAAACAGGGTTTTTGTCCATGAGGTGATGTAAGTTATATTTAAGCAACGTGTCGATGTCAGGAAGTCAGGTGTAATGATGATGGACTGTTAAAGAAAATGTGATATTAACTTTCAGAGGGGCGCTTTTGATAAGGGCAAGGTGATTATACTAGAAGTCATACTAGGAACATTAAGGAGTTAGACAGCCCAAAGGCCCATATGTACTCCTATCATTACTGATAACAAGGGCAAAAATCTGATAATATAATATTATCCAATTGAGATTTAAACATATCCTTAGATGTGCTAATGATTATGCTTGTGATAATGGGAATATTAGGAAAGTATGAGGTCTATGCAGAAGTGGAGTACAAATATGCACAGTTTCATAAGTATGTGCTCAGAGTGCAGGCAAGTGCGATATGCAGGTTTGTTTTAGAAATAGGTAAAAATAGTGATACATGCAATTGATAGAAAGATAATTGCATAAACATATATATATATATATATAGAGAGAGAGAGAGAGGAAGAGAGACACAGACAGACAGGCAGAATAGGAATGGCAGTGAAGTACTGAAGTGATGCCAACCTCATCCCCACCCCGCAGACATGGACAGGCATTGGGGTGTGCCTTTGGGTCATTGCCCTTAACACTCACGCCATTTCACCTCACCCTACCCTGAAGACACAGACAAGAGTCGAGATGTTCCTTGGAGTTTTCAAACTTTACACTCACCCCATTCCATAATGAAATATGCTGAAATGGGTACAGTATAAGACAATGGAGTGAACTTTGAGGCTGAAGAGTCGGGGGTGGAATGGCATGACCATTACTGTTGAAAATCCCAAGTCACACCCCTGATGCCTGTCAGTCCCTACATGGCAGGGTGTTATGGTCAGAAACCCTAATGCCCTGGGTGTTTCTTGGTATTTTCACTCAAGATTTTCAGCATGGGCTTTTTGTGACCCCACCGCATGAACAGTGACACTATCAGTTCATTAGCCGAAAGGTGATTTTGCTCTGTGACTGTGCCATTTGGCACCACAGGTGCAAAAATACATTTTGAACAGGATGTAAAAAATGACAGCTGTACACTTCTTGCTTCAGTAGCTGCTCAGCATATCTGTTGCATGACCTACTTATTGATATTTTACATCTGCTATGCAATGTACTGCAGCTACTGCTGTATGGCTGAGAGGGACCTGGGGGTGTTGGTGGATGTCAAGATGAACAACAAGAAGACTTGTAGGAGGGCAGCAGCCAAGGCCAACAGGATGCTGGGATGCATCGCAAGGGGGATCACTCCAGAAGGAGGGAAGTGATACTCCCTCTGTATAACAGCTTGCTGAGGCTGCACCTCGAGTACTGCATGCAGTGTTGGAGGCCACACTTAAAGAGGGACACTGAACTCCTGGAGAAGGTCCAGAGGAGGACAACCAACACGATCTGGGGCTTGGGGGAAAGGACCTATGGGGAGAGGCTCGAAGAGCTAAATATGTACACATTGGAAGAGAGAAGGGACGGGGGGGACATGATAGAGGTCTTCAAGTACATGAAGGGGGTAAATAGGGGAGGCACAGTCACGGTGCTCCAAAGGAAGGGAGGGCAACTAGAGAGCATGAGTGGAAGCTGGAGGGGGGAGACTCAGGGGAGAAAGGAAGAGGTGCTACTTCACTGAGAGGGTGGTAGAACCATGGAATGCACTGCCCAGGGGGCTGGTGGAGGCAGAGACTGTGGAGGTGTTCAAGAGGGGGTGGGACAGGTACGGGGGAAGAGTTGTGGAAGCAAAGTCCAATGAAGCGGGAATACCCTGGACTGGGAAGGAAGAAGCCCGAGAGGGTGGGGGGGGCAGCAAGGTCAGCTCCAAGGGTGGGGGATGACCAAACGAGCAGACATGAAAGACCGCTAGGCCTATTTTGCTGGCATGTTAGTATGTTAGTATGCTTACTACACCAACATCATAAACCATAAAACAGATGACTGCCATAACTAGGGAGGCAGTATAGCACAGTGGTTTAAGGCTCTGAGCTGCAAATCTGGAGATCAAGGTCTGAATCCCATAGCCCCCACTTGCATACTGGGCAAACCTGAGCAAGTCACAACTTCCATGTGCTCCCAGGTTGACCCTGTAAACAAGCTTTCAGCTTAGTGTGCCACTCCTGGTTAAACAATTGAAAGAAAAAAATACAATATATTATTTTTCTTGCTTTATTTTGCTACTACAAGCTTTGACTAATACACCCATCCTTATTTATAGCATATTTGGCTGTGACCTAGGCAGAACTTCACCTAAAATCTCACACATAAATAAATCATCAGAATAGCTTTTATATTAGTAGTATGTCCTTCCTTTTCAGGTGTCCATGACACTATGGCCCAGATATTCAAACTGCGCCAGTCTGAGGCGCAAGCCCCTGCGCTGCTCAAAATAGTTGCTCAGGGGTGTGGCCGGGGTGATATTCAAAGGAGTTGCGCTGTTGAGCAACCCTTTGAATATCGCCCGACAGCACTTACAAGATGAAGCGCAGTGGAACCTTGCGCCACCGCAAGTTGCCAGAGTTGACATTCAACCGCGGCGTTATACCACATTGCGCCATGCGCAAATTCCGATATTCAAAAGGTGACATGCAAATGGGGCCATAATTTATGCAAGGCGCGGGGGCCATTGCATCTTTAGCGATGCTTTGCATGCCATTTGCGTAGTAGGTCGCCCGATCCGGACTTGCTCCTGGCTACCCTGCCAGGCAGCATCGCATCCCGAGACCGACGCCTAATGCAACCAATCGCGGGCATCCAGATTACATGACCCCCACATCACCCATAGCCCGATCGGCGGGCAGAACCCGTATACGCCCCACATCACCCATGCCCGATCGCGGGCAGAATCCGTGCATATCGCCCCCAGTGCCCGATCGCGGGCAGAACCTACATAACCCCCAGTGCCCGATGGCGGCAGAACCGCCATCCCCAGTGCCCGATCGGCGGGCAGATGTAACCCTCCCCAGCGAATAACTCCTGGTGGTCAGTGGACGTAAAGCCCGATCGCGGGCAGAATGTCACAGCAGAACCCCCAAACATCTCCCTGGTGTCTGTGTCCCCCCCCACCGAAGCCCTCCACCCTGCTCCCCCCCGCGGCGACAACCCTCAGACGAGATCAACAGCCCTCAACAAGGCATGTCAGCTTATCACTGGAGCCCACCGTCTCACTCATACCTGTGACCTTTATGCTCAATCCGGATGGCTCCAACTCTCCAACCATATTAAATATCTTATCTGTACCATGGTGAAAAATGAACCTTGGTCTCACCTCCCTGGTGTCCAAGCCTTGCTTCACCATAATACCAATCTGCGGAGCACCAGGAGATCCAAATTGCAGCTCCTGCAAGTCCCCCGCTGTCGCACTGCACAGGGTCAATGTTCCTTCAGACTGAATAGACTCAGCTCCGCCATCTCCTCAGCTCCAACACTTGGTATGTTTAAAACCAGGCTCCGGCTCTGGCTCCATCTCACTGCCTCCAGCTCCTGTGATTGCCTCACCTAAATTCAGACACACCTGCCACCTCCAACAGCCTCTCTGTGCCTCCTCATAGCACTTATCCCCTATCTGCCCCATCTCCTATCTGCCCTATCTCCTCGCCTCCCCCCGTTTCCAACTGCCTCCCCACTCTTCCCTACTCTCTCTCCCTACCTGCACGGTATCTCCCCATTATGTCTGACAAATGCCTCCGGCTGCTACTACTTCCACCCCGCCCCTGCCTCTCCCATTTGTCTCTGTACCTCTCCTAGTTGTTGCTGCCATGGGCCAAACTTTGGTCTTCACTCGCTAAATGTTTTTTTTTTTTTTTTAATAATAACTGTTCCAGTTGTTCCGTATTCACCTGCAATGTTGTTATTTCTATTGTATCTTACTGTTCCAATTTGTACAGTATTCACCCGTAATGTTGTTATTTCTATTGCAATGTTGTTATTTCTATTGTATCCTCTGTGCTGTTCTTCAGTTGACGTGGAACCTTTGTAAAAGAACTTTGGCTCAAAGGTATTTGTAATCCTAGAACTAAATAAATAAAAAATAAATAAAACATGAAAACAGTTTAAGCTTGTTATTGCTCGTTCTATGATGAGGCAAGTAAAATGGCTGGTTTAAAACTGCACAAAAAATTTATTTTTACAGTATACAAAACACAAGTACTCCTGTACTGTACTACAGAGTCTACCTGCCCCAGATATCCTCCACTGCATCAGTAACAATGCCTGCTCCACCGGTTCTGCATCATGTAACCTTTTTTTAAACAGAGTGTCCCTGAGAATAATAATCAGCACTGCCACAGATGGTCTGGTGACCCTAAACCGGGATCGGCTCAGTGAGCTGAATAAAAGTTAAAAGCAGCTCAGTTCTGCATCATCATCATCATGTAACCATTTAAAAAAAAAAGACAGAGTCCCTAAGAATAATCAGCACTGCCACAGAGGGTCTGGTAACCCTAAACCAGGATCAGCTCAGTGAGCTGAATAAAACAAGTTAACTGTACTAGTGCCCTGCTGTAAATTTATTCTAACACTAGCTCAACAACAAATGCAGTCTGAATGAATTCAAAGTCAACACACACAGTCAAATGTAGAGTTTGACCCCGGTCGGCATGGTTTGCTGGCAGGGCAGAGTGCTCTGGGCTGGCTTACCTGGTGTTCTGTGTTTGTTTCTATCCAGTACAGGACTGATGCTGCTACTTCTATAGTTTCCTGTCACATAGAGAGGGTTTAAGCTGCTGCTCCTCCCCTGTTGCGACCAGCGAGCCCATCGGGATAAATTTCTTGCTGGCAGCCAGGACTTGCGGCAGGCGCCGCTTTGGTCCCAAGTTCCACACACACAGTCTTTACTTAACTCGAATGTGGCACAGGCAGCTGCCGACATGTCCGAAATAAACACCACTCACAGTGACCCAGTCCAGGAGTCTATCAGCTCGCTCAGCGATTTAAAACTCTGACTGCACTTTTAATCCAGGAATAATAAAACTGCCATGCAGATCTCTCAGTCTCTCCCAAAAATTCACGGGTGAAGACCCGATCACAAACTGAGCATCATTTATTGACAAGAGCAGAAAATACAGGTATTCAAATTCAGCCTATCAGGGCACTTTCAGCGTGGATCACACAGTACCTGAGCAGTCTGGGGTGCACGTGATGGGAGCATGTTGAGCTGAGCACCAATCACATATGCTCGTTCGCCAAGAGTTTTGGTGGCCATCTTAGTAGGGTTTTAGTATTCTCCTGTAACTTTACTCAGCTCTCCTGTAGTTTACTCACAAATGAGAATTCCTTCCCGAAAGTATATTTTGCACTTCAAAACCCATAAAATATGGGAATCCCATAGATCTGGGAGCAATGGGATAGTGTTAGACCACTGCACACATGGTCCAGGAGTTTGCAAATGCAACCGCCACACAGCACAGTACACAGCTTCTACTGCATATTAACAAGCAAGGTGCTTCGTATGCTAAACTCCTGTTTTCTTCTGATAGAAGACAAAGGGGAATTATTATTGTCCTACTACTTTATGTAGTATTTACAGAGGGACTGACCTAAACATTATTTGTTGGTGTGTCTATGGCTCTATGGACCCTCCAAACACCACTGCACACTGAAACATTACACACAGGGATTGGCTGAGGTGCAAAGCTATACACATGAACCCGCAATACTACTTCTACTTCTGTTCTGTGTGTCTTTCCCCTTCTCCCCTTGTTCCCCTAGCTGTATTTACCCAGCATAATGCACCATTTCTTCTTCAGGGAGCAGGGCTCTAACTGTCAGACACCGCAACTATTTTCTTCTTGGACCTGTATACGGGAAATACCCACGGCTTGTTGTGGAGGTTTATGTAGCCCCAATCATTAACCTGGAGATACAAAAACCAACGCAGCACAGTGGAAGAAGTAGGGAAGGGCTGTTTCTTTTCATATGCAAGGCAGAAAAGGAAGAGAATAGCTAGAAAACAAATTAAAACTCCTAGTTGCATTCAGGTGGCCAATCTGAATACGGGGTAATAGAAAGGAACAGTAAAGCATAGAAAAGACCTAAGTGCTACTGCAGTGGACTTTATATCCTAGGAAAGCCAGCATATGAAAAGAAATACTAGGCACTCTTCCACATCTCCTCCCCACTTAAGTGAAAACTATAGGGGATCTTTCAACTCACCAAGTTTTCATAACTTAAATAGGATAGTTTCTTGTCAGCATATGAATATGTCAGATCTCTCTCTCTCGTTTCCAGGAGAGAGATGGAGCTGTAGCCCACCCACTCCCAAAGCTCCACCTCGGGGACCCTTTTTTTTTTTTTTTAAGACAATGAAGAAACGTTGTTATATCCTTCCTTCTTTACAAATACATTTTTCCTGAGGTCTGACTGTGTATGCATTAGTTGAGCTGTCCCATAGCGGGACATAAAGTCAGCATTTTTATTGGCCGATCCAGGTCGATGGTGTATTGTAAAATGATAAGACTGTAGGGAGAGATACCATCTCATGATTCTTGGGTTCTTGTCTTTCATGACTTTCAACCAACATAAGGGGTTGTGGTCAGTAATGGCTTCAAATGTAGTGCCCCACAGATAGAATTTAAGAATTTCAATGGCCCATTTAACTGCTAGGCATTCCTTCTCGATGACTGAGTATCGAGTCTCCCTTTCATGTAGTTTTCTACTTATATAATGGGTTGTTCTTCCCCCTCTTTTGTCTGTGACAGTGCCGCTCCTAAACCATAATCTGAGGCATCAGTCTGTACAGTAAAAGGGACGGTAAAGTCTGGACTTCTCAATATGGGAGCTGCACATAGGTGTGCCTTGATATCACAAAAAGCTTTTTCACACTCCAGCAACCATTGAACTTTATTGGACCTATGTTTCTTCGTTATCTCTGTTAAAAGGGCTGCCAGAGTAGAAAAACTGGGAACAACCAACGGCAGTACCCAGCTAGGCCTGGAAATGAATGTACTTGTTTCTTAGTTTCAGGCCTGGGACATTTAGCTACTGCATCAGTTTTATTGACTTCAGGTTTTACTTGCCCATTTCTGATAATAAACCCCAAATATTTGGTTTCTCGCATAGCAATAAAGCATTTTGTGGGGTTGATGGTCAGCCCTGCTTGGGTTTTAGTCTTCAGTACTGCTCTTAAATTATCTAAATGGGCTTCCTAAGTGGGACTGAAGACAATAACATTGTCCAGGTATGCAAGGCAGTATGGTAGGTGACACTGTAAGGTTTGATCCATAAAACACTGGAACATCGTGGGGGCCCCATGTAAGCCGGAAGGCATAGTAGTGTAATGGAATATACCAACAGGAGTGCTAAACGCTGTTTGTTTCTTAGAGACATCATCTAACGGGATCTGCCAATATTCTTTTGTTAAATCAAAGGTAGAGATGTATCTGGCATTACCCAATCTGTCTATAATGTCGTCTATCGTAGGCATAGGGTAAGCGTCAAACTTTGAGACAGTGTTTAACCTCCTGTAGTCTAGGCAGATATGAATATCACCTTCCTTCTTATCCACTACTACAATGGGAATATCCATTCATTGGCTGATGGCTCTATCATTCCCAGATCACACATTTTCTGGTCCTTCTTCACTAACTCGGTTCTAACCGTCTCGGGTAGCTGATATGGCTTCTGTCTGACAGGGTTGGGGCTAGTTACTTTGATGCAATGTTATATACCAGTGACTCTACCTGGGATAGATGTAAAGGTTTGTTCATATTCACCTAATAGTTGGTCTAGTTCCATCCTTCTGGGATTCTAGGGTAGGATTATTAGTGAGATCATGCGGTTCCCCTCGGTGTTCTATCCTATCATAGGCCACCTCGAGCTCGCTCACCTCATTTTCAGGGTATACATAGCAACTAGCCACTGGCCTCTCAACCCAGCGTTTAAGCAAATTGACATGATACAGTTTCTTTTTCTGCTATCAGGGGTTCCCATCTCATGTGTCACTGAGCTGACTCGCCTCAAGATGTCATAAGGGCCCTGCCATTTCATTAGGAGTTTGTCAGAGCTTGAGAGGAGTAACAACAATATCTTGTCACCTGCTTCAAAGGTCTTTTCTCCCACACCTTGATCATAATATGCCTTTTGAATGACTTGTTTGGTTGTATTTTGCTGGTGAGCCAACTACACATATTTTAGCAGTCGTTTCCGCAAGGCAATAATATGATCAAGTGTGGTACTGGTTGATACTCCTTTCTTATCTTCCCATGCTTCCCTTACTATATCCCCTAGGATGTCGACTGTATAACAATTCAAATGGGCCAAATCCAGTTGAAGCCTGGGGTACCTCTCGATATACAAATAGTAAGATTGGGAGGTACACATCCCAGGTTTTACCCTCATCCTCTACATACTTCCACAGCATCCGTTGCAGGGTCTGGTTGAACCATTCAACCAGCCCATCTGTTTGAGGATGATAGGGGGTGGTGCGAATGGCTTCTACCCCTAGTGTCATATACAGCCGTGCCAAAATGTTAGAACAAAAATTGCTCCCCCTGTCAGTGAGTATTTCTCTGGGTATCCCTACCCAACTAAATACTTTAATAAGTTAATCTGCCACTTTCTCAGTAGTAACAGTCCTAACAGGGATGGCATCCGGATATTTCGTACAATAGTCACACAAGACAAGAATGAAGCGGTTCCCCTTCGCACTGTTAGGAAGAGGACCACAACATCCATAGCAATCCTATTAAACAGAGTATTGATAAGAGACAAAGGCTGTAGGGGAACCGTGCCCTTCTTGTTAATTGCAGCAACTCTTTGGCACTCTGGGCAACTACGACAGAATTCTGCTACCTGGGTATGAATACTCAGCTAATAAAATCTTAGCAGGAGACATTGTATTGTCTTATCCCATCCTAAATGTCCAGCCAATGAGACCAACCTTTCCCTACATTTAACAGGCACTAAGAGTTGGTCAATCTGTTCCCCGATGGAGGGGTGAATACAGCATTTGTACAATAGCCCATCCCTCACAATGCTGCCTGGCCCCTTCCCTTCATGTTGTCCCACAGCGTGAAAAAATGGTGTTAGCATCACATTCTCCTGCTGTTCCTTGCTAAACCCTTTCTCATGCTGTATGTTCATTTCATTCATATTTTGTTTATCATTGATAACATCAACAATAACATTATTGTTATGTACTAACATTTATAACAGATATAGTATGACACACTTTCACAGCAGTGCGAGTCGAACATCTTCCATTTATTGAGTAACTTCCTTAATAATGACAACTATACTCAGTCGCCTCTACTATTACTTAGACATATTGGAATGCTGCCCTCAAGTGGCGGTAGTAACAAAATGCATTACCATTTTGAATACATAACATTTCCTCCCAACTAAATTATATTGTTAACAAATGAACAATTATTAACTTTTTTTTTATTTATTAGTATTTATTCACTATTATTATTACTGTTCATAACTATGCTAGAGGTAGAGGGTAGACTGTCCCAGGCCTCGAACCAGTCAGGGGGGTTATTCTGCCCCATTGATTTGATCCTACTCTTTAACTAAACAGAACGTTTGTTTCCCTTTTTAATTTCAGAACTTCTGATGGGTAGTTTCTCAAACTGGCTGATGTAAAAGACATCAACAGTGTCAACTTTGTCACTGTTTGCTACCTGAAGAGGCAATCTTGAGAGCCCATCTGCATTGCCATGAAGAGCTTCTTGTATTCAATGCGGTAGTTGTGAGCTGATAGCAAAAGAGCCCAACGTTGCATTCTGGCTGCTGCCATGGAAGGGACACCTTTATGGGGACTTAAAATGGTCGGAGAGGACGGTGGTCAGTAAGGAGAGGAATTTCACCATAGAGGTATTGGTGGAATTTGCGAACTCCAAACACTATTGCCAACGCTTCTCTCTCAATTTGGGCTTAGTTTTGTTCAGCTTTACTGAGAGTTCTGGATGCAAAGGCAATTGACTTTTCATCTCCATTTGGTAAAACATGGGAAAGGACTGCTCCCACACCATAAGATGAGGCATCACATGCCAGTCTGATGCTCAGCTGTGGATTGTAGTGAATGAGCACATCTTGTGAAACAAGCTGCTCTTTGGCCTTCTTGAACGCTGGCTCTCACAGTCCTTTGTCCAACACCAGGACTTCCCTGCACAGCAAACCATTTAGTGGGTTGAGAATTGTAGCCAGATTGGGAATAAATCTGCCATAATAATTTAACAGGCCCAAGAACGAACGTAACTGGCTCACATTTTCCGGTGCTGGAGCGTCCACAATTGCTTTTTCTTTCTCAGGCGATTTGTGTAAGCCTGCTGCATCTATGGTGTGGCCCAGGTATTCCAATGAAGTCTTGAAAAATTCACACTTCTCCTTCTGGACACGCAAGCCAAAATCTTCCAGGCGCTGCAGAACTACATCCAGGTTCTTCAGGTGCTCTGCATCATTTCTTCCAGTCACCAGTATATCGTCCAGGTAACAGTGAACATTAGGAAGACCCTGTAAAACCTGGTCCATAGCTCGCTGAAATATGGCTGGAGCTGATGCAATGCCAAAGGGTAAGCGATTGTAGCAGAAGAGGCCCTTTTGAGTGGTTATTGTGAGATATTTCCTTAAGTTTTCATCTACTCTCATTTGTAGATAAGCATGTGACAAATCCAGCTTACTGAAGCGTTGGCCCTGTGCCAGCGATGCAAACAAGTCTTCGATGCGTGGAATAGGATACTGTTCCACACACAGAACTGGATTGATGGTTACTTTAAAGTCTCCACATATTTGCATGGAACCGTCTTTCTTTACTACTGGAACCACTGGCATTGCCCAGTCGCTACACTGTACAGGTGACAAAACTCCAGTGTCAGTTAGGCGAGTTAACTCAGCCTTCACTTTCGGTCTGAGTGCATATGACACTGGGCGAGGTTGACAAAATTTTGGTTTGTGCTGTGACTTCAGAGACACTTTTGCCTCAATGCCCTTCATTGTGCCTAGCTCCCCTTTGAATATAGGAGTATGTTTTTGCAACACTGCTTCTAGAGTGTTGTGGTCACTTGTATTAACAGTCCTTATCTCCTGCCAGTTGAAGCGTATTTTCTTCAGCCATTCCCTGCCTAAGAGTGAAGGATAGTTACCTTTAACCACATACAAAGGCAGTAGTGCTGTTTGTTCATTTATTTTCACCTGCACTGTGATAACACCTTCAGCTGAAATTGCCTCGCCAGTGTATGTCCTCAGTACAATGTCAGTTGTTTGCAAGGGTAGATGTCTCAACATTGCTTCATACTTGTCTGTTGAAATCAATGAAACTGCAGCCCCTGTGTCTAATTCCATTTTCAGTGGTTTCCTTTCAATTTCAGGTGTTACACAGATGGTTGCCGTTTCCCCTTTAAGAGTCAGAGCGTGTAATGCTAATTCAGTGTCAGTGCCATCACTGCACATTCCCTGTGTTTCCACGTGATGTACTTCTCTCTTTCTACATTTCGCAAATTGCTTCCCTTTGCTTCCATTGATTTCCCCTTCTTTCTTTTTCCCTCTGCACATGCGCCCTATGTGGCCTTTCTTTCCGCAATTGTGACAAGTCTGTTCTTTAAACCAGCAATCATTATCACTGTGATTAGCCTCCCACAACGTCCACATTTATTAGGCTTCTTGGCGGAAGAGAAAGATAAAGCATTTACCTTCAGGGAACCGCTGAGGTGCTGAGCCTCCTGTGCAGCTGTTTCCATTGATACAGCGATCTCCACCGCTTTCTTGTATGTCAGTCCCGCCTCCATTAAAAGACGCTTTTGTGTCGCTTCACTTTTCAAGCCGCACACGAATCTGTCTTGGAGTGCATCGTCCAAATGTGTGCTGAACTCGCAATGCTCAGATAAGTTCTTTAAAACAGCCACGTACTGCGCAACGGACTCACCCTCTGCTTGATTTTGTTTGTGAAAGCGAAATCTTTCGGCGATTACAAGAGGCTTGGGGGAGACATGCGTCTGTAAGACCTCTACAATACTGGCAAACATTTTCTCCCCGTGTTTTTCTGGCGCTATGAGGCTTCTTAACAAACTGTACGTTGTGCTGCCCATAACACTCAGTAACACAGCCACTTGTTTTTCATCACTTATATCATTTGCTGTGACAAAATGTCCAAATCTCTCGATATAAGTTGTCCATTGTTCCACATTTTCATCGAAGGCATCAATATGTCCTATGGTAGCAGCCATCTTTATGTGTCTGTTCCCAGGTTCACTCGTGGGTATTAAAGTTACGTCTCCGAAAACCTCACAGCTGTAATTTGTTCTTGTAAGGTAAAGAAGAGTAAATAAACACCTCATCGCCAATTATGTTATGTACTAACATTTATAACAGATATAGTACGACACACTTACACAGCAGTGTGAGTTGAACATCTTCCATTTATTGAGTAACTTCTTTAATAATGACAACGATACTCAGTCGTCTCTACTGTTACTTAGACATATTGGAATGCTGCCCCCAAATGGCAGTAGTAACAAAATGCATTACCATTTTGAATACATAACAATTATCATTGGTCACATCAGAAACATTACTACAATGATTTCTAGTCCATTGTTTTTTCTCATCTTTTTTCTTTTCTTGTTTTAGGGCTCTTCCCAGGCATCCCAAAGATGTCATCCTCCAAAGGAAACAACTGGGCCCGTTACTCTTCTTGTTTAGTACGGGCTCGGGTTGTCATGGCACACAAAGGATCATTAGATGTTAAGGCATGCAAGTCTGGATAGCCTTGCCCTATTATAGCTGGGACAGGCAAATGAGGAACTACACCCACAGTCATTGAATTGAGTTTTCCCTTGGATGTACATGTCCAAGGTAGTTACGGGATACTGGTGTATGTCCCCATGGATGCAAACAACAGCGGTGCCAGGCTCTTGTTTCTTGTGTTGTTGTATCAGTTCACTGCGTACAAGGGTCTGTCTGCTACCTGAGTCCAGAAGACTAGTAATATTGGTATCCCCAAGTTTTGCTGGAATAGTGAAGCATCCCATGTTGGCCAGGGCTAACTATACAGGGGCTGTCTTTCATTTGGGGCAGACCCTTGCAATATGTCCCTTCCCTTGGCAGTCTCTGCATATTATATTGGGTTAAAGGGTCTGGGGATAGTAACAGTTCTAACGTTCCCAGGATTCTCTGCAGGGGTTGATGTTAACAGTTTTAACGTTGCCAGGGTTCTCTGCAGGGGTTGATGTAGAGGAAAAAACAGAAATAGAAGAAGATCTTATTGTGGGTGAGGTTGCACCATTGTGTCCACTCTGGCAGTTGGGTCTTGCTGTTAAGTAGACCTCAGCCAGTGTAATTGCCTTCTCTGATGTCTCCGGGCCAATGCTCCCTCACCCACACTTGGACATCACCAGGTAAGACTCAGATGAATTGTTCTAGGATCACCATCTCGATCATTTGCTCAGTTGATTTAACCCCTGGCTGGAGACATTTGTGGTACAGATCTTTTAGTCGGGCAAAGGCTTCTCTAGGGTTATCCACTGTGTTAAACCGGAAAGTTCTAAATCTTTGACGATACGTTTCTTGACTAATGTTGTATCTTTGAAGGATAGCCTGGTTCACTGCATCATAATCGTCAGCTTGTACACTGTCCATATGGCTGTAGGCCAGTTGCACCTTTCCAGACAAGTATGGAGCTGCTAGGCGTATGACCCACTGAGTTCTGGGCCACCCACACACTTTTTCAATCCTTTCAAAGGTTATCATATAGGCCTCTATGTCATCTGTCAGTCCCAATTTGGTAACTGTAATGTCCTTAGGGCCATTAGTGGGAGGAGGATTACGTACCCCAATGTCTCTTATGGCTGGCAAGTTTATCAGTCCAGCGGGCTTCCGCTCTCTGTAGATCTCTCCCTCTATCTGTCCATTGCCAACTGCGTTACACACAACTAACGCAGTAACTCATGAATATCTTCTGGTGGCTCACTAGGTATCTGTTCAGCAGCAGTAATCTCCTCACCTTCTTCCTCTGTCCCCTCCTTTTTTTCTTCTTTTGCAGTCTTCCTGCGCACATATGGGTCCAAGCCAGGTACAGGGACTTCTCCATATTTAGCGGCCATCGTATGGGTCAGAACTCCACTGGGCTTACTTGTCTGCGGATCCTCTGTAGCACTCTGCATCCAGTCGCCACCTCCTGGAAGGAACCAGTATCACCAGTATATCCCACTTCAAACACCATTGTCGTGGAAAGTGGGTGAACAGATGGACACTGACACAGAGGTAATGAGTTGGAAAAGCAATTGCCAGACCAGAAATGTATTCAGAGGACAAAAATATCAGTCTTTCAGAAAAATAAACATGATCTTTCGGCAAAATGAACTGTATTGTGGCAAATGAAATAAAAATGAACAAAAAAGAATCAAAACAGCATCCAACTCCTGCTTTCTAGAGGTACAGTCAGCAGTAGTCACCTCAGAAGCATATAGGGTTGTCCATAGGTCTGAAAGGGCGCAGACCTAAACGGGGGAGGTGGGGTCAGTAACAGGCTGATCCCAAAACGAATCTGAAAGCTCCAAGAAAGGATACCTTATTTATAGCAGAAAAAAGCATGTGACTATTACTGGCTCCACCTCCATACATAATATTGTAAAAAGAAACATGAAAACGCTTTATTATTCTTATTTCAGTACCACACTCTATCATGAATACTTCTCCAAGTTTAGCAACATCATATTTCATAAAACAAAATAAGTAAATGACAAGACATTTCCACAGAAGGTGAAGGTAACTCCACCCCTTTCATTACACTGTGTCTAATAGAAAGAAAGGGCTGGCTGACTCCTAAGGAGACAGGAGAAGCAACAGCTTCAGAATTAGCACCTCAGCTGGCCCATGCAGTTTCCTCACCAACATGCAGGTAAGCTGCCTTTTCTGTGGAGTTATTTAATATGGGGGCCTCTACAAGAGTTGCAATGTATGGAGGCATGTAACATAAAGTATCATAACATGACAATACATAACTTGTCTGGGGATAGTGTTAGACCTCTGCACACATGGTCCAGGAGTTTGCAAAATGCAACCACCGCACAGCACGGAGTACACAGCTTCTACTCATACGTTAACAAGCAAGGTGCTTCGTGCTGCAAACTCCTGTTTCTCTTCTGATAGAAAACAAAGGGGGAATTATTATTGTCCTACTACTTTTATTTAGTATTTGCAGAGGGGACTGACCTCAACATTATTTGTCGGTGTGTCTATGGCTGTATGGACCCTCTGAACACCACTGCACACCGAAACATTACACACACGGATTGGCTGAGGTGCAAAGCTATACACCACGAGCCCACAAAACTGCTCCTGTTCTGTGTGTCTTTCCCCTTCTTCCCTTTTTCCCATAGCTGTATTTACCCAGCATAATGCACCATTTCTTCTGGGAGCAGGTCTCTAACTGTCAGACACCGCAACTATTTTCTTCTTGGACCTGTATATGGGAAATACCTGTGGCTTGTTGCGGAGGTTTGTGTAGCCCCAATCATTAACCTAGAGATGTATAAACCGACACAGGACAGTGGAAGAAGTAGGGAAGGGCTGTTTTTTTTTAATGTGCAAGACAGAAAAGGAAGAGAATAATGCTAGAAAAACAAATTAAAACTCCCGCTTGCATTCAGGTTGCCAACCTGAATACGGGGCAATATAAAGGAACAGTAAAACATAGAAAAGACCTAAGTGCTACTGTAGTAGACTTTGTATCCTAGGAAAGTCAGCATATGAAAAGAAATACCTGGCACTCTTTCACATCTCCTCCCCACTTAAGTGAAAACTATAGGGGATCTTTTAATTCACCAAGTTTTCATAACTTAAATAGTATAGTTTCCTGTCAGCATATAAATATGTCAGATCTCTCTCTCTCGTTTCCGGCAGAGAGATGGAGCTTTAGTCCACCCACTCCCAAAGCTCCACCTCAAGGACCCTTTTTTATTTATTTATTTTTTTAAGACAATGAAGAAACGTTGCTATATCCTTCTTTCTTTACAAATACATTTTCCCTGAGGTCTGACTGTGTATGCTTTAGTTGATCTGCCCCATAGCGGGACATAAAGTCAGCATTTTTATTGGCCGATCCAGGTCGATGGTGTATTGTAATACGATAAGACTGTAAGGAGAGATACCATCTCATGATTCTTGGGTTCTTGTTTTTCATGATGTTCAACCAACATAAGGGGTTTTGGTCGGTAATGACTTTAAATGTAGTGTCCCACAGATAGAATTTAAGAGCTTCAGTGGCCTATTTAACTGCTAGGCATTCCTTCTCGATGGCCGAGTATCGAGTCTCCCTTTCATATAGTTTTCTACTTAAATAAATAATGGGGTGTTCTCCCCCCTCGGTTGTCTGTGACAGTACTGCTCCTAAACCATAGTCTGAGGCATCAGTCTGTGCAGTAAAAAGGAGGGTAAAGTCTGGACTTCTCAATATGGGAGCTGCACGTATTTGTGCCTTGATACAACAAAAAGCTTTTTCACACTCCAGTGACCATTGAACTTTATTGGACCTATGTTTCTTCATTATCTCTGTTATAGGGGCTGCCAGAGTAGAAAAACTGGGAATAAACTGATGGTAGTACCCAGCTAGGCCTGGAAATGAATGTACCTGTTTCTTAGTTTCAGTCCTGGGGCATTTAGCTACCGCATTAATTTTATTGACTTCAGGTTTTACTTGCCCATTTCCGATAATAAATCCCAAATATTTGGTTTCTCGCATAGCAATAAAGCATTTTGTGGGGTTGATGGTCAGCCCTGCTTGGGTTATAGTCATCAATACCGCCCTTAAATGATCTAAATGGGCTTCCTAAGTGGGACTGAAGATGATTACATTGTCCAGATATGCAGCGCAGTATCGTAGGTGACACTGTAAGGTTTGATCCATAAAGCTCTGGAACGTCACAGGGGCCCCATGTAAGCCGAAATGCATAGTAATGAAATGGAATAGACCAACAGGAGTGCTAAACGTTTTTTCCTTAGAGACATCATCTAATGGGTTCTGCCAATATTCTTTTGTTAAATCAAAGGTAGAGATGTATCTGGCATTTCCCAATCTGTCTATAATATCATCTATCCTAGGCATAGGGTAGGCATCAAACTTTGAGACAGCGTTTAAACTCCTGAAGTCTAGGCAGATACGAATACCACCTTCCTTCTTATCACTATTACAATGGGGAATGCCCACTCACTGGTTGATGGCTCTATCACTCCCAGATCACACATTTTCTGGACCTCCTTCACTAACTCTGCTCTAACCCTCTCGGGTAGTCGATATGGCTTCTGTCTGATAGGGTTGGGGCTAGTTACTTCTATGTGATGTTGTATACCAGTGACTTTACCTGGGATGGATGTAAAGGTTTGTTCATATTCACATTCACTTAATAGTTGGTCTAGCTCCATCCTTTGTTGGGATTCTAGGGTAGGATTATTAGTGAGATCATGCAGTTCCCCTCGGTGTTCTAACCTATCATAGGCCACCTCGAGCTCACTCACCTCAATTTCAGGGTATACATAGCAACTAGCCAATGACCTCTCATCCCAGCGTTTCAGCAAACTGACATGATACACTTTCTTTTTCTGCTGTCTGTCGGATTCCCACCTCATATGTCACTGGGCCGACTCGCCTCAAGATGTCATAAGGGCCCTGCCATTTCATTAGGAGTTTGTCAGAGCTTGAGGGCAGTAACCACAGTATCTTGTCACCTGCTTCAAAGGTCGTTTCTCCCACATCTTGATCATAATATGCCTTTTGGATGACTTGTTTGGCTGTATTTTGCTGGTGAGCCAACTGTACATATTTTAGCAGTTGTTTCCGCAAGACAATAATATGATCAAGTGTGGTACTAGTGATACCCCTTTCTTATCCCCCATTCTTCCTTTACTATATCAAGAGGTCCCCTAGGATGTCGCCTGTATAACAATTCAAATGGCGCCAATTCCATTGAGGCCTGGGGTACCTCTCGATATGCAAATAGCGCCAAGGAGTCTGCTGCCACCAGCCCCCTGGAATCAAGCATCAGGTACGGCCTATACACAGTGCCAGCCTCACTGGCTGCCACTCTGGCTGCCAAATTTTCACCCACCCCTCCCCTCCCAAGGCACCCTTAAATACACTTAAGCTTCTCCTCCCCTACCCCATCCTTCCCCACTGGCTCCCAGTACTAGCTCTGATCTTTAAGCTTTCTGTCTCCCACCCGTTTGTTGATCTTAGTTGATCCTGCCCTCCTCTTAAGGGCATCTTCACTGTAAGACACTTTCTCCTTAAAGCCCTGCTCTCTGTTTCCCTGGCTGTGGTTTTACAGCTCTTGATAGTACTGTTTCATTAGCTATTGTAATAAATCCAAGAGGTGGCTTCCATAGCCCCCCTTCTCCTCATTGGCTACATCCTCCTTCTGACAGTGGTGCCAATTTTGGACCCCAGGAAAGACTCATCCTGCCCGAATACTCCTATAGGACTGGAAATATGCCCAATGGTGTCTGCCACCCAGTTAATGCCCTCAGAAGACAGTAATCCTTACACATTTCCAACCCTTCACACCTCCTACTGCCCAAGATTTTCTAAGCAGATCCCCCTTACCCTCTCTGCTAGGGTAGTATTATCTGCTTTGATCAACTTCCGCTGCCCACCAAACTCCCGCACTGCTGCCCTTGATAGTGTCCAAGGCAAACAACCAAACAAAGCCTTCCTAAGCAATGGGCAGTATCATATACTTGACTTACCCTTCTCCAAAGTAATGTGGAGTGCAATCCAATTTCCAGCCCCAACTACATGGTGCTCTGAGACCTCCTCTGGCAATCCCACTATGCCACCCCTCTGCCATCCCATAAGAGCAGGGGATGCAGTTAAACATACATCTGCTATCCTGCCAACTCAGCTGAATATGCGGATAGTCACCACAAAAGTGAAGAATAAAATAGGCATCTCCCACAGCAAGTCCTATCTAATGAAACTTTTAAAGCTACAAGCTCTTAGAATTGCCTGGCTACTCCTTCTGCTCTCGGGAAATGTTCATTCAAACCCTGGACCTAGTACTAGTGGCTTAATACCACCAACAGACCACCAGGCTGGTGTAATAAGTATTGCATCTCTTAACATATGCAGCCTGCTTGCAAAATTTGATGCTCTCCAGGTATGGATGGCTCAACATAAACCAGATGTCATCTCAGTCGTGGAGACCTGGCTCACTCCTAGAACCCCTGACTCTGCTATACAGCTTGAGGGCTACACAACTTTCAGGGTGGACAGGCGAGGGAAACCAGAAGGAGGTTGTGTCATTTATGTTAATGACTCAGTTCAGTGCAGGGCACTCCCCATCCCACCCCAGGGTGGAAGTTCACAAATTCTCTCCATCCAGGTTTAACTTGGATCCCAGGGAAAGTGTTTAACTATAATCTCGGTGTACATATCCCTAAAGATCAAGAGGCTAGTTTCAAACTAGCACTTGATGATTTATCTAGTGATCGCCATCAATCTGAAATCATAATGTTAGGGGACTTTAATATAAATTGGTTATCCCCAGATGCTGCACCTTACCAGGATGCAATAGCGGCCATAGACATGGTCCAACTCGTTCAATCCACCAGTCGTGTAAATTATCGCACCAGTTCAAGTACCCTTATAGACTGGGTACTAACCAACTGGCCACAAAGAATAACTAGAACCACTGTGCTAACCGACTCTATCAGTGACCACTCGCCAGTCTTATGCTCCTGGACAAACAAGACCCTGAATCCCCCCCCAAAAAACAATAACCTCCAGAATTATAAAAGCTGGACATCTTGCCTCACTAAAATCCTACCTCCTCCAGCTAGACTAGGAGGGTCTACGCTGCCATCGACGTGAATGCTGCTCTTGAGTGCTTTATCGACAAGTTTAACATGGCCTGCAACATCTTTGCCCTTCTAAAAACGAGGAAAAACAAAGGAACCAGCAAATCATGGATCACACCACAGTTCCTTGAGCTCATGAGGGTCAAGGATAACCTGTGGCATAGGGCTAGGAGCACTGGGTCCCCCTCTGACATACACAGATACAAAGCAGTACGTAATAAGTGCACTCAAGCCATCCGCCTTGCAAAAAGATCTCACTTTAAAAGTGAACTGGACAACTCTTGGCATGACAGCCGCAGATTCTGGGACAGTATAAATACCCTAACAGGCAGAGCAAGTAAATCACCACCATCGCAAATAAACTTTGAGGGTGTGATTACCCAGGATCCCAAAACTATCGCAGATGGCTTCAACAAGGCTCTCACAGACCTTAGTGGAGTCCTTCCTCCAGACTATCTCCGACCTGTGCCTAGCTCCGCCATTAGTTGTACCGACATCCCTCCAACACACACAGCACCTCCTTTCTACCTGAAGATAATCTCTACAACTGAGGCAAAAAAAATACTTATAAAAAGTTCTCGGGAACACTAGATCTAATGGGGACTCGCTTGACCTAAAGATTGTGGCTCTCACCCTGGATGTGTTACTCTCTTCTCTAACCTGGATCCCAAATCTCTCACTAACCACTGGCATTTTCCCTCAATGCTGGAAAGCTGCGGTGGTCACCCAGGTCTTTAAGAGCAGGGACAGAATCTGCCGGGCCAACTACAGGCCAATCTCAATTCTGCCCCCCCCCCAGGCACTAGAGAGGATAGTATACGATCAGTTAAGTATGTACCTTAATAAGTACAGTCTTCAATGCCAGGAACAGCATGGCTTTCAGAAGGCACATAGTACTTCAATGGCATTGGTTGAGTTTACCGGTCACATCCATGAAGCACTTGACCGAGGGCTCTTGGTGGGGGCCACTTTCATCGACCTCACCAAGGCCTTCGACACAGTGAACCATGACTTGCTTCTCACACAACTGTCTAACATTGCTATATCCTCTGTCTCTCTAGGCTGGTTCCAGAGTTACTTCTCTAACAGGACCCAGCAGGTGAAGATTCTTGACGTTCTATCTGACCATCGGCATGTCAACACGGGCGCCCCAGGGTTCCATTTTGGGCCCCCTGCTGTTCAGCCTGTTTCTAAATGAACTCCCCAAAGTCTGCCAGAATAAGATCCTTCTATATGCAGATGATGCTGTTCTCTACACATGTCACTGTACTCCAGAACAGCTGGAAAAAGGCATGCAAGATGACTTTACTGCTGTGGAAAAATGGTTCCTTCAGTCTAAGCTCTTGCTCAACTACACTAAGACTAAAACAATGTTGTTTGCCTCCCATCAAAACCATCATAAGTCATATCACCTCAATTTCTACAATAACAAGTTTGATACACTCGAAACGGTCACCACCTTTATGTACCTTGGTGTCTACCTTGACATCTCTCTCTCCTACAGCCAGCACATAGACCATGTTGCCAAGGCAGCTTGTGCCAGACTTGGTCAGCTCTACCGGCATAGGCAGTGCCTCATAGAAAGTGCCATAAAGCTTGCAGTTAACAGCTCCGTGCTCTCTATCATAGATTAAGGACTGGTAGTCTACTGAGCCGGTGCCGATACAGCACTTAGGTGAATCAAGATTGTCTTAAACAAAGCCTGCAGACTAGTCCTGGGTGTGGACCATTTAACTCACACTTGTGAACTATACTCAAGCACTGGTTGGTTAAACTTGAATAGCAGAATTCAGTACCAAGTCTGTCTATTAGCTAAAAAATCCACCCTAGGTCTTGCTCCTCCTGGAGTGAGGCAAGTGCTAAGAAACTCCACTTCCTCCAGACTAACTAGGGGGTCGAGTAAAGCTGCCTTCATTATCCCATTCTGACGGACCTCACTAGGGCAACGGTCCTTTGAATACAGGGCCCCCTGTTTGCTAAATTCCCTTAACTCTGAGCTGATTGAGAAAACAAAACTACGCCCATTTAAGGCGAAGCTGCTGCAGTACCTGGTCACTCTTAGTAACTGCGACTGTGTCACCTGTGTGTAATCCTACTGTTATTGATAGCTTATCTGTCCTGCATAGCACCCATCTCCCCCACCCACTTCCTCCCCTGCCTGGTGTGACCCCACTGAGCACTTACCCCCATGTCCCCTCTTTATTCCCCGCCTTCCTGTTTTCTCTCACAAATATTACTCCCCAATATTCACCCCTCCCCGATTTCCCCTCACCTCACCCCCCACTTTAAAACTCTTTCCCTACCCTCTCTCCCCCCACATTACCCAGCCCTGCCCTATCACCTACTTACGTAACCCTGGGTAGATTCCTATCCAATCCTACCCCTCTGACTACTCAACCCCCTTATTCTGTCACCCCCTTTGTCTCTGCCTCCACCCTTCCCCTGCTCTCATTTATTCTGTCCTCGCCCTCCTTTGGTCACCACCACTTCTGACGCTCCATTACTCTACCTGCACACTCTGAAGCTCAGCTACCACTATAAATTGCTTGTCCACCTTAGGTATGCTCTTAGTACTGTTGCAATAAAGTTGACCTCTCCTACCTGATGTATTTTATCTGTACTTGCTTGAATCTGTATCTGTATGTACCATAATGTACTTGCTTGCTGTATATACCCCTATCTGTTTTGTATTGTCTACGTAAGTTGTCTATTGCCTTACGACGTGGAATCTTTGTAAACGAGCTTTTAGCTCAAAGGTGTTATCCGAGATTCCAATAAATGAATAAATGAATAAAATAATAAGAGTGGGAGGTACATGTCCCAGGTTTTACCCTCATCCTCTACATACTTCCGCAGCATGCGTTGCAGGATCTGGTTGAACCGTTCAACCAGCCCATCTGTTTGAGGATGATAGGGGGTGGTGCGAATGGCTTCTACCCCTAATGTCATATACGGCCGTGCCAAAATCTTAGAACAAAAATTGCTCCCCCTGTCAGTGAGTATTTCTCTGGGTGTCCCTACCCGACTAAATACTTTAATAAGTTCATCTGCCACTTTCCCGGCAGTACAGTCCTAAGGGGGATGGCCTCTGGATATTTCGTACAATAGTCACACAAGACAAGAATGAAGCGGTTCCCCTTCGCACTCTTAGGGAGAGGCCCCTCAGTATCCATAGCAATTCTGTTAAACGGAGTAGTGATAAGAGGCAAAGGCTGTAGGGGAACTGTGTCCTTCTTGTTAATTGCAGCAACTCTTTGGCACTCTGGGCAACTATGACAGAATTTGTCCACCTGAGTATGAATACCTGGCCAATAAAATGTTAGCAGGAGATGTTTATAGTCTTATCTTGTCCTAAATGTCCGGCCAATGGAATACCATGAGCCAATGAGACCAACCTTTCCCTATATTTAACAGGCACTAAGAGTTGGTCAATCTGTTCCCTGGTGGAGGGGTGAATACAGCATCTGTACAATAGCCCATCCCTCACAATGCTGCCTGCCCCCTTCTCTTCATGTTGTCCCACAGCACGATAAAATAGTGTTACTGTAGCATCACATCCTCCTGCTGTTCCTTGCTAAACCCTTTCTCATGCTGTATGTTCATGTCATTCACATTTTGTTTATCATTGACAACATCAACAATAACATTATCATTATTCACATCAGAAACATTACTATAATGATATCTAGCCCATTATTTCTTCTCATCTTTTTTTTGTTTTCTTGTTTTAGGGCTGTTCCCAGGCATCCCAAAAATGTCATCCTCAAAAGGAAACAACTGGGCCCATTGCTCTTCTTGCTTAGTACAGTCTCGGGTTGTCATGGCACACAAAGGATCACTGAATGTTATTAAGGCATGAAAGTCTGGATAGTCTTGCCCTATTATAGCTGGAACAGGCAAATGAGGAACTACACCCACAGTCATTGAATGAGTTTTCCCTTGGATATGCATGTCCAAGGTAGTTACAGGATACTGGTGTATGTCCCCATGGATGCAAACAACAGAGGTGCCAGGCCCTTGGTTTTTGTTTTGTTGTACCAGTTCACTGAATACAAGGGTCTGTCTGCTACCTGAGTCCAGAAGACTGGTAATATTGGTATCCCCAAGTTTTACTAGAATAGAGAAGCATCCCATGTAGGCCAGGGCTGACTGTATAGGAGCTGTCTTTCGTTTGGGGCAGATCCTTACAATATGTCCCCTCTCTTGGCACTCTCTGCATATTATGTTGGGTTAAAGGGTCTGGGGGTAGTAACAGTTGTAACGTTCCCAGGGTTCTCTGCAGGGGTTGATGTTAACAGTTCTAATGTTCCCAGGGTTCTCTGCAGAGGTTGTTGTAGCAGAAGAAACAGAAATAAAAGAAGGTCTTACTGTGGGTGGGGTTGCACCATTGTGTCCTCTCTGAGGGTTGGGTCTTGCTGTTAAGTAGTTCTCAGCCAGTGTGATTGCCTTCTCCGATGTCTCTAGCTGGTGCTCCCTCACCCACACTTGGACATCACCAGGTAAAACTCGGATGAATTGTTCTAGGATAACCATCTCGATCATTTGCTCAGTTGATTTAACCCCCGGCTGGAGCCATTTGTGGCACAGATCTTTTAGTCAGGCAACGGCTTCTCTAGGGTTATCCACTGTGTTAAACCAGAAAGTTCTAAATCTTTGACGATACGTTTCTGGACTAATGTCGTATCTATGAAGGATAGCCTGTTTCACTGCATCATAATCGTCAGCTTGTGCACTGCCCATGTGGCTGTAGGCTAATTACACCTTTCCAGACAAGTATGGAACTAGTCGTATGACCCACTGAGTTCTGGGCCACCAACATGCTTGTGCAATCCTTTCAAAGGTTATCATATAGGCCACTATGTCATCAGTCAGTCCCAATTTTGTAAGTGTAATGTCCTCAGGACCATTACTGGGAGGAGGATTACGTACCCCCAATGTCTCTTATGGCTGGCAAGTTATCAGTCCAGTGGGCTTCCGCTCTCTGTAGATCTCTCTCCCTCTGCCTGTCCATTGCCAACTGCTTCACACACAATCAACGCAGTAACTCATGAATATCTTCTGGTGGCTCACTAGGTATCTGTTCAGCAACAGTAATCTCCTCACCTTCTTCCTCTGGCCCAGTAATCTCCTCACCTTCTTCCTCCGGCCCCTCCTTTATTCTTCTTTTGCAGTCTTCCTGCGCACATCTGGGTCCAAGCCAGGTACAGGGACTTCTCCATGTTTAGCGGCCATCGTACAGGTCAGAACTCCACTGGGCTTACTTGTTCGCGGATTCTCTGTAACACTCTGCATCTAGTCGCCACCTCCTGGAAGGAACCAGTATCACCAGTACCTCGCACTTCTAACACCAGTGTCGTGGAAAGTGGGTGAACAGATGGACACTGACACAGAGGTAATGGGTTAGCAAGGCATTTGCCAGACCAGAAATGTATTCAGAGGAACAAAAATATCAGTCTTTCAGAAAAATAAACAAGATATTTTGGCAAAATGAACTGTATTGCGGCAAATGAAATAAAAATGAACAAAAAAGAATCAAAACAGCATCCAACTCCTACCGTCTAGAGGTACAGTCAGCAATACTCACCTCACAAGCATATAAGGTTGTCCATAGGTCTGAAAGGGTGCACACCTAAACTGGAGGGTCAGTAACAGGCTGATCCCAAAACAAATCTGAAAGCTCCAAGAAAGGATACCTTATTCATAGCAGAAAAAAGCATGTGACTATTGCTGGCATCACCTCCATACATAATATTGTAAAAACAAACATGAACTCGCTTTATTATTTCTATTTCAGTAGCACATTCTATCGTTAATACCTCTCCAAGTTTAGCAAACATCGTATTTCATAAAACAAAATAAGTAAACGACAAGACATTTCCTCAGAAGGTGAAGGTAACTCCACCCCTTCCATTACATTATATCTAACAGAAAAAAAGGGCCGGCTGACTCCTAAGTAGATAGGAGTAGCAACAGCTTCAGAATTAGCACCTCAGCTGGCCCATGCAGTTTCTTCACCAACATGCAGGTAGGCTGCCTCTTCTGTGGAGTTAATTAATACAGGGGCCTCTACAAGAGTTGCACTGTATGGAGGCATGTGACATAAAGTATCATAACATGATAATACATAACTTGTCTGGGGATAGTGTTAGACAGCTGCACACATGGTCCAGGAGTTTGCAAAATGTAACCGCCGCACAGCACGGGTTCACAGCTTCCACTTGTACGTTAACAAGCAAGGTGCTTCATGCTGCAAACTTCTGTTTCTCTTCTGATAAAAGACAAAGGGGCATTATTATTGTCCTACTACTTTTATTTAGTATTTACAGAGGGGTCTGACCTAAACATTATTTGTCGGTGTGTCTATGGCTGTATGTACTCTCTGAACACCACTGCACACCAAAACATTACAAACAGGGATTGGCTGAGGTGCAAAGCTATACACCGTGAATCCGGAATACTCCTTCTACTTCTCCTGTTCTGTGTGTCTTTCCCCTTCTCCCCTTGTTTCCGTAGCTGTATTTACCCAGCATAACGCACCATTTCTTCTTTTGGGAGCAGGGTTCTAACTGTCAGACACCGCAACTATTTTCTTCTTGGACCTGTATACGGGAAATACCCGCGGCTTGTTGCGGGGGTTCGTGTAGCCCCAATCATTAACCTAGAGATACAAAAACCGACACAGCACAGTGGAAGAAGTAGGGAAGGACTATTTTTTTTTCATATGCAAGGCAGAAAAGGAAGAGAATAGCGCTAGAAAAACAAATTAAAACTCCCGCTTGCATTCAGGTGGCCAGCCTGAATACGGGGCAATAGAAAGGAACAGTAAAGCATAGAAAAGATCTACGTGCAACTGCAGTAGACTTTATATCCTAGGAAAGCCAGCATATGAAAAGAAATACCAGGCACTCTTCCACAAAAGTCCATTGGAAAATGTTGGATTTAGCTGGGCACTCTTCTCTTCCACTTCAGACATACTTGTTTAGTTCACGAGGCTTAGCTTCCCTGGAGGGCGTCACCTGATTGGGAAAAGCAGCGGTACTGGAGGGCTGGAGGAGAGGGGTGGCTTGAGGCATTACTCAAGCTCATTTATGGAAATATCAGTGGTGGTCAGCAGACCTCGCCATCACCCCAGCTCACACTGACCCTTGGTTTAGGAGACAAGTCACATGTGCTATAACTGCCCTGTGGCAGAAGGCACAGTTATCCCACTTGAGACAGTGCTGGTGGCTTCCCTTAGACAGATTAAGGTATTATCAGTTCAGAGACTACATTAATACCCAGATGCCATGTTTCAACCTGAGGTATCCTCCACTGAGCCTCCCTTTGAACATATTTGGGGTTCTGCTTTAGGGGGAAAAAGCCATTTCTTTGCTATATATCAATTACATCAGAGACAACTAATAAAATCAAACAAAATTTGGGAGGTGGAGTTACAGGTAAGCCTAAATGACTCCCAGTGGTACTTGATTTGGAGACATACTTGGGGTAAGTCCTCCTCCCTGACATGGAGGAAGTTCCTTTGGAAACTCAAAATAAGATATTTTAGGGTCCCCTTGACAGTGGCTTAATGGAACCCATCGATACCCCCAGTCTGTTGACGTCTTTTTGGAGAGGGTAACGCTTCACAGGCCCATACAGTATATTCTGGTTGTGTGAGGTGCTCCAGCACGTCTGGACAGAGGTCCAGAACCACATAAAAATATTCTGGGCCTCGCATCCCAATTAGGCCCTGAAAACCTCCTGTTGTGTCTTTTCCCGGAAGAGCTGAAGGGAGGAGAGACTATATACCTTTGGGCGATTATGATTGCTGCCGCTAGTGAAGCCATAACCAGGATATGGCTTCTCCCTGATACCCCAGTACTGTCGGAGAGGGTAGATATAATTAACTAACTGTTATTTAAAAACAGCTTACTTTTAAGCTCTGTGCTTATGAGTTGCATTAAGGTTTTTTTTTCAGATGTACACCCCAACCTTTAGGTGTTTATGCATTGGTATTGCAACGCACTGCAGTTGTTTTTTTCATTGTCATTCATTTAGTCACAAGTTTTAAATGCATTTTTTTAAATGATTTAAGCAATGAAATCTTTAGTTTTTTGAAAGGGGCGTTTCCTATTTCTATCTGTAGTAAACATAAATCTCTTAGTCTGCAGCCATCTTTTCCCCTTTCAGCAGTTGTGCTATCATAGTACTGTACAGGACATAGAGTTCTGTAGAGGTACTGTGTCAAATATTATACTGTATTTTGTCTCTCTGTTATTGGTTAATTAGATTATGTTGTTTATATTATTTTAAAATTATTTACTGCTCTTTACAGCAGTTTTAGTCCGTCCTGGTGTGTGACCTTTTTTTTCTTTGCTCCGAGTTTGTGTGTTGTTGCAGTGTGTTTTATGTTTCTCCCATTCTTTTATTTAATTATTTTCCATTGAGTAATGGCCATCTAAATATGCCACATAGGTCACAGAAACTGTAATGTGTGTGCCTTCATTACTTTTTCATTTGCAGTACAGTGCTGTACTTTCCGATGCTGCTCTAAACTCTGCTATTTTGAGTAGGGCTGAAACCACAATTGCGCATGCACCAGATGATGCAACGCTCATTGCGTGATGCATTTTCCTCCATATTTCCTTTTTAATTTGCATGAGCAAGCAGTTTAATTTAAAATAAAATTAAAAAAATAATTTTTGTGGCAGTGAACAGAAGCTGACTGCGGAGTGATAAACCCACCGGTGAAGGTAAGGATCTCTCTGGTGTTGATCCTCAATTTCTGTTGCTCCCCAAGGTTTTCCCCAACCTCTGCATTCTTTCGAATTATCCCGATGTAATGTCCCCTTTCCCTAACTGGATTTCTAGATGTATGGCCAGCCACTGATCTTTTCCTTTTTGCAGTACATACTTGAAAAACATTGTACTGTAGTTTAGCTTTCTTCTCCCACTCCCTCCCACAGTTTTTATCTGTTTGTGTTTTTTCAGATTCAGCATTGGGTCTGTACCCAGCCACGGTCTCTAAATCTCCTTGCTCAACCCTCCTTGTACCACAGCTGACGCAGTCTGAGCTCTGTCTGTAATAGTTGCAGTTCTCTAATACCGCTTATTTCAGAGAGACATCTTACTCGGTTACTGGCCATGGTGTGAGCAGGAGGGCTGTGTGTCCATCGCCGGATCCCGAGTTTGGAATGGGGGAGAGGTGTTGGGCATTGGGTGCCTGCATGGGCGATGGGTTCCGTATACACCAGGACAGTAATTTAGCAACGTTGGCTGGGCACAGGGGGTATGGCATGGTATTGTATTATATGCCAAATATTCCATTTTGAAACCATACATATAAATTCTCGGGGTTAGAATCAGTGATCTTGCGATCCCCAATGCAGTGCCCCAACTGAGATCATCTGTCTAAACTATGTCACACAAACCAAGAGGCAACTGGGAGCAGTGGTGTGGATAAGTGACTTGCTCAGGTTCACACAATATGCAAGTGGAGGTTGTGGTAATTAAACCCAGGTCTGCAGAATGTCCAAGCATATTCCTCTAATCTCTATGCTACGCTGCATTAAGTAGCATTACAGCATGGGTTAGGGGTGTACTGGTACCTCGACTGTTGATTAATCCTGCTATATACACTGTTGGTGTGATGGGGCAACAGGCTCAGTGAGCTGCATGGGACCCGTTGTATACCATAGAAATTGAAAGTGCACAGCAGTACAGAAGAACAAGTTTCCCATAGTGTTGTGTGCCTTGCCATCCCCTCCTGCAGCCTTTTTAGGCTCCATGCAACTTGGCAAAAGCCAGTCAGCCTGCCTGTACTTCAGTGCTCTCCTATTTGTCTGTTTTGGCTTAGCCACTTGTATGAGGAGTGTCTTCACCCCCCACCATGGTTGTAACAGCCACCGTCTTGTATCTCTGTAGTGACTGTCTCTGCTCCTGCATCTTCTACGTTCATTCACAGACGGTTTCCCACCCTCCCCGTGGACCTCCATGTACCACTGCTGTCAGTTGAGCCGTATGTTTGTTAGTGTTGTGCTGAAGCGAGAGATAGAGAGTGACGGAGAGCACAGCGCAACTGCTTGACAGGGAGCAACCCCATTGGACTGTCCTGTGTCTCTGTACTCATTCTCTCTGCTGCTGCTTCCCCTCTGTTTTTTCTCCACCGCTGGCACACAGTAAAGCTTTGTTACGTGTGTCCTGAGTTCAGCCCCCCAAGTTGTGACAGCCTGTCCCCCTGCCCCATGTCCGCTCCTTCTCTGCTGCAGTCTGGGAGCACAGCTGTTCTGACATAAGTGGAAGTGCGATCCACATCCAAAATGCTTTCCCCTTGGAGCTATATGGCTGTCCACCCACCCACCCAGGGGATTATGCACAAGGAAAAGTGTCTTGGCATTTCCACAGTGAATGAGTTTCCTGTTCTTACCTTCCCATTTGTTTGACATGTTTTGCCGTGGTTAGCTGTTACCCCGGTGACTTTGGAATATCCTTCTCTTGTGGCCCCATGCTCCGTGTCTCAGGTATGACTCACCAGTGCCAGACAGTGTGCGGGAGAGAGACAGCATGATCGCTGCAGCGATGGTTACATAGGGTGAGTCGCACGGGTGAGACACTGATGTGGTATGGTTGGTGGGGGGTGACTATGTTGTGTGCAGTTACCATAGCAAGAAAACCAAATGTGTTACAAGAAGTGCACACCCAGGGAGAGTGGTACAATCTTAATGTGTTGTGGGTTATATCAAGTGGTCCGACTTGTGCAGGTTTGGGGGCTGTCGAGACAGAGGTGGAGAGAGCAGTATCTTGTGTGAGAAATGTTACTTTCTGTTTATGAGACATGTAGCATGATAGCACATTATCATGCAGAGTGTGGATGTGAGGGTATTTTTTGGTGGGAGGTGTCAGCAGAGGTAGTAATTTGTAACAGAAATGTCACAGATCCTGTTAATAGTGTATCTTGGACATTTCTGTATGCATAATATCATTGCAGGATACAGTATTTAGTAGTGACTACTTTACAAGGTGGCATGATACAGCACCTTTCTTGCTGTTTAAACTGCAAAAAAATACCTTTCTTGATATTTATTTGTTTAAACATAACCCATGTTATAAGCTCAATAACCGACTTTCAGGGTGTGCAATAAATCAATACCCCTAGTAATGTGAGGACACTTGGCCTGCGGCCTTATGCATCACAACGAACCCGAGGTGTTGAGTAATCCCCACTAACCGCACACCCTGGAGTGGGTTATTGCTTAGTTATGTAACATTATGTAAATGCTTTTTAAATAAATACATCTGACAAATGCACTTAATTATCTCAAGGGTGATGATTTGTGCTAAATTTAATTATGTACAGTATATGTATTTTCTTAGATAACATAGCTAGCACAGTTAAAAATGGCTTTTTTTGTTCTTTTAATATTTGATTCCAACATTCTTCTTAGCTTCTTGCCTCACAAAGCAGGAGCAAGGCTTAAAAAGGAGAGTCAAATGACCAAAATAAGGTAAATGTGTGCAACTAATGCTAGCACTGAGTTCTACAGTAGTAACTGAGTTCCTGATATGGTTCAGTCCAGTGAGTTGAGTATTGTGTTCTGGAAGGCATGGTGTTTTTGAGGTGTCATTACATCTGCCCACGGTGTGTGTGAGCTGCCGAGGCTGGTGACTGATCCTTCCATCTGACCTTGTGTCCTGACTGGATGGCACCAAACGTGGTCAAGCCTTACACTGTCCCTGTGGTGCTGAGTATACTGTAGTGTTCTGATGTAGAATTTATGGAAAAAAGTAGTATTTTTGGCTGATTACCAGAGTCATAATTTTGGTATTCTGCCATGAAATTTGATATTCTGCTCAATTTCCATAGATTTTCATATTTTAAAAGGTAGAACATTTACAATACCAAAATCCTCACCCCATATTGCCTGAGGTGTAGAGGCTGTTGGGAGATTCTCCATCCTGTCCTGGCTAACGCCTCCCTTTACAACACTGTACCTATTTCCCCACTATGGATCTGACCGCCGGTTGGTTTTATCCCTTTGCTCAACACCACCCAAAGAAGCATAGTCACTCTCACCTTGTCCACTCCATCCTAGCTGGCGCATGTTGGTATGCTCAGTGGCTCTCTGTAAGTTTTCAGTCCTCCCCAGCAAGTGTCACAGTCAGTTAGTGCCACTGCAACCACTGCACCATCACCCCTGACAGCTACTGACATACTTTTTGTGTCACTTATACACCTTGCCCCTTCTCCATCTACAGGCATACTATAGCCTCTTATTGTGGAGGTGTCACTCACCCACTGACCCATTCACTCCCCAGCTAATGGATAGCCACTGGTGGCATCTGTCACCCAGCTTGACGTACCCCCACCTACTGGATTGCATAGTCTCTGGTGCTGTTACTCACCCACTCTCCCCAGCAAGTGTTGCAGCCACCTGTAGTGTCACTACTATCTGAACCCCACCTCAGCTACTAGCATAGTCTTTGGTATGTCATTGACCCTCTTCACAACAAGTCTTGCAGACACTGGAGTGTCACTCACCTACTTTGTCCCCCGATCACTCCCCGTTGAGGGTCACAAACACAGATAGGAAATGGTTGTGACTTCATTAATAAAGATTAATTCAAAATCATTGTCTAGTGTCAAAGTCAGCCTTGTTTATGCTAAAATCTGTCTGTTTTTTGTACTAGTGCTGTCAGTGCAGTGGAAACCGTTTCATTGTGATTGCCTGTTGCTGCCTATTCATCCTAATCAAGTGGCTATCTTGATCATCGTAAGTGCCTTTTTTCTTATGCACTTATATATAGCCAATTGTGTTTCTGTGTCCAACAGTGCTCAGCTACACATACCCCTCAGAAACAAAAGTATTTGTACTGTACTGTACATGTCAATGGAAGACCGTCGGGAGCAAAGACAAAGTTTTTTTTATCATTTGACCTTTTTTACTAGCTTTATTGATATTGTCTTGAGTGACATAAGCGCGGCATGCTGAGCAGCATGTTAACATTTAGCAAAGCCAGTTTCTTTTCTTTTTTGTTCCTCTCATTCCCCGAGAATTATTCTTGGTTAGTTGGTGTTGGAGGTTCTCTGCAGTTTGTTGGAGTTGGCATGGAGAAGCACAGTATATAGCCATGCCAGAATGACTGTGTGAGCAAGTGTCAAAAGAAGACTTTCAGGAGCCAAAATGAAGTCGGTGGGAGGCTGTCAGTGCAGAAATAAAGTTTATTTTCTTATTTCCCCTGGTTAGTGAGACACTCTAGAGACAGAGGGGATATAAAGAGCAACAGACACACTGTTAGGACACTTGCAGCAGTGCGAGAGAGGGAGACAGAGCAACTCAGCCAGGTTTCCTGCCCCCACCCCCAATGATGTGACAGGGAAAGAGCAAGCAGTGATGGGGCAGCAGTGAGAGAGCGAGCGGCTTAATGCACTTGTAACATGGAAGCACAAGTTAACCATTGTATTTTATGTCTCACAATGAATACTGTATGAAATAATAGCTGTTGATTTTAAAAGTGTTTACTGTGCTGTGTCAACATTAAAGTTTATTATGTAGTTAACAGCTATTAATATGGTGTGTTCCATTTCTAGCTTCAGAAAGAAACACTTTTATGTTCATAGTAATGCTCTAATACATATTTTAATTAGTTGTACATTGTAAAAATATTAATCATATTATTTGTATGGAAAGATTGTTTGCTGTGAGCCAATCAGAAAACACATTGCAGGCCCACGCTGTGTTTTTATGCATATTAGCCTCACATCTCTTATGTTCAAGGTCATCTATCTCTTCGGAAGATAGAATGGCATGTCTACTACTGCTGATTTGTTTTTAGTGACTCCTCGCTGTTTCTCTCATTGTATGAATGTGGGACAACTGGGGATCTTCTTCGAGGCAATCCCTTGCAGCAGGTAATAAAGTGAATGATTCAACTGCAGGCATCATTTCCTCTGGATGACTTTTCGACCCTAGGACCTCCCCCTAGTACCACCATGTGGTGTTCACCTGGTAGGTATAAAAGGGTGAGGTCCCAGCTATTACTCAGTTTTTTTCAACCGTGACCTGCATGCAACACATCCTCCTTTGGATTTCCTGCTTTCCACTTGTCATAGAAGAGTTCTAGCGACCAAACTTTTATTTTTTTTAAAGTAATACTAATGTCTTCTGATCCTTTATTCCAAAGTTGTTCTTGTGGCCACAGAATTGCAAAAGAAGACATCCACGATGTCTGTGCTCGTTTCCTTGTTCCTGAACACGACTCAGTCCAGTGTGCCTTCTGCAACAGGTTCGACAGAGCCACAAGACGCTGAGTTCTTCATGGAGCAGAAAGTAGCTCTCCTGGAGCAGCAGCAACATTCTTCTCATAGAGAACCATCAGCATCATCTGTAGGGTCTCACCACTCTATGTGGGACTCCTCCATGTCGATGATGGTACATAGTAAGAAACATGCCTCAAAAACTAAGCACATCTCTAGCACCCCATATCGTCTTCACCATTCACAAAAGTAGCTTCTCACACATTGTCTTCTACACTGTTGATGATTGAGAGCTCCTCTCGTCCACTGTCGATGGCTCCTCCATCAACGGTGGGCTCCAGGGTTGTCCTGCAGCTTCCTAAGCTGCCTCCCCCTTCCATGTTTCCCAGCATTGTCTGTTGACGATGACTGCAGGCTCATCGATGACCCTCTCATTGATGTCCTTGCCTCATGCTCCGTCAGTAATGTTATTGTCGTCAATGCTGCATTGCATTCCGTCGACTCATTCTATCATCAACGGTGATTCAGGACAAGGGTCATCAATGACAGGGGCTTCAGGCCAATCGATGATCCCGTCATTGACAACTGGCCTCATTCCATGAGGCTTAATGCTGCTACCCTCATCAATGATCCTGGGGTCTTAGTATATACCCCTTGTCGATGGCTGCACTTCTAGTACCACAGTACTTCCATTCCATTAGTGATTCCCATACACTCTTGTTCAGTCTGCCACAGCTACTAGCACTGGACAGATGGCAATGATAGATGCCAGACTCTGGTTAATACCATACTGGAATTATCTCAGGCCCTGCATCACTTTAGGGAGAGTTGAACTGCGGTCTCTGCTCCCTCTAGGCCCACTTCGGCCCAGTGGGCAGCCAGCTCTTCCCTTGTCTCCCCATGTTTGTACACCCAGGATGTGGACATGGAAGACCCTTTTCTGCTAGACTTGGATCTTGCGGACTAGGAGGACGAGAACAACATGGATCCCGAGGATTCCCCTCATTCATCCCCTGCCTCTTATATTCAGGGGAAAACTACCCCTGCACTCCCTTGTTCTCCGCCAGATGACCCAATGTTTTTGGACATTGTGAGCCACCTTCACAAAACGTTTGGTTTACAGGGCACTAAGCATGATGCTTGTAGGAAAAATTTGCTCAATAAATGTGTGTGCTGTATGCTATAACCCAAACCAGACCATGGGTATATAGGGGCATTAATGAATGCCTGGGTGTGTTGTGAGGAATGAGGGCTTGCCCTAGTGACTTCAACCAGCCGGGAAGTGCATTAATGCCCTGATACACCCATGGGTCTGGAGTGTGACATTGCACGTATAAAATAGAACATTTTTTTGAGTGAAAAAAATAATCATAACTACTTAATATCCTTTAAAATCATCTTTCTTTTCACTGTGTCTATCTGCCAAGAAAAGTAGTTTGTTAGGGAGCAGACGTCCCTTCTTGTCTAGCACTGGCTTTTGTTGGTTGCCAGTTGCGTGTGTGCATATTTTTTAAAATGAAAAACTTGGTGGCTCTATTTCTCGGTAAGTGAGAGGGTTTATTACGAGGAATCCTCTTAGCTGTTTTTAAGTATTTTAAAACATCTTTTAACTTTCCTTTCAAAAGTCTTTGCTTGCTCTGTTTTGTGCAGAGCTTAAAGCTGATGCCATAATATATTCTGCCAACTTGCTCGCTGACAGCCAAGGTAAGGCGTGGCAGTAAGCCTGCTACGATATCAGTTTTAGCCCTTTTACAGCAACTATGCGTAGCTGGGGATTAATAAATGGCCATGCAGACCCAATCCGCCAATGTGGTTGTACGTTTTCTGCAACCCATTTTATAAGGCTGCTTGGAAGCAACCTTTTAGGGCTCCCTTCCAATCTGCGGAAAGCTGATAGAATTTATCAGGCTCTGGTTGATCTCCCCGATTTCATGTCTCTGCCTCAGGCGTAGTCAGCAGTGATGACTGCTGCACATGATAGGTCCTCTAGGCCTCAACACATGAGTGCACAGCCCCTGGATACGTACTGCAAGAAATTGGATGCCATAGGGAACCTTTTTTTTTTCCTCAGTCACCTTGTCCCTATGTATACTTAATTAGATGGGCTACCTCCTGAAATATCAGGATGAAATCCTTAAAGACCCCAAGGCGACAGGTAAGTCCCTCCTGGCGGGTTCCTTTTGAGGACCACTTATGATGCCATTGATACTATGGCTCGTACATCCCCAGCTGGAGTCTTTCTCTAGATGATACACCTGGCTGAGGGTGGCAAGATTTTCACAGGACATACAGCAATCTATCCTGAATGCTCCCTTTAAAGAAGTTCAGCTGTTCGATCCACAGACCCAAGACATATTGCAAGATTAACGGGACTCTGGTTGTGCCCTTCAATCGGTGCAAACCTTTTACTGTCCTTAAGCCAAAACTGCCTTCATGGGCAGCTCGAGGTGACGTCCCTCTGCTCAAAGGCAACCTGCCAATAGGAGAAAACCTCAGTTACAGTTGCCAGGTCCTAGAAATGCTTATAAACCCTGTTACATCCTGGTTGCCTCCCCAGCATGGCCAGTCTTCCGCTTGAAGGCCTTCCTCTGGTCATGGTACTAGAGACTGTACCCACAACTTTCAAAAAAGGTTATCGAACCAGTCCCCCTTCCTCAGAAAGGTGCAGAATTTTAATCCCACTTTTTCCTGGTTCCCAAATGGATGGTTGATTTACGCCCCATTTTTTAATCTCGGATGTCTCAACCTCTACATCACTTAACAAACGTTCTGCATGGTGTCTATTCTGATACTTTTCTCCCTTTGCTGAACATGGGAGATTGGCTGTGCTCTCTGGATATGAAGAATGCATACCTCCATATCATGATGCACCTGGCTCACAGCATGTTTCTCCATTTCATGTTCCAGGGTTTCTCCGTTTCATGTTTCAGGGTGGTCATCACCAGTTCTGGGCCCTCCCTTTCAGCCTTTCCTCTACCCCCAGGGTATTTACAAAATGCCTAGCAGCAGTCACAGCAGCCATTCACAGGGACGGCCTCTATGTTTTTCCTTACCTGGACAACTGGCTCCTGAAAACTTCCTCCTACCAACAGCTGTCTTTCACTCTTTCTCAAACCCTACAGTTGTTTACCCAAGTGGGAATTACGGTAAGCTATCCAAAATCCAAGATGGATCCTATACAATGTCTCCAATATATCAGAGCAGTGCTAGACACCTCCGTGGGGACTGTGTATCTGCCCATAGCTTTGGTGGATGCCCTGTTTGCTTTGGCATACAGCTTAGAGTCCAGTAGACTAGTCTCCACATGAGACTAACTCAGCCTCCTGTGACCTTTGGCGGCCACAATACCGACAGTCCCCAGTGCCAGGTTAAATATGAGGGTCCTTCAGTGGTCCCTCAGAGTCCAATGGTACCATAAACAGGACTATTTCAATGCTTCCAGTTCTGTTGCCTTCCTCGGCTCTTTGAGCTCTATAATGATGGAAGAGCAGAGACAATCTAATGTGAGGCATGCTGTTCTGATCTCCTGTCCCGTGTCTGATTCTGTCCACAGATGCCTCCTTGACCGGGATGGGGTGTTCATCTCATGCTGTCGGTGTAGGCCTACCTCCACATAAATGTCTTGCAGCTGAGGGCAGTTCTCTGCGCCTTACAGGCATTTGAGACTCACCTCCACCCAGGTTGCCTGCACTTGCAATCATACAATTCTACAGTAGTTCACTACCTAAATAAATGGGGTGGCACCCATTCATACCCTCTCTGCTGAGAATCGATGAGGGTGTGGTATTGTGCGATCCAGAGAAATAGTCATCTTCTGGCAGTACACATCCCAGTGGCGTCAAACACCCCGCCATATACTCTGAGCAGGTCCACTGCCCAGGCCCATGAGTGGGAAATCTGATGCGACATTCTAAATGATGTCTTCCAGTTGTGGGGCCTACCAGTGTTGGACCCATTTGCCTCTCCGCAAAACGCAAAACTGCCACTTTACTACTGTCTTATGCAAGGTCCTGGAACTGTGTGGGAGAATGCATTATCTCTTTCCTGTACAGGAATATTTCTTTATGCCTTCCTTTCCTTTCTGCTCTTTCACAGACTACTATTGAAACTGGTTCAGGATAGGGCATCTATGATTCTCATAGCACTGCTCTGGCCAAGACAGATTTCTTTCCCTCTACTTCACCATCACTTGGAACCAGAGCCAATACCTCTGTCAATTTGCCTGGCTTTACTGTTCCAGGCGCAAGGCTTCCCGTTACACCTAGACCTTCATTCCCTCCACCTGCATGCCTTGGTCCCGAGGACGTAGTCCTCTCATGCCTCAGGGTGTCCCCAAAGGTGGTGAAAGTTCTCCGGTCAGCTTGGAAGTCATCTACTCAGTCTTCCTGTTCCTTGAAGTGGAAACGCTTCTCTTTTTTGGTGTTTTTCCTGGACTCATATCCTTATGTGTGTTCCCCTCGCGGCATCTTAGATTATTTGCTCTCCTTGTCAGTGGGTGGACTGAAATATTTCTGTGTGAAAGTCCACCTTTCGGCCATTGATGCATTTCATTTACCTGTAGGCAACATGCTTTTGTCCCGGTTACCTTCGATTCTAACCTTTTTAAAAGATATTCTGCACCTATATCCCCCTTCAGGGATCCAGTCCCTGCCTGGGATTTTAATTTTGTGCTTTAAAAATTGAGTACGAGTCTGTTTGATCCCACTGAAAGCAGTGATATATGTTATCTTTCACTGTAAACAATGTTTTTAGTTGACTTTACGTCTGGCAGATGTGTCTCGGAGTTGTGCGCTAATGTGCTAACCTCCATACATACAATTTCACAACAAACGGGTGTCTTTACGCAGTAACCCAGTGTTCTTTCCAAAAGTTGTTTTGAATTTATTTTAAATCAGATCATGCAATTGCTAGCATACTGTACTGTGCAGAACCTCCGAATCCCAGGAAAGCCCTGACTCATACTCTTGATGTGCATATAACATTGAGCTTGGAAGTATTACTTAATGCCTACACTCGAAATCCTGACATTCAGTATCCCGAGTTCGACAGCCCGACACACAGCCGCCCCCAGGAGAAGGAAGTTTGTGCTGACAGGGGTAAGGTAGCGGATGTGACGAACCACTACCCTACCCCTAGTTCAGCACCACAAAGGAGGGGAAAATTCAGAGGTTGGCCAAGCTGCTCCTGTGGCATTGAGGGCTAATCCAGTACCAGCTTGGCCAGCAAGGTGCTCCAGACCTGGGTTCTGTTTCCGTGATGAGCAGTTTTGCATGGCGGTCATCTGGCCCTTCCCCCCCAAAGTTTTTGTAACCTACTCCGAGGTCCTCTCCCCTCTGAGTTGGTTGTTTTAGTTGCAGTGAGTCGAGCATCTGGTTGGGGGGGGGGGCTGACCATGTCAGTATTCTGACAGTCGATCTCCTGAACTCTGCCTTATGCAGTTTTTGAGAATGACTGTCATGATTTCATAATGAATCCTTGAGCATTAACCATCTCCGCACTTCACAGTTGTGAAAAACTGAGCAACTTTTTGTTTCTTTCACCCTTGGAAACCAGGGCATTACTGTTTGGAAGCAGTGCTTGTCCACATGGTTGGCAAACTGTTTTACGTTATTTATGCAAAATACAAAAAACCACTCACAGGAGTTGTAAAACCGCATACTACCAGAGACATGGCTGCCTCTACAGCATGTTTCTGGGGCATTTCTGCCTTTCATATTTGAGAAGCCACCACGTGGACATACCTTCACCCAGCATTACAGTCTAGACAATGCTTCTAAGAGGCAAACCGATTTCTGATGGGTCGTCCTACAAGGACTACTGTTCTAAGCCTTCATGATTCGTTTACTTACATGTTATGACCTGCTGTAAGAGATTGCCTTGAAGAAGATAGTATGGTTATGTAAGAATGTACTGTTACAGTGCATCTTCGAGAGTATCTCTTGCAGCAGGTCATGCAGCCCCACCCTCCCTCCTCCTTGCTGTTGCTTCGGAAGTATTCCTTGCTCCTGTCTTTAAAGACTCCATGAGCTGATGCTTTGATTTCCCTCCTCAGTTCCCATTGGATGCCTGAGATATGTTTACACATTCGATCGCCAGGATGGAAAAGAACTTATGAGCGGCTGTGTCCTGCCCCTTTTATACCTGCCAGGTGAACACCACGTGGTTGTGCTGTGGGGAGATCCCAGGGTCGACTGCTGAGAAAAGTCATCTGGAGGAAAATTATGCCTGTGTCTGAAACACTCACGTTATAACCTGCTGCAAGAGAGACTCTCAAAGATCTACTGTTATGGAAAGTTTTACGCAACCATACTTTGTTCACGTAATGAAACAAGCATTTGCCAATGCCATACATGTTTGCTTGGTTAAGTGTTGCATAGTTTGTGGTCTTAGACGGTTTAGCAGTTAAAATTAAACAAGTTTATTTATTGAAATTAACATGATCCATAAATGAAAAGGTTACATTGCTGTATTTTTGGGGAGGGACCACAACTTCTCAACATAATATTTTTAGTACCACACCATATGAACATGGCAGGTGTAATTTACCAAATCCTGTCTAAAACATAATTATGCGTATTGACCGTGAATACACCTATTGGGCAGGATTTGAACAAGCATTTGTCAATGCTGAATGTTCACTTGCAGGTATTTGCAGTGCTGTTTGGTACTGTTACTGGCTTCAGCGGAGTGAGGAGGCAGCAATGAGAGTGGCACTTACCGCATGTTGGAAGCTGCAGCGTAAATGCAGCAAGGAGCTGCTAGTCAGAGACACCATTCCAGATGGCCTTGGTGGACAAGGGAGAGAGAGTGAATCAGGTGGGATGAGCCGCCAGTAGCAGTAGTAGAGCTGCACTGGCTCATTTAGAAGCGCGGGTGGGGGGGGGTTCAGAGGAGCAAGGACCTGGGAGAGTGAGGTTGGTGGCGTGTTTTGCTAGTGGTTGGAGGCTGTACCTGGAAAGGTGGTGTAGCTGCTGGAAGGGGTATCATAGGCTGGTCCAGGCCAGGAAGACTTTTCCATGTACATAGTGGAGGGTCACCAAGGGGTTGGAGGCTTGTTCGGGGCCAGAAAGGGAGGTCTAGGTATAGGAAGGTAGGTCAGCTTTGGGCATGAGTGTGGTCCAGTCCATTGTATTCTGTATGATCATTGTTCCAAGACCTCGAAAGGTGCTCCAGGTGCAGTAAGGCTAGTCAGCTGTTGAGAGTCTGGTCCACTAAGCTGTCATGGTTGTACTGCTGCTGGGAGGCTGGTCTGGGTGCTGGGTGCTGGTGCAGGGAGGAGATACTGATCTGGGTGCTGGTGCAGGGAGGAGAGGCTGAAAGAGTGTCCCATCTTCTGGGGCGGACATTGGCTAAGGGTGGGTGGGTGGCTGTCCGGAGGCATAAGTGTGGTTCAGGTGCAGGGTGGCAATCAGTATGCTCCATTTCCACACACAGTTTTATACTGTTTTCTCGCTCACTCAGTTTTGCTTCCTGTCTTGTTTTATTGAGCTCTTACTGGAATTATGTTGTGCCCCTATGGCCTTTGTTAACAGTAATGGCTCTTTGACCACATCTTTTCCTTTACAGCAGGGGAACAAACAACAATGTCCCCTTCTCCTCTTCCTGTTGCCTTCTACAGTGGTGCTGGCTCAGATGCAACAACAAAACTACTGCATACTGGATCACAGCTACTGCAGTACACAACACAATTTCAATGGCAGTTGATCCCTTATGTCGTGCACTGTCAAGCAGTGTCACAGAATACTGCATTGCATCCTGTCTGGGTCCACTATACCTTAAACTGTTATTCCATGCCCTTCAATCAGATCCTTAGCTACCCTGTATACATTTCGGGGATAAGTACTGGATTGGTTTAGGGGTGTTGTGATTCCCTGGGGGGAGGTACTGCATCCCAGGGGATTGTACCATAATGATGCCAGTCCAAGTTAAACATTTCTGTGTTGAGGTACTGTGCAGCTATCTAACACTTTCGATATAATCACCTCCACACCAGTCTTGGGTAAGATGAACGAGGTCCCTAAACTTTGGTTGAGCCCACAGTGACCCGGTTAGTAAATTCAACATCCACAGTGACCCGGTTACATTTCTGCCATAACTGGAATAGCTTATAAACTTATTGCCATAGCCAGAATATCCCCAATCTTGCTACCACAGCTGCAATTTCCTGGCCCCCACATACACACACACAAACGGGGTGTCAGCATGGCTTAGTTGCTATCACATCTGCTTCTGGTCCAGAGGGTTGTTGGTTCCAGTCCCACACCAGGATTGGGCTCCAATTCATGTTGGCACCAAGGTGCAGTATTAGGGGGGTTATGTACTGTCAGGGTATGATGTCCTTTGGATAAAGCGACATCCCTTCTACCCATCCTGTAGGTGTCCATGGGGGAGTCAAAGAACCCAAGAAACTTTTCCCAAAACAGTAGTGGACTTTCCTAAGTGTACTGGCCAGTCCTCTCCTTCTTATCAAACTGGTTCCTTAAATTGCCCGTGGCCGTGTGTGCAATTTAGAGAAGGTAATCAATCATAAAATATGATATTTAAACTAGAAATAGTTGCACAAAAGTGTTGACTGTGTCCGGTACAAACTTAACATATGCCACTTGATAGTTTAATTTTTTCAACAGGTGAGCCTCAAATTATTTTTACTAATATAAATATAAATTTCAGTGTCAGTGGTTCAGTAGGTAGAAAATTCACCTCTGAGGCCGGGAGATCAGAGGGCTGTGAGTTCAGTTCCCACATCTGGCACTTGGGTTAATATCCCAATACTGAAACTGTAGTGCAGCATGAGGTGGGTGCTGCACTTCTGAGGTGCCGTCTTCCGGATTAGGATGTTAAACCAAGGTCCCATCTGCCTGGATTGGTGGTAGTTCAGGTGGATGTTAAAGATCCCATGGCACTTATCGAAAAAGAGTAGGGGAAAATTTTATTCAATAGAACAGCACAAAAAATAACAGTATGTTTAACAGACGATACAAATAAAACAAAACTATCCAGTAGAAAAAAACAAGGCATATTAGTAAGTCACCATAAAATAATACAAAAAATAATAGTTTTTAAATAAATTTTGCCCAACAAAAAAGAAAACACAGATATAGTGAAACCATATGTCAAAATTACCCAATTTTGTCTTTCATAAAAGGTACATCCTGCCATCGAATAGCCCAAGCAGTACTTAACATATGCAGTTTCTCATATAAACTTTGTTTATACAATTCCTGTTCAATAATAGTAATAACAGTTCCAGGATCCTGGTACTTTTGTTACAGCACCCATTTACACCTTGACTGCCATAGTATGAAACGAATAAAGGCAAAAATGAGTCTAATTAGGCCTATTTCCAAACCCAAATTTTGTAAAGAAAAGCCCCCAACCACCTCTGAATATGTCACAGTCTCCCACTGAGGGTTTCCCCACTTCAAGGCCATCTAGGCCCATACTTCTTTCACATGTGGACAGGATATTGAAAAATGTGACATTGTCTCCTCTTGTGCAACTCAACATGCTCTGGGACACATTCTTTCTATTATACTCTTATGTTTTTGCATTTCCTTTTACTTATAGCCTCCCATGACATGCCAACCAAGTTACATCCCACACATGTGGAGGAATAAATGGATCCTTCAGGGTGGTCAACACCTTAGCATAATACTGCTGTGGAATACCCTTAAAATCTACAGTAGTGACAAAGCCTGAGTCCTGTATAACCGCATACACCCGCCTACTGGTTTGCATACTACAGACAGAGGGAGTCAATTTCAATTTTTTTAATTTAACCAACACAGGCCTGAAATAAGCCAAACTTATCCTTGCACTAGGGGGTAACACACCCCTCAAATTCCATACATGATATAAGGGCAGTATCCAGTGACTTGCAAAAAGGGACCAGATAGCCAAAGTGGGCTTAGAAAAATCAATTAGATATTTATGGGAAAAAAAAAACACTGAAATAAAAAGCTACTGGATTCAATAAATTTAACCCACCCTGGGCAAGAGGCAAATACAAAACTTCTCTCTTTATAGGGTTTAACATACATCCCCATATCACCTGAAAAACCAGACTCAAAAGAGTCGATTCCAGTGCTATGGGAATGGGGTAAGCCACACTGACATGTAAAAAGAGAGGGAGAAAAAATGAGTTCACCGCAGCTACTTTCTTCTTTTTTGTCTGCTGCCATCCTTTCCAGAGGGCCACTTTCATCTTAGTCATCTCTATCTTGTCAGACCAATTCAGTGAGCCATTATCCTCCCTCCCAAATTTAAGCCCTAGTACTAAGACAGGCTCAGCGGAGACTAACACTCCCTGAATAGTATCCACATGAGGCATAGAGTCATTTAATGGAGATACAATATTTTTCTCTTTGTTTACACGTGCTCCTGCAACAACAGAAAATATGAAAGCAGACATCCTGTAGAAAAATCAAGCCCAGTTGTAAAGAAGCAAGAAAAGCAAAAACTGTGTTCCTCTTGTCTATACGTTTAATGCTGTTCACATTCAGCGTGTGAAAAGCAAAGGGTGTGAAATTATCTGTCATCAGAAAAAAAGGCAGAAGCACTAAGAACTGACCTGAGAGAAAAAAATCACTATTTCTTTCTGCTTGAACTAGCCATTCCTTTCCCCTTCATCCGCACTTTCCTCTTATGAGCACCTCTACCCCTAGACCCCACATCAGTGTCGGTGGTTCCATCTGGGTGGGAAGGAATGGAGGAGGAATCAGACTCCTCTCCAGAGTCTGCAGAAGTATCTTGCAATACATCATAGGGATTAGATACAGGAATAGGAGAGGGTCTAAGGGCCTTAGGAGGAGGTGGTGGGGCAGCTTTTTGCTTTGACCTAATGGAGCGTCTTCAGCTTACAAGAAGGGTTCTGGAGCAACAGCTTCTGTCACTAAAGAAGGGACAGTCAGAGTACAAGACCCCAGGCTTTGTCCAACACAAGACTCTAGCAAGGGTGCAGCCATTGTGGAGGGCCTGGAAGGGCCTAAATCTTGCTGCGCCGGAGGAAGTTTACTCTGGAGTTTTGCTTTCTGGGCCGGAGAGATAATAAAATGCTGATCCGCACCATCATCATGGTGCTCCTGATTGTGGGCCACCCAGGTGCAGTTTTGAAAAGTGTACCCAGGCTCCTCACACAAGTTACATTTATTTCATTAAGACAGGCTGAGCTAACATTGCCCAACTCTCCACAGGAATTGCATTTAACCTCATCGCAGGCACTACTCAGATGAGAGGGATCTCTACACCTGTAGCAGGCCTTAGACTACTCTGAATAAAACAACACTCCCCTGTCATGACCCAAAAAGAAAGAATTTGGCAGGTGGAGAAGTCCAGAGTCATTAGACTTAAGCAGTACCTTAACCCTTCACCCACCAGTCCATATGTTTTAAGAGTCTAAGATGGCTTCAGGGTCCCCAATAACAGTGCAGCACATTTTTTAACCAATAAAGCACATCAGACACATTCACCCCTTCATTACAAAATAAAATTGATATAGGTTTATATGCAGGCTTAGTCAGTGGAATAGCCAAGAAAGGTGTCCATAAAGCCATTTTCTTCAAAGAGTGATATTTCGCCCAGAACCTGTCCAGACCCCGAAGTGTCTTGAAGCTAATGTCAAAAGTAGTCTCTCCAGAGATATGAATAAGCGCATAGAGTTCATGGGCAAAGAACTTCATGGAGTCCTTCAACAAGGTCCTAGTTACAAAAACACAATCAGGGGAGTCTTGCATAGCACCAACACGAGAAAGTCGGACAGCATTATGACATTTAGCAGGTAATATAGGGAGCTGAAACAACGAAGAAAAAGTTTTTTCTGCCTGTCAGGCATTAGATTCAGAAGCACCGCACTCCAGGCAGGGTCAAGACCAGCAGCAGAACGTGGGGCAGCAGCAAGAGGGAGCGTCAGGGCAGGGTGCTGAGTGAGATGTAAGCCATCAGGAATGGCTAGTGGATCATTCAGAACCAGATCAGTGTTCGTGTCCCCAGTGACAGTATTGCAAGGAGCCAAGTCAGTGGCCACAAAGTCGGCTTCCATTGGCATACGTATAGATTTACCTGGAGACCAGCACGCAGCAGAAGAACTCTTTTTCCAGCCAGCACCTTCTAATGCTGATGCAACAGACCAAGGCCCAGTCCCTGGGACATCAGTAGCCCGAGTAGCTAGCCGGGGAGGGCCTAAGGCAGTCATGGCAGGTACATCAACAGAGTCACATGCAGAGGTCGCAGTCACAGCAGAAATCAAAACACATGCAGTCTTACTGTTCCCATCAGCAGACGGTGACTCCAGTAATTGACTAGAAGTATGACTTAGTGGGTGTTTGACATCAGCGGTTGAGCTGTCAGTGTAGGACCGCCGAAGTTCCTGCACAAAAGCCGCTTTCCTCGCAAGAAATTTCCTCTCCTTGGATTCTAAAAGCAGCTGCAAGTCATGTGTTTCAGCCGACTGCACACCAGAAGGAACAGCCAAAGTTTCAAACTCGGTATCCTCAGAACTGACAACCAACTCCGAGTCCTTTTCAATTTCAGTAGCCAGCATTCCTAGACCAATGTAGTCCGTAGCACCAAGTTCCAAATCGAAACGCTTCATGTCAGCATTTTCCATCTGAGCAACATGTAGACCTGCAGTCTGTGGCAAAGTTGAGGCAAGAGGGGAGACCAGCCCTCCGACCTCCATGGCTTCCAACCTCACTCCAGGGCTCACGTCCGCCATCTTGGCCAGCCAGAATCTCCCTTGCAGGTCAGTAGGGGAATTTTCCCCTTGTCCTGGCCAAATTTCTCCCATTCACTAAAAATACCACCAACAGCTTAATCTGGTTCAATTTCAGTTGCTTACCATCTGTGTCCCCCGGTCGCCCCTGAAAAAGGGACTTCTAGGCCCAGTGGGCTTGCCAGGTCAACAAAATTCAATAAATAAAGAAATAAATATTCATTTGTGTGGATTTCGTCTCACGACTATAAACATTGCACAATTTCTAGAAGGTTATGAACTTCTATGAACCACTTCTCCCATCCCTAATACTTCGCCAGACCTTGGAAAACTCTCCCAAAGTTCTGTACAGATGTCCCAATCAAATATACTGCAATGACAAAAGTGTTTACTGTCAGGTGTCAACACAGAGCCCAGTACTGAGTCAGTCCCACACTTGGAGTAGCCGACTGTGCTACGTTGGGACAGCCAGCCCCTATGTCCCACTTATACTCTGTATAAAATGTGAATAAAAGTGCACATGCCAGAGTAAAAAATGAATGTTGCCGAAAAGCAGACTGCACTGGACCTCCTGAAATAAGTGTCCATACAGCTGGTATTTCAAGTATTGGAGATTTATTCAGAGCAGTGCAGTCAAAAAAAACATTTGTGCTTCCACAGGTAAATCCACAGGGGTTGCCCACCCGACAGCGACCGTTCAACAACGAGGTCCCCTACAGCGACTACAGTGCCATGCTGCTGTAAGGAACCTGTTGGAACCTGGCATTGTCTGTTGGGGGTCCTGCACTCCCCAAATCAGCTCTGACCCGGAGTTGATAATCCTTAAGTCAGGGGGTGTGGGGGGCACAGCCCCCCGAAGAAAACACATCCAGCCTCTGGAAACCAGCAGCTGACTGCAAAATGCGGTCGGCCTGCTGGTTTTGCTGCCGGGGCGTTCAACGAATATTTTGTCGAACACTCGTCGTGGATCCAATCCACAGTATATCCATTCGGTGGCCGCTGAGTATGCTTTTCCAGCAAACCACTGTGGCATCTGAGACTACTGTTAGCGTTTGGTTTTTGATTAAAATTGTGGATTTACCTTTGGATGTTCCTTTTTTACTGCACTGCACTAAATGAATATCCAGTCCTTGGAATATCAGCTGTGTCGACACTTATTGCACAAGGACATGTGCCATCTGCTTTTGGGGAGGAGCAGGGACTGTGGATGAATAGTGTGGTAACCGGCATTAGCATGAGCTGCCGATAAGGAGAGAGTGAGTGCAGCGGCCGACTTCCTTCCGGCAATGTAAAGTACCAAAATTAAAACTTTTAAAAAAGGGCCCCATTAAAGTATATATCGTGCACCCCCTCACTCTACAAAGTGTGATGTCAAAAAATGATGTAGCGTGGGGGTGGCCCGCAGACTACAGTGTACTAGGAAGTGGAAGAGATCAGCGCGGCTTGGCTGCACTGAGCCAAATTGCAATTCCTTCCTTTCCTAAATGGGGGCACAGAAAAAATAACATTTTAGCACTGTTGGACTCTGAGCCTGGTAAGGGTTTTTTATGCTTCTGTGGTGAGGTACTGAAAAGTTGCCCTTTAATGTTTCTCCAGTGCCCTGAATCACCGCACTTGTCAGAACACACTTGATCATACTCTACCCACGTGGTGTTGGAGAGTGCACCTTATGCACTCAGTCCACAGCCGGCATAGTATAACACTGTATGTTTCTTTGTTTTAATAATGTATGCAATTTAGAATTCAACGTCATTTCATTCTATTGGCATTGCCTTTTATTCTTATGCAGTATTTCTTTCTGTTGGTAACGTGCATCAGTGACGATGGGAAGAATACCGCTACACTTGAGAACCAAAATAATTTCTCTTCATTCAATGGGAAAGTCGGTCAAAGAAGTATTTGGTCAGCTGCAGAAAAGTCACAATTTGCAGTGCAGTTACAGTGATGTTCTACAGTTCGTTCGTCGATTTCAGCAGTCTGGCAGTTTGTTTAATTTGACAAGTAAGAGGTCAGAGCTTCATAAACTGAATGCCGGTCATCTCCAGTTAATTGATTTTATTATTCGTTGCTGTGTTGATATCAGCAGTAAAGAGATATATCACTATCTTCAGCAGACCTTAAATTTGAAAATTTTGTGTAGCACTATCAATAGAGCACAGAAATTGCTTGGCTGAACTACCACTAGAACACGCTATTGTCAGATGATACAGTAAACCTTCTGTATTTTACTGTTTTCTTCATTGCAGTTCAAGCAATAACCCTCAATAAGCAATGGTTTCTTGTTAAACATAATGATCTGATATTGTTATATAGCTTCATGGCCATCTTGTGTGGTGCATCAATCGGCCCTCTGTTTTACAATTATTATTCATGACTCCATCTTGTAAAGTGTGAAGTGGTTGTCACTTTGTTTAAACTGCAAGTCAGTTGATCCCTTTCCACTTCATGTTCTGCCTGCTCTGCATACGTGCTCCCCCCTTTTTGTGATGTTTAACCCTTTACACTGTTGGGATGTGCCACATTTTGATAAAACTGATCCCAGCACATCCACTAATAGTGTCCCTGTTAGTGCAGCAGTGTATTCAACTGTTACAAAACTCTACATTACAGTTGTGTACAACTATTTTGAAATCCAGATCATTACACTTTGATGTGTAGTGCCCCCAAACTGTCCCGGGTTAAACATTACTGAACATGTCTGCGTGGTTGAGCAGCAAAGAGACCATGCAGTGGGCTGTGATCAGCTGGTGGGCAGTTTTCACAAAGTTACAGTAGTTTCAAACACGTTTCTGGAACTGCTGTAGGATGGACTATTTTAACACACATGGGCAATTGCTGCACCATGGTATACTGGTATACACACAGAAATGTGACAGCAGAGAAAGGCCCCACGGCCCATCTAGTCGGCCCAACACCCTACCGCCTCCCTTCTGTTATGCATCCACCCTCTTTTCCCAACCTCTTAAATCTATCCTAAGCCCTCTTGAACCCCTCCTCCATTTCAGCTGCCACTACCCCCTCCGGCAGCTTGTTCCAGGCCTCCATCATCCTCTCTGTGAAAAACTGCCCCGACATTACCTCTGTATTGCCTACCTTCCAGTTTGAGGCTATGTCCCCTCATGTTCGTTCCCTTCTTCAATTTGAACAAGCGATCACCCTCCACCTTATTTATTCCCTTCAGATACTTATAGGTCTTAATCATGTCGCCCCTCTCCCTCCTAGTCTCCAGAGGGTACAAATTCAGCCCTCTCAATCTTCTCTCATAGGGTACATTCTGCATTCCTCGTACAATTTTGGTTGCCCTTCTCTGTACCCTTTCCATCAACTCAACATCTCTGCGTAGATGAGGCCTCCAGAACTGCACCCCATACTCCAGATGCAGCCTGATCATGGTTCTATATAACGGCATTAGCACCTCCCTCTTCCTGATATTAAACCCCCTCGCAATGCAGGCCAACATTCCATTTGCATTTCCCACCACCCTGCTATACTGGCTGCCCACCTTGAGGTCACACAATACCATAACCCCCAGGTCCCTTTCCGTTTCCTTCTCCTTAATCACCACCCCCCAAGGGAGTAAGTTTCCCTCCTATTCCTCCTTCCCAGGTGCATCAGCGAGCACTTTTGTGCATTAAACTTCAATTTTCAGGTGTCAGACCACCTTTCCAGCCTCTCCAGGTCCTGCCTCAGGGCTTGCACCCAACTAGGTGAATCCACCCTATTGCAGACCTTTGTATTATCTGTGAACAGGCACACCCGTCCCTCTAGACCCTCCACTAGGTCACTAACATAGATGTTAAAAAGTATTGGTCCTAGCACTGACTCCTGTGGCACTCCACTGGTCACCGCCTGTTCCCTGGAATGTGTCCCATTTACCACCACCGTCTGACTCCTTCCCTTCAACCAGTTTTCCACCCACCTGGTGATCCTGAGGTCCACCCCTAGTCTGTCCAGCTTATGCACCATTCCACCATGTGGAACAGTGTTGAAGGCCTTATTGAAATCCAGATAGGCCACATCCACCGCTCATCCCTGGTCCACTATCTGTGTCACCCCATCGAAAAGCTCTATCAGGTTAGTCTGACAGGACCTTTCCTTGGTGAAGCCATGCTGCTTGTCATCCTGCATGCCATTCATCTCCAAGTATTCTAGCAACCTGATCTTAAGTAGTGTTTCCATTACCTTCCCCACCACAGAGGTAAGACTAATGGGATGGTAGTTTTTGACCTCGTCCTTCTGCCCCCTCTTATGTTGTGCAACCACCTCGGCCCTCTTCCAGTCCGTTGGCACCACCCCTGTGACCAAAGACAAGTTAAACAGCCTCGCCAGATGCAGCACCAGTTCATCCTTCACCTCTCTGAGAACCCTTGGGTGTATTCCATCAGCCCCTATTGCCTTGTCCACCCTAAGTCTACCTAGCTCTTCCCTCACTCCTTCAGCTGTGAATTCTGCCACACCCACCTGCCTGTGGCTGTCACCCTCCCCAGCCCATCCTGGTCCCCTGCTCTCTCTTTCCTCCGTGAAGATTGAGGCGAAATAGCTATTTAATGCCTCTGCTTTTTCTAAATCCCTTTCCAGTAATGTTCCACTTTCCCCCGTTATCCTCCCAATCCCATGCTGTGCCCTCCTCCTTTCTCCAATGTACCTAAAGAAGGTTTTGTCCCTCCTACTTACCTGCTTCGCTATCCTCTCTCAGTGGCCTCCTTAGCCCTTCTTATCTTTTGCCCTGCCTTCTTTCTTTTTTCTCTGTAATTTCCCTGTTCTCATCCTTTTGTGTCCTCCTGTACCTCTTGAATGCTCTCGTCCTCTCCTTGACCCCTAACGCCACCTCTCTGGTGAACCATAGAGGTCTTTTCTGTCTTCTATTCTTTCTTACCCTTACTATACATGAGTCCATGGCTTTAAATACCCCTCTCTTGATGGCTGCCCATAATTCCTTCACCCCCTGCACATCCCCTGTCCTCAACATTTCTTCCCTAAATACCCTCCCCATTCCATGAAAGTCAACCTTCCTGAAGTCCATTACCTTGGTTCTCGTCCTAACCCTCACCTTGCCTGCTTTCACCCTGAACCTGACAGCCCTGTGGTCACTGGTGCCAAGCTCTTCCCCCACCTCCACCTTCTCCACACTGTCCCCATTTGTGAGGACCACATCTAACAGGTTTACACTCCTAGCAAGGGTGCCGGAAGATGGTAAAAACTGAGGGGGCTGAGAATCAAAAGGGCAATTATGAGGGTACAAAGGGCACTTTTTCTATACTAGTTTTTGCCATACAGAAATAAAAAGTGGAGTGGCTACCGCCCCTTCCGCCCCACCCGGTTTCGGCACCTATGACTCCTAGTGGGCTCACTGACCCTTTGCTGCAGGAATATGCCCTGAAGAGCCTCTAAGATGCCCCTGCTCCTTGCGGAGATTGCTGTCTGGGCCTCCCAGTTGATATCCGGAAGGTTTAAGTCCCCAACTAGCACAATTTCCCCTTTCCATGCCATCCTCGCTATGGATTCCACAAAGTGTCTATCGCCTTTCTCCCCCTGCATAGGAGGCCTATAGACTACCCCAATGCACAGGTTTTCCCCCTGCCACCTGTCTAGGGTGACCCACATTATCTCTGTTTTCCCTTCTCATTCTGCCCTTCCATGGCCCCAATCACTTCCCTGACATATAATGCTACCCTTCCCCCCATTTCCCTTCCCGATCCTTCCTAAACAAACGATACCATGGGATCACCATCTCCCAGTCGTGGTGCTTGTTCCACCAAGTCTCACTCATTGCTACAATGTCTAGGTTCTCCTTCATGGTGGCATCCAGCTCTCCCATTTTGTTCCCCAGGCTCCTGGCATTTACAACCAAAGCCCTCCAACATATAGCCCCATCCTGTCCTTCCCTGAAGCTAACTGTTTCCTTGATGAGTGTTGTGCTCTGCTTCACATAAGGATGGCCCTGTCCTTACCCCCCCCCATTTAGTTTAAATTAAACTTCCTTGTCATGAAGTCCCCCAGTTTACTCTTTAATGCTGCTGCCCCTGAAGAGTTCAGATGCAGCCTGTCTTGGGCATACAGCCCCTCGTCCTCCCATGTAGAGCCCCAATCACCTATCCAGCCGAACCCCATCCGACTGTACCAACCTTGTAGCCAAATGTTGAATGCCCTTATCTTCTCCTTTCTGGGTGTGCTCGCTCTTGGTACTGGCAACACCTCAGAGGAAGAAATGGAAGGTAAAACAATGTTGATCCTACAGAACCTAGCAAATTCCTCAAACCTTGCCTGTACCTCCATCAGACTGTTCCCCTCCGAGTCATTTGTGCCCAGGTGAAACACCAGATGTGTCCTTTCATCCTGCTGCTTACCCCAGGAAGGAATATGATGCCTCACCTCCAGCACCGTCATCCCTGGCATGCACTGTACCCATATTGTATTGTTTTTTTGCTCCCTTCCTTCCCCATTTTAGTCCGTTAATTATTGAGTACCCCAAGAGTGCCACCCTACTGCCCCCTGCTTCCTGGGTGTCCTTTTGGCCTCTAGCTTTGTGTCACGGGGTTTGGCTCAATTTGGACTCCTCATGTTACATCCTGACTTGGTTTCTGCCCCTGCTCATCTTTTGTTCCCCATCACCTAACCTACTCTGATTTTTACTCACACCCAGGATCTGTCCCTCTTCACCCTCTCCCTTTATCCTTTCCTCAGACTCCCCCCTCCTGTACCTCTTCATCCCTTGTACTTCTGCCTGGCTTCCTTCATCCCTGCAAACCCCTTCTGCATCACTGCTTGAGCATGAGCTAACTTCACTTGACCCCCCCTCTGTCTGCTCCTGGCCTTCCCTCATCTGCATCACTGTGCAAAGTTGTGCCAACTGTGCTTGATCCCCTTCCAACTGTTCCTGTCCTGCCCATCATTGCAGAAGGTTCTGAGCACCGTACCCCACTTGGGGAAGTCTTCCTCCTCACCACCTGCCCTGTCTGCATATTTCCCCTCTCCTGCACCCTGCCCAGCGCATGCCCCAACCTCCTACTGCAGCTCCTGCCCTGCAGAGTTTTTTTCCTGTTCGTTTTCAGCCTCCCAGGAGCTCAAATCCAGCTCTTCCAGTGCTTCCTTCCTGCTCCTTTTCTTATGCCACAGTTCCCCTAGTGCCACCCTCTGGTGTGTTCCTAATGTGCCCGTCCCCATCTCCACCCCTTCCCCTGCATGCAATGTGCCTGCCTCCTCCTTTTCTCCTTCCACTGCACCTGAGATCTTTTCCCCCAAATCCCCCAGCCGCTCAGCCCCCCCCCTTCTCTGATGGCCCCTGCCGGACCCCTTCCTCGAAAATGTCCTCAACTAGGATACCTGGGGGTGGTAAAACTATTTCTTACTTCCACTCTCTGGCCCATTTCACCTATGTCTATGTCATCCTTCATTCTGGGCATCCATCTGCCTTTTCCTGAGCCTACTGTCTTCCACTCCTCCTGATCCCCAGCTGACCCCTTTTCTCTAGCTACAGGCGTCATTTTTGTGCCTCTAGACCTCCTGCTATCAGTTCCCACTGACCCCTTTCCTCCTGTCTCGGGCATTCCTGTCCCAACTGTGGACTTGCTGCTGTCTGTTACCACCTCTGATCTATCCCCTCTGGATCCCCTTCTACCCTGTCCCTCCCAAACCCTTGACTTCCAGAACAGCGTATCTGATCCTCTGGCGAATCCACTCAGCCCTTCCCACTCCTTCCTTGGCTTTTACCGTCCCTGTCTCTCTACCCCCTTTTCCCAGCTCCTCCCCCCATTTAACCCCCACCTTAGCCTTGCCACTTCCTCCCTCAGCTGAGTGAGCTGCTTACACATCAACCCCCTATCCTCCAGGCCCAATTTAGGATCATAGCTGTTCCACAGCCACTGCACTCTACCACCCTGCCAAAGATCCCCCTCCCTTGGTCGCCCCTCCCTCTGTGCTGCCCTACCATTTCTTTTGTGATACTCAAGATACAGTCCTAAAATCACACCTTATGTATTTTTGGGCTCCTGACCCTCACCCTCTCCTCAGCCCCAACCCACAGTCAAGACTGTTTAGAAATAATAAAGCATGTGCAAACCATAGGGATCAAGAATTAATAACCATGGTCACCCAGTTCCAGTCCAAGACATCAAGTTCAAGTCCAAGTCCCCAGCACCTCCAGTGTCAGTTGTCCAAGATCAAGTCACCTGTAGACCTGTGACCTGTTAGCTGCTCCACCTGTATACCTGTGACCTGTTAGCTCCTCCACTTCACATATGGCTCCTCCTCCCCTCCGTATTTAATAGGGGTCAAGGAGGGTGGACGAGAACAAACACAGCTCTCAGCTTTGCGGTCTGGCTGGCTTTTTAAAGCCTGACCACCTTGGCACCTCTCTCCCTGATTGGCCTGATCCCACACCATGGACTGTGATTGTCCGGCTGTCCTTGCTTCAGTCGCCGAACTGCGACCTGCGCCCCTTGCTAGTTCAGCTCCAATTCTCAGCTCTCCTTCCTCTGGTCGCCAACTGTGACCCCGCTGCTGACTGCAGCCACAGCTCCACACAGCTCTCCGCTCTCCTTTCTCTGGTCACCGACTGCGACCCACTCTCCCGTTGCTGACACAGCTCTCAGCTCTGCGGTCAGGCTGACTTTTTTAAATAAAGCAGTTGAAATAAGCCAGCACTGGTACTGTATCAAGTAAATCCAGACCCGCACCGATCGAGGTTTGAATCAGACGAAAGGAAGCAAATCTCTGGGTGCTAAAAGTGCTTCATTTTATTCAGAAAAAACAGATGAATGCACCCTGCTTCCACATAAAGCTAAAAAGACCACAAACTTCCCAACGCGTTTCACGCCCCCTGGCGCTTAATCATGAGACTTTTTTAAAGCCTACCACCTTGACACCTCTCTCCCTGATTGACCCGATCCTGCACTACGGTTTTCGATTGGCTGGCCGTCCTTGCTTCAGTTGCCGAACTGTGACTTGCACCCCTTGCTAGTTCAGCTCCAAACAGCTCAGCTCTCCTTCCTCTGGTCACTGACTGTGACCTCGCTGCCGACTGCAGCCACAGCTCCCACTTGGCTATGACGTCCAAACCTTATTTTCAATACTTCACACCATCAATTGAAAGTAATGCATGTCACATTTGTGCATTTTAATCACCAGTACTGAGTAACTGTTGTTATGGCACATTACAAGTGTCCTGTTCACCTAGAATGTATTTATAATTTCTGCATTTTTGCTTTACCATAACTATTTTCAATTATGGAAGTTGCTCCTTCTCCTCGTACATTCTCACCCCCCCCCCACAAACCGACACCATCGATGCAGACTCTGCTTAGAACATTAACACTACACATTCTTTGCTTGACACACATTGCCGAGGCTGCATAATTTTCAACAGCCAAACATTTTTGAGATGCCTTTCAGTTTATGTCCTTGTTTACCTATGTTCATACTTTGTAATGCGACACTGTTCCCTTTTGTGTTCATACTTTGTAATGTGACACTGTTCCCTTTTGTGTTCATACTTTGTAATGTGACACTGTTCCCTTTTGCGTTCGACTATCTCATCATCTCCTGCAGTAGAAGTTGTATAACATTCCATTGTATGTAGTGTACCAACATCACCATTCCATTTCAACACGTTAAGGTAATACTCCTATCTTACTTCAAGTTACAGGTCTTACGGCAGGCAATTACCATAAGGGCTAGACACCACGATCCCATGGAAACATTATAGCTAGCAGTCTTCATCTGTGATCGCCCCCGATGTTGGCTACGCCACAATGTCGGCCAATGGTATAAAGGGGGTGGTTCTCATTGCCACCCCAGTTCTTTTCCCTCCGTCAACCCATATGCACCTGCTCATCAGATGCCTCATGACTACAGTTTGACAGCTTCACATGACTTTTATTGTTTTTTTGCCTTTGTTTTAACTAAAAGTTCACCTTTTTTCATTATCTTCCTGCATGTCTTTTTCCCTAGTATCATCCTTTTCATCAATGGAGCACAAATAAGTGCAGCTGTGGACAGCAGATACCAGTGAAGGACATCCACGAGGCCTGCGTCTTCTGTCTTGGGCCCGACCATGATGCCAAGGCATGTTACATCTGCAGCTGCTTCACAAGCCAGACCTGCATCTGACACCTCAAGGACCACAAGACGCACCTTTTGTAAAAGCAGCTCACCATGATGCAGCGCACTCCAGTGGAGAAGTCTTCTCCTTCTTCTTCCCACTCTTCCTCCAAGCACAAGGAGAATAAGAAGGATTCGAGCAGGCATAAGTCCTGGGACAAGGACTTGGATAAGTCCTGGAGACACTACCGCTTAATGTCCATGAACCAGAATAAATTGTATTCCTCCGAGAGCTCGGACAACTCCTTCCAACCTGCCAAGCTCTCTTCTAGTCAGCCAGACTACATTCCATTCTAGAGTCTCTCCTCTCCCTAAACGAATATGGCTTGAGCTAGTAATCCATTAATGTACTGTACATCTTTCTGCTGTCTCAGCATACCATGTACCAGTAGAGGGGAAAATCCTCGCTCAACTGGACATGTCCCATACCTTTTTGTGGTGCATACTACATTTTAAGCCTCCCATCATTGATCTGGTGCTGCCTTTGGATCTCCTTTTTGTGCTGGAGAAAGTCATGTTTCTCCATTCAAGCCTGCCGCTGATTGCGAGCTTCGCTTTGTTTCTTGGAAAGCGTTATTTTTAGTTGCAGTTAGCTCCACTCTGAGAATCTCTGATCTTCAAGGTCTTATGTGAAAGGATCCTTATTTAGTTTTTCATAAGGACAAGGTGTCCTTATGTACTTAACCATAAGTTTCTACCAAAGGTGGTGTTCGAATTTGCCCTCATTCAGGACATCAACCTTCCTGTTTATTTTCCTCAATACTGGACAGGTGTGAAGCACTCCTGCACACCTTTGACGTCCATAGGGCTTTACATTTTTATTTAAATCGCACAGCCTCACTTCACAAATCAGGCCAGCTGTTGTCTCCTTTGCCTCTAGATCTCATGGTGCTCCTGTATCTACACAGACCCTTTCTAGGTGGCTCGTTAATTGTATTGTCTGTGATTGATGAGGGGGTCATTCTACCAGGGTAGTGGCCTCTTAATTTGCCTCTTTGTGCAGTGTCAACCTGGAGCCCTATGCACACTTTCAGCAAGCATTACAGCATGGATGTGGCCTCTTGGCACAGAACAGGATTTGGCTTGGTTGTTCTCCAGGGCCTTCTTTCCCGAAGTATTTACAGCCTTTATTCATCGTCCTCCTCCTCCTCCCAGACTTTCCTCTTTCTTTTCCTGTGACTGCTTGGGACTCAGCCCTTATGGTAATTGCTTACTGTTAAGACCTCTAACTAGAAGTAAGATAGTATAGTTAAGTAACAACTTACCGTAACAGTAGATAACTTAGAAGAGCTCTTTCAGCACTTGCTGTTCTCTGTCTTTTCCCCTTGTTTTTCTCTTCATCTTATTTGAGGCAAGCTTCTGCCTGGTCCTCCTTCCAGCCTAACCTCCAGGTCTCTGGCAGGAGAACTTAGGTGGGGCTGGGGATCGCCATATTTATACTATTGGCCAACGTCGGGGCAGATCCTACGTCGGGGGTGGTCCCAGCTGAGTACACTACTAGCTATAAGGTTTCCATGTGGTCCTGTTTCCTAGCTGCTCAGTCCTTATAGTAATTGCTTGCAGCAAGAGCTCTACTCGAAGATCTACTGTTACGGTAAGTTCTTGAGTAACTGTATTTTCCCTGTAGTGCACCATACAACCAACACACAACACTGTGTGGTTACAACAGTGCTGGCTGAACAGTGGATGGTCAAGTGCACTTTTCAAACCACATCTTCCTTTAACAGCGACAGGTGTAGAATATGGACTGTTACTTACCTATAGATCTGTGGCCATGTTGTGAGCTTTATGTGTGGTTAATACAATAAGGAATGGACTCGTATTTTATCACATTATATCTGAATGTGGATGAGTGTGAAACACTTTAAAACATGCAATGCTATTTAACTTTTATGTCATGTGGTGTGTAACAGTGTTGACACTGTAAATTATTTTGAGTGTCTTTGTGTCCTTCTGGTTTAAAAACAACCATCATAACAAATGAATGTCACCTCCATGACTTTTAACTAAACTGTAAAGAAAAAATGTAGAGATATTAATCTTCATAGTTTTCCAACAGTTGCATGGTAGTGCTATTGTTTCTCACCAGAAACTTTCATAAAAAGTGTCATTACACTTTCAAGACTGTGGCATCAGCATTTCAATGTGATGAAGATCCATTCAGATTCATTTAGTAATGACCGGTTTCTATGTACATCTTGAGATTTTTTCATTATGGCAGTACAGATATGGATATATGTTTCTTTTAAGGGGAGTTAATAGGGGCAAACGGTTTCAATAGGCACTGGCAGCATTAGCATCAAAAGAACAGTTCACCGACATTGTTTTTCCTGACAAGTGCACTGTTTCCTGGAGTTACAGTAGTAAGATATTCTTCTATAAAGCCTGGGAGCATATAAATGTTCCACGCAGATGAAGCCCAAACATCCACTTCAGCTGCATGTTTGGGGTGGATTAGTTGGGGATGTTGTACAGATCTGTGTATTTTCAAAGGACTGGAACAACAGTATAGCATATCAATTCATTCTTTCAAAATTTCTACTTCATTTATGTCAAAGCACACTGCCTTAATGAAACTATATCAAGACAGTGCTCCCATGCATGTCAGCAAGTCCACTACTGCCTGGTTGAAAAGTCATTCAGTTTCTGTTGTAATTTCACCACCTGAATCTCCAGAATTTAATCCCATCGAAAATATGTGGGGTGCAATGAAGTATGTAATTGAAAATAACTTTAAACCCATGAATCAAAGTGAACTTATTCATTCCATTTCAGAATTTTGGGAAGGCCTAACAGTTGACAAGTGCAGAACATTTATTAATCATATACATAAAGTCCTTCCAAAGGTAGTTTTGCGATCTGGAGATTCCACAGGTTATTAGTTCTCCCTAATGACTCATGAAACGTCTTGAGTATCTCTTGCAGCAGTCAACACTGGTACTATGTAGCTGTCACGCAGAGGGACGACATATTGAAATTTGTCATTCATTGTGTTTGTGCGCACAACTTCAGCGTTTCACATGAGTCAGCTGTACATGTTGATGGTCCACCTACACTCCCTGCTCATTTTTTACAATACCTGAACCTTCAGATGGTCGGACAAGTGAACACCACTGAATGTCTCTTGTGGCCTCTTAATTGATTTCTAATCTACAATTCTGTTTTGTAATTTTTATGGTGAATATTGACTTTTCTGTGACATCAACTCTTGTCATTAGTGTTTGCTGAAGCCCCTACCTCAAGATATACCTACCCATGACTTGACCCTGCACTGTCATTCTAGAGGTATTCACCCATCTGTATAAAAGCATCCCTTCAGCATTCCTTCTTCAACACACGTCTCAACGCCCACAATGCCTGTGGTTCATCTGTGATTTCAACAAGGACATGCACTTTTACCTATGACAGAGCAGACGTGTGTGATCGCAAGCTCACATCCTACTGTATGCCTCAACCAGCTTCTCAGGCATAATATTACATACATACATACATTCTTGCCACCAGATTTGGCATGACAGTCTATCTTGTCTGCATGACCCAGCTCACTTTCACTGTCCAGTAGCTGCTCCAACAACCCTCTTGATATCACCCACTCCCTGTAGCTCCCTAGGCACCCATTCACCCCAGTTCTTATTCTGCCCCTATGTCTATAGTATCCATTCTTAAACACTTTTACGGTGTCCATTCTAATCAGTTCTTCTGGCAATGCATTCTGGGTATTCACCCTCTCGCTGTGAAATTATGTCCTCTTGCCTCTACTCTGTACCTCCCTCCTGCTACCTTCAGGTAATGTCCTCTTGTAGGCCCCTCATCTTTCATATATTAATATGGTTCTTGTCTCATATTGTTGTGACTAGTGTGTAAGTTATCGCACTCATACTATATGTTTATGACACGGATGACTGCCATGCTGTAATGCGATCAGCGGGTACACATACTGGACTGTGCAATACAGCACGCTTTGAACGTCTACGTATTACATGCTCCATCTGTCCAAAACATACAGGCCACTGACAAGATATCTGATTCTCAGTGAGCCAACACCTTGATTGACAAATTATACCTATAAAGTTGTTTTTATTGTCATAGTGCCTCAGTGTCAAATCAAACAATATTTAACTGCTGCAATACATACTTCAGAAGATGTACTGTTACAATACATTCTTAAGTTAATTTTCAGGACTCATGTACCATATTGTTATAAGCACTGTGAATATGCACTGTGGTTTTGGCACTGCTTAATGGTGTGTCCCACTGCTCGGATGAGCAGTATTGTGCCCAAGTTGACCTACCTATATTTTCTGATAATACAAAGAAAGATGCACTTGGCCAAGTAGAGCTTTTTAAGCAACATTGGTCTAAAAATGCTTTGCAATCACTCTGAAAGTGGAGTGTTGCACTGTGGATACATTTATGTATATATCAACATGCAGAAGCGGTGTCAGCCCAGTGGCACTGAGGGTTTAGGCGATGAACGCCACACCTCTCTTCATGCTGGCAACCAGAGTTTGGGAATGAGCTTGGGGGTCGGCAGGGGAGAGAGAAGATCCAGCATCCCATGGACTGCTCTCCTATCCCTGGGAGAGATCCAGGGTGCTCTGGTGCAACATCACTTGCAAGCAGCTGTTAAGGGAGGGCGTGGTATATCCACGGCTCTCCATGCAGATGTCATTGCATGCTTGTGCTCCTGAAACAGCAATAGAAAGCCCTTACCATTGGCAGGCGATGGTGCTGTTCAGTGGTGGGGCCCAATGAGGTTCTCCTCACCATTCATGTAGCAGAAGCCTCCTATCAACTGGTGGATGCCCTCAGCTGGGTGGGCAGTGATAGGTCATTCACTGTCTGTTCTCCTAGTGGGGCTTTTCCCAGATTAACCTGTTTGCCTAAAGGGAGAATGCCACTCTGAGGCTGTTCCATTCCCTCCTGCCCCTCACCCCAGGAGGGAACGTTGCAGGGAGATGCCTTTTCAAGACCCTGGCCCCCGGGCCTCTTCTACGTCTTTCCTCCAATTCCCTTGATCCACAAGGTGCTCTTCAAGCCCAGGAGGGACAAGGCATGGGTGATCCTGGTGGCACTATACTGTCCATGCCAGTATTGGTACCCAGATCTCCTCAGGCTCTGCAACAGGATCCAGAGGTGTCTGCCACAACAACTGGACCTGCTTTCCATCAACCAGGGAAGGTACTCCACCCAGACTTTCATTCCCTGCACCTGTCAACCTTATTTCTGAGTGACTACAGTTCCAGTTTTTGTGTCTCTCCGAAGATGTCATCACCGTCGTGGAGGCATCAAGGAAGTATGACAAAAATGCTACACCTTCATGGGATAGATTCTACATTTGCTGTCAGGGCAATGATTCTGATCCCTTGTCCTGTCTAATACAGTGGCCATCATCGTTGACTATCTGTGGTCCCTCTCTCAGTCGTGCTTTCAGTCACGACCCTTAAGATGCACCTGGCAACCATCTATGCTTACTGTGCATGGGCGGTCAGCTGTCGGTGGTGTAGGAGAATGTGGTCTGGTGCATTTACAAGGTCTTGACAACATTTCCATGCATTGGCGTGAGCCACCACCACCACCATCATGGGATCTACTGCTGGTTTGGGGATGCTCATGGTCAAGCGATTTGAACCTATGTAGAGGTGTGACATGAGGCACCTGTCATGGAATACCACCTTATTGGTTCTATCCGTCATCCAGAAGAATCAGTGAGCTCCAAGGGGTGGGAGGAGCAAGCTTGAAGACTTTACTGCACATCTTAAAGTGAAAGGACACTGTCAGAAGTGTGAATGTACACCATATGCCAGTCCATAGAACTCCTGTTATAGAGGGTAACCTGTGTTTATATACGCGATGTGCTGTCAGTTGTGTAACCATAGTCACTGTTTCATTGTTGTATAACCGCTTGTTTTGAAAAGGTATACAACTGTGGCAGTATGCATTTTTAATAAGTTTTGCTTGCTGAAATGGGAACACGGTTGTAGCAACACAGTACCACGAGTGGAGACTTGTCCAGCAAATATCCTGTGCCAAGAACATATACATTCAAGCATCACAAATGAATGCCCCAATGCTCATCTTAAGTGTTTAGTTTACAGTTCATTGCTGTTGTAAATTACAGTCAAGGCACATACTGTAATGAAGACAGTGTTCCATAACTGCGTTGTGATACTTCATAGGGCACCACAGAAGAAAATTAACAGTTGTGCTTTGCTAAAGTGAATGACTTCTGCCGGTATAAACAATCTACTTATATGCACAAATCAGTTGCTTTTTTCTCAGATATTAGGTTAAGTGTTAATTTTGCCTTGTGCCTTAATGATAAAACATTACCAAGTACTGAAGCGGTGTGGCACTGCTACTGTGAATTGTATTTCTCTCACTTGAGTAGGTGTGCTGACTGGAGAGGTTTCATTTGAACCACTTTGAAACGCTTCATCCATTTCATCCACTCTTTTGATCAGAAACTGAAAACCAAGGGTCTTAGATCACAAAATGTTATTATTGGCTCAGCTTGAGTCTGAACACTTTTTTTCAGGTAGTGTATTGCTCAATGTGGATGTTTTCCTGAGATGTTGTTACTCTGACCGATCCAAGAATTTCAGTCAATAAACACTACAGCTCTTGCAGCAGGCAGTAACCATAATGACTAAGCCACAATGCTCCAGATCCCCACAGAAACATTCTAGCTAGCTGTCTTCAGCTGGGGACCTCCACCTGACATCGTCCTGCCCCAACATCAGCAAATGGTAAAGGAGGCAGTCAACAGCCATAACTGAATTGTTTTATCGCTGTTGTACCAGCCTTGTTCGCCTTCAATTTAAGACTCCGTGTCTCCTGTGGGACAACTGAGGTGTTGCTGTGGACCGCCACCTTTATGCCATTGGCTGATGTCGTGGTGTGCCCCCTTGCAGACTGCTTGCTAGAAGTTTTCTGTGTGGTCCTAGTGCATAGTGGATTAGTCCTTATGGTCATTGCCTGCGTCAACATCTCATCTCAAACATTTACTGCTGTGGTAAGTTCTTATATAACTGTACTTTCTTAGCTACCAGTAATTGGTAGAATAACATGTTATACTGACATGAACATTTGAATGATTTCAGTAAAAGAACAATTACTATTATCACTACTGCATCAGAACAACATAACGATGTCACTACTGCAGCAGAACAAGCATATTCCAGGAATGGAATTCCATGCTTAACAGCATTCTACCATACACTATATAGTTAATTACACAATGGCAACAAAAATCCTGGATGCTGATTGGCTGGTTGGTATGATTTACACATTGTAAATCATGCTATCACCAATGGTAAAAGTACCAGCTGCTAGTCAGCCACATAAGGCCCCCCAGAAATCATTCCGAGTTCTCCCAAAATGGAAAGCCTCAAAACTGACTGGCGCTATGATGTTGCAGCTGGAGTTTCAAACAAACTGTGCACAAGAAAATGTAAAACTTCATGAGTCTCTGACATACAAACCATTTCAATACCCACATGGCAGGCAGAACTCACCTCAGGCCCTCTCTTGCGAACCGAAGCAGACCACAGACAAAAAGAAGTTTCTTGCCCGATCAGCTGGACAAGACAGGTGAACAAGTGTTTTACAGTGTGGCAGCAGTCAAAGCTACCACGCATGCACACAATGTGCAACAGCAGATCCATTGGTCCATATGGGAAACGTAGGAACAGAGTACTATTTGTTCTCGGGCACCAACAAACTCAATAAATAACATGAAATGCTTGGAAAAAAAAACATTTTCGGCCATTTTTTTTTTAAACAAAGGGGATCATTGTATAATCACAATATAATCCTCGAGGTGTGGGTGATGGCACTATTTACCCATGCCTGGTGTGGTTTCCTCACTCAGCTGGGCATCGTGAGCAAACCACCACACCAGGCTCACAGGTAAATCCTGCCCTCACCTGCACCCTGGAGGTATATTGCTTGAATAACCTATGTGTCATAACTTGTGTGAATAAATTTCACAGTGGCTGTAGTTTCAGTCATACAAACAGTACGATAACTAGAGGATCACAACTGACTGGAAGCTGGGATAGTTATGGCTGAAGTCAGAAAGTAGTTCTTTAACTATGAGTTAAGCATGAAATAATAGGTCATAGGTTTCGTATCTGTATCATCATTTTGACTATGCATCTCAGTTTCAAGAACAAAAATACAGTAGGATGACATGCTGATGAAGCATGAAAAATATGTCCTAAGAACTCAAAGGATTAGGAAGTTGTATGTGAAAACATGAATGTTTTGGTTCATTGAGTTACTTACCATGACAAACAATTCCTGTGTAGTCATGTGAGTGAAACACTAAACCTCCAAACCTTAACAGTGGGAGTGTTGCCAGCATTATACAGCTAAACAGTGTGAATACATTGGGTACGGTACATCCAGCAGTCACGTGTTTCCACCAACCTCTGATTGCATGATGAGCAACGTGGTCGAATCATGTAACAAATTAACTGTGAATAGTTTGACCCTTAAAACACGAACTTGTTAACCTGGTGGTAGTACCTACTTACAAGCAGAACAATGAAACAAAGTTTGTGGGGGCTTGGGTAATTCCATTTGAGAGGGAGGTGTGCAGTTCAGGTTATACCAAGTGTTACATCAAGAAATAAAAAATAAATTCAGTTACTTTGGGAATCAGTACTTACACAGAGGATCATAGAACATCTTGAAGCCAGTAAAGCACAGGATCCAAGGCAGCATCGATTCATTGTGGGAAGGTCATGTCACTAAGTTCTGCAACAGGTAAGGGACTTGGGGGGGGTTGGTGAGGGGTGGTAATCATATCTGATAACCTCAGGGTGGGCAAACAATGTGCCAAGGCTGTAGACAGAGACAGTGAGATGCTAGGGTGCATAGGAAGAGATATCAAGAGCAGAAGGAGGGAGATAGTGATGCCACTGTACAGATCATTGGAGTAGTAAGGGGGAAAGGCATACTTGCATCTTGGCCAAGTCTGTACCTGGGTTGACAGTGGGCAGGGCTGGACAGTTGATTCTCAATTGCGCAGTGAGTGGAAGAAGCAAACAGCTTGTCGTGGTGCATGTGGGTATGAACGACTTGACATGTTAGATAGTAGAAGTGGTAAGGTAGAGGTTAGAGTAACCAGGAATGCTGTGTGAGGAGATGGGGTGGAGGGGGATCAGTGGCCTTCTGTTAGGTACTCCCAGTACCCTGTGTGAGTACAGTATAGAAAGGGAGGATAGTGGAATTCAACAGTTTGCTTTGTGCGATTAGTGTTGATCCAGGGGGTAGGTGATAGTGGGAGGCTGGGCTGGATATGGGACAATAATGATCTGTATGCAGGAGACAGTTAGACTTGAGCAGTGAGTGGCAGGGAGTGTTAAAACAGGACAGAGTACTACATATCAACAAAGGTGGATTGAAACTAGGAGGGGGTGTGGCGAGTGTCCAGCTAGTAGGCAGGGTCTTTGTAGAGGGGAGTGAAATGAGCTTACCTGACATATGGATGGCACCAGAGAATGTTCTGGGGGGGTGAAGAAGGAGAATGGCAAATGGGGTAAGTATGGTAAGAGTGCAGCATGGCAGGTTATCTCTTTGAATGCAAGAAGCCTGGGGAACAAAACCGCAGAACTACAGGCTATAATGGCAGAAAGGGGGATGAGGGGACATAGGGGGCCATCACTGAAACATCAGCAAATCGATACCAGGACTGGAATGTGATGATCAGAGGGGATAGGATTTACAGTAGGGAAAGGGGCAAGGGAGGAGCAGAATGGGAAATGGGGTAAGTATGGTAAAGATGCAGCATGGCAGGTTGTTTCCTTGAATACAAGTAGCCTGGGGAACAAAACAGCAGAACTACAGGCTACAATAGCGGGGTGGGGACATAGTGGCCATCACTGAAATTTCAGTAAATTGATACCAGGACTGGAATATGATGATCACAGGACATAGAATTTACAGGAGGGAAGGGGGAGAAGAATGGGAACTGTGGTAAGTATGGCAAGGGTACAGCATGGCAGGTTGTTTGCTTGAATACAAAGCCTGGGAACAAAACCTCAGAACTACAGGCTACAGTGGTGGGGGGACATGGAGGCCATCACTGAAACATCAGAAACATCAGCAAATCGGACTGGGATCTAATGATCACAGGACATAGGATTTGAAGGAGGGAAAGGGGAGTGGTGGTAATTTATGAGGAAAGGGATAAAGTGCACAAGGGAAGATGGGGAGGAGGAGGAGGGTAAAACAGGCATTGTGAATGCAATTCTAGGAGACAAAAAATAGGACTCTCAGGATTGGGTGATTTACAGGACACCAACTCAAGGGGAGGACTTGGACAGGGATCTAGCAGAGCAAGTTAGGGTGCGTAATCGTGGCATTTTTCAATCTGCCAAGAATGGATTGGAGAACCTCAGCGACCTCGAGTGCTAGGGAACAGTTGGTCATGGAAGCATTCCAGGACAGCTTCCTAACACAGATGGTTACTGAGATGACTAGGTTGGGGAAATACGCTGGACCTTATATTTTCTAACAGTGATGCTGTAAGGAAGGTGGGATGGAATTACCGCTGGCATGAACTGACCACAACTAGGTGTGGTTCATGCTCAACATGAGCAGAGAAGCAGTGGGTACAGGGGCCAGGGTTGTCAACTTCAGATGGGCTGATTTTGGAAGGATGGGTGTAATCTTAGAGGCACACCTAAAAGGAATTCAATTACACTGTGATGTTAACCAGAAATGGCAAATAATAAAATTGGTGCCGGTGGAGGCTACTGATACCTGTACCAAATTGCAGATCAAAAAATGAAGGGCCAAGAAACCAAGCTGGGTGATTAGGAAAGTCTTAGAAAAATTGAGGGTAAAGAAAACAGCATTTAGGAGATAAGAGTGTGACCAGAAATGGGTGGGGGTGAGATCGGGAGGAGTACACGAAAAAGTACAAAGAGATTAAAAGAGGAGTAAGGGCTGCAAAAGCTGCATGGGCACTGAGTCTGGCACAGGGCATCAAGGACGGGGAAAAGGACTTTTTCAAATATATACAGGACAGAAAGAGCTCCAAGGACCAGATAGTGAAGATTAGGAGGGGCGAGGGGTGTACAGAGAAAGGGGCAGAACATGCAGAAATACTAACTGAGTCCTGTTCTTTATTCACCATGGAAAAGGGAGGTCAACTACCCCAAGGGTGTGGAGTGTGGGCATGGGGTTGGGGGAGATGGTGACTGATGGAGTAATCACTGAGGGCAGGGTGTTGGAAAGTGTAAGGGTTCTGAGGGTGGATAAGGCACCTGTACCTAATGCTATACATCCCTGAGTGCTGAAAGAAATGGCTGAGGTCCGGGCTTGACCACTGCAAGACCTGTTCAATAACTCCCTCTAGAACTTTACCCATCACCGTATTCAGACTAACTGGCCTATAGTTACCCACCTCCTGTTTGGAGCCTTTTTTGTACAGATTGGCACCACAAGGCCTTTCGGCACCATGCAATTCTGCTTAAAGTTGAACCAGCATAACATTCTGTGGTGATTTGTATATGTAGCCCATGATGCTTTGCATTGTGTGGGCATATGTGATTTTGTATTTTCTTGAAACTTGGCTTCCCAGCCAAATGCCCTTTAGGGTAACCCTTGACTCAGTGTTTGAGCACAGAGGTTGTCTTTTAAATAGTTTTTTATTTTAATGGGTTCACCACAACATAACCCAGACAGACCGTCTTAGGGTAACTGGTTCATTCCACTGGGGTGTCAAACAGACGACGCATACTGATAAGTCCTGGTAGGACGAAACACGTGTCTATGTCATCTGTTAGCACCCTTTGCAAACTGTGTGAGAGGCCTTTCGGCACCATGCAATTCTGCTTAAAGGTGAACCAGCATAACATTCTGTGGTGATTTGCATATGCAGCCCATGATGCTTTGCATTGTGATTGGGCATGCGTGATTTTGTATTTTCTTGAAACTTTGCTTCCCAGCCAAATGCCCTTTGGGGCAACCCTTGACTCAGTGTTTGCACACAGAGGTTCTTTGTCTTTTAAATAGTTTTTTATTTTAATGGGTTCACCACAACATAACCCAGACAGACCGTCTTAGGGTACCTGGTTCATTCCAATGGGGTGTCAAACAGACAAGGCATACTGATGAGTCCTGGTAGGACGAAACACGTGTCTATGTAATCTGTTAGCACCCTTTGCAAACTGTGTGAGAGGCCTTTCGGTACCATACAATTCTGCTTAAAGTTGAACCAGCATAACATTCTGTGAAGATTTGTATATGCAGCCCATGATACTTTGCATTGTGTGGGCATGTGTGATTTTGTATTTTCTTGAAACCACGACTGTTCTCCATACCTCTATAACCTCACCCTCATATATTAATATTATGAATGGACAACAAGGGAACTGGAACAGGTCCATGCTGTGGATGTTGTTTATTTTGAATTCAGCAAGGCCTTTAATTCAGTGCCACATGGAATGTGGGGGTGCAAAGTTTAGATATGTGTGGGCAAGCACTACAGTGGTAAACTGTATTGAGAACTGGCTGTAAGGGAGACAGCAGAGGTTGGTGGTGGGGATAGGTATCTCTCAACTCCAAGGGCAGTGACTCGCGGGTTGCCACAGGGATCAGTACTGTGGCTGGGAGTTGAATTTCTACTCCTTGGAGGAGAGGAGTGATTGGGGGGATATGACTGAAACCTTTAAGTACATAAATGGGATAATTAAGACAGGCACTGAAGGGATATTTGAGCTATGGAGGGAGATGAGACACTTTTTCACGGAGAGGATTGTGGAGCAATGTAACACTCGGCCAGAGGAGGTGGTAGCCTGCAAGACAGTGAATAATTTGAAAAGGGGATGGGACGGGTGACAGGGGTGGTAAATGTAAGAGGGGGGATGGAGTGGGGCAGCTGCAAGTTAAGGATGCTAGCTGCACATTCAAGCAGACTTGATAGACCATACAACCTGTTTCTGCATGCAGTTTTGTATGTTCATATGTATCTTTCCCCAGTGTTTCCTCTTCCCAGGTTCTGGGTCCATTACTTTGCACTTCTTTGCATTGACCCACAGTTGCAACACCTCAGACTCTTTTTCAAGCTTTCCCATGTCCCTCTTCATTCTCTCCACCACTTCTGGTGTGCAGTCTGTTACAGATCTTTGTATCATCTGCGATAATCTGACTTTTCCTTCTGGCCCTTTCGCGATACCACTAATGAAGATATTGAACAGGACTGTCCCAAGGACTGACCCCTGAGGTACCCCGCTGTTCACCCCCCTCTCTCAGGATTGGATCCTATTCACCAACAACCTCTACCTCCTGTCCGTTAGCCAGTTTCTAACCCAGTCTACCACCTTGTGCCTTCAGGCAGGTGAGTTGCAATGCCCCACACCCCTTTCAGGATTTACTTCCATCATCACAAAATCCAAAGAATCTATACCATTCATTTGACATCACATTCCTACTGTAAATCCATGTTTCCTCTGATCATGGGCACCGTTGTCCTCCAGGTGTGAAACTATTATTTCTTTCAGCAGTGCCTCCATAATCGTCTAAACCACTGAGGTGAGGTTTACTGACTTGTACTTCCCTGCTTCCTCCCTACTACCACTTTTATGTAGAGGAACTACAAGCGTCATCCTCCAGTTATCTGGAAATACTCCTGTGTTTAGTGCAACTGTGAACAAGGCCTTCTCTTCTTTTTGGACAACAATCCTGTCAATAGTTACATCATGAATTACTATCACATTTGTGTTTGATGGACTGAATTCTTACTTTGTGACAATGTTCCTCACACATCAGATGATTTATGTGAGTCAGTTTCCATTAAAATGTAAAATACAACTTTTTTAATGCAGTCCTACATTTACTAACAAGTGTGCTTATTTTACATATCAGACTATACTCATCACAATTTCTTCTCTGTCTATATATATCTCTGTTAGGAAGTACAATTGTACAAGATACCATAGTAACTGTGTTGATCAATGGTGCAACCGCTCACACACTCACACAACTCTCACAATGTAGAGACATACTTTTCAAAATGTAACTCCCCACCGGCTCCCCTTGTTTAACTAGTAGGGCTTTTCCTCTGTCTAAAATGTCTAGGGGTAACAAGAGGGGTGGAAGGTTACATTTTCCAAAAAAGTTTTAAAAAACCACCATCAGCCACTATATACAAGGTGGACTAGACTGTTATACTAAACAGCCAACCAAGTATGGCAACTACCTGGCACACACCTGGTAGGAACCAATTGCCATCGCCAACAACCCGGGTACCTGGGAGAAAACATTTGGTCAGGCCTACGCCAGGTTTTCACTTCTGGACAGAGGCACCCAAGTAACTTTGTTGGAGTATGGTGTCTTTTGACACCCACATGAAAAGTTCCATTTCACACTAGATGGCTATCTTGTCTTTTAGTGGTTGTGGGTTGGTGAATGTTTTGATAGTGATGTCATCCATTTGGTTTTGGAGGACTCTGATGATTTCTATCCTTAGTGGTGTGCTGTCATTGTCTAAGGAGTTAAATGCAGCTGTTATTCCATGTAGACTGTGAAGTCTGTTTTCAGCTATGTCTGCCACACCTTTGCATTGTTTGATGTCCGTTATGTTTTGAGTGCCACCTATGAAGGCTGCTATTGTTATTGGTGTTGGTTTGTTTGCAGTTCTGTCTTCTGTCAGTCTTGCATGCATCACTGTTGGGTAGTACATCCTTAATCTTTTCATTGCACCAACATCTGCACTCAGTATGTGTTGAAAGTCTATATGAGGTTTTATTGTGCTGCATGTGATGTGTTTGAGTCCCAAGAATGGAAATGTGAATTAGTTCTGTATGACCGCTGGTGCTGTAGATGTAAGGATTAGTTGTACTGCATATTTTTCTCTTGTTGCTTGTGTTGGTTGTATATCTGCACCTATGTGTATTGAGATTGCTATGATGTGTTCAGCATTGAATAGGTGGTTTATAGTATTTTCCGTCCATGCCAGGTTTGCTCTGCATCCATGTATTCATACCGTGAAAAGTATTTTTGAACCTAGTAACCTTGCTTGTTCTTCCATTAATCCACTTAAGTTGGTACAGTCTAGCCGGCCCAGTGGCGTGGAGGGCTGAGGCATCATGCCTCACGTCCTGCCACGCCGGCGAACTGTGTTCGCAGTGCGAGCAGGCCGCTGGTGGTCGGCTGGGGAGGGAGAGGATTGAGCGTCTGGAGGACAGCTCTCCTCTCCCGGGGGAGGGGTCAGGATTGAGTTCGCTGCATGCCTGACCCCTAGCGGAGGCTGGGGTTCGGTTCCAGTTGTTCACACACAGGGTGCAGTTACAGGGCAGTTACCCAGTGTGTGGCATGCAGGAGCTCGTGCGGCTCATCCATTGGTGTCATTGCACATCACTGTGCCACTCTGGGGGGGAACAGATAAATGGCCCCTCGGCAGGATGATTGCTGGACACCGCAGGCCCCGCTCCCGTGAAATGCGGCAGTCCCCCGCACTGGATCCATTCCGGTGGGTTGAGGGATCCCTGCCACCTCACCATAGGGGACAAGCTGTGTAGGTAAGTGGATTGGTAATGATGCAAGTGGGGGACTGGGCTGGGCGCCCTGGCAGGAGGGAGCTCTGTAGGAGATGAGGCAATAAAATAGATTAACAGCAAAAAAAGTTGGTAAAGTCTTGTCCGTGGATGAAGATATTTTCTTGGGTTTATTAGATTAACTCTTAGGAGACTAGCATTTTCCTATTGGAAACGCATAGTAAACTGAGCACTTTTTTTACCACTCTAAAAGTATCTGCTCTGGGCAACAACTACTCAATAAACACATAATAATTTAGTAATTAGCATAAAAAGCACATATCATTTGAAAAATAGGAACTCAAAGATCATGTGGGATTACAGAATATTCCAACCACTTCTCACTGTTTCCCATAACAAGCATAAAATGGCATTGCATAAATGAACTGCAGTTGAAACAATGGCGTTAGCAAACAGTTTACCACCATATAAATGTGACAAACTGTATTACCCATGCACAGTGAACCTCATCTGTGATCTACAGATATGTTAGCTACAAAATCATGTATAGAACACCAAACTCCCTTTGGTGCCCAGTGTTCAAATTGGGCCAATCCCCCACCATGGTGCATTCTGATGGCATACGCAGAGGGACACGGGGAAACATTATGGGATCTGTGTGGCACTATCCTAGTGGACTAGACCACACAAACCATACATGTTTTGTATCATGTTGCACATCCTATGCACACAAGACAATTATTTGGTCACAGCTCGTCCACTGCTTGATGTAGTGTGGACCATAGTGTGTTGCGCCATTGCGCAGCATCAAAAACCAATGGCCCAGATTTTCCATCACCCTATCAAAACTACGACAAAACATATTACCTCATGTACAATGAACCTCATCTTTGATATACTGACCTTTGAGCTACAAATTTATGTATGGAACACCCAACTCCTATCATCGCCCTGCGTTCAAAACTAGTCAGTTCTCCACCAAGGTGCATTCTCATGGCATACGCACAGGGACACGGGAAAACATTATGGGATCTGTGTGGCACTATCCTAGTGGACTAGACCACACAAACCATTTATGTTTTGTATCATGTTACATGTCCTATGCACATAAAAAAGTAATCTGGTCACAGCTCATCCACTGCTCGATGTAGCGTGGACCACACTGTGTTACACCATTGCGCAGCATCAAAAAACTATTCATCCAGATTTCACATCACCCTATCAAAAGTATGACAAAGCATATTACCTCATGCACAATGAACCTCATCTTTGATATACTGACCATTGAGCTACAAATTCATGTATGGAACACCCAGGTTCTATCAGCACCCTGGGTTCAAAACTAGCCAATTTCCCACCATGGCGCATTCTGAAGGCATACGCAGAGGGACACGGGGAAACGTTGTGGGATCTGTGTGGCACTATTCTAGTGGAATAGCTCACACAAACCATACATGTTTTGTATCATGTTACAAGCCCTATGTACACAAAAAACTTATTTGGTCACAGCTTGTCCACTGCTAGATGTAGTGTGGACCATACTGTGTTGCGGCATTACGCAGCATCAAAAAACCAATGACCCAGATTTCACATCACCCTATCAAAAGTACAACAAAGCATAATACCCCATGTACAGTGAACCTCATATTTGATATACTGACCTGACAGCTACAAATTTATGTATGGAACACTCAACTCCTGTCAGTGCCCTGCGTTCAAAATGGGTCAGTTCCCCACCAAGGCACATTCTCATGGCATATGCACAGGGACACGGGAAAACGTGGGATCTGTGTGGCACTATCCTAGTGGAATGGATCACACAAACCATACATGTTTTGTATCATGTTACATGCCCTATGCACACAAAAAAGTAATATGGTCACAGCTCATCCACTGCTCGATGTAGCATGGACCCCAGTGTGTTGCGCCATTGCGCAGCATCAAAAAACCAAGGATCCAGATTTCCCATCACTCTATCAAAATTACAACAAAGCATATTACCTCACGCACAATGAACTTCACCTTTAAACATCAAGGGTCACTGTGACCTTGGAAAGTGTAGGGTGGTGGTCATGGGTGACCTTAATATGCTGGGGGCAGACTGGGGCACTATTACATTCTCTGTGGCCAGGAAACAGTGATTGATGGGATGTCTTTCAGGATGCCTTCCTAGTCCAGCAGGTGAGGGAACCTACTAGGAAGGGACGGATATTGGACATTGTCCTAGCAGACAGTGACCAGATAAGGGTCCTGGAGGTGTGCAGCCCACTGGCAGGTGGTGACCACAGCACAGTCTGGTTTCCGATGTACCGGGGGGAGGTGACAACCGCACTAGTACAGTAGTAGTAGTAGACTTCAGGGGAGCAGACTTTGAGGGCATGGGAAGGATTCTACGGGGGTGCCATGACAAGATAAGGCTGGACATGGGTGCTGGAAGCTTGTGGGAGACCATTAAGAAGGGGGTGCAGGAGGCTACCAGACCCTGTGCAAAAGTAAGGTGAAAGCATTGTAGGGCCAGTAAGCCATGCTGGGGGACCAGGGAGGTGCAGGAGGTAGTGAGCGAAAAAAGGCTGCCTACACGCACTTTAAGTGCTCAAGGGGGAAAAGGGAGCAGGGAGAGTATGATTTAGTGGCTAGGAGGGTCATCAGAGTGGTGAGGGGATCCAAGGTGATGATGGAGTAAAACCTGGCTATGGTTAGCCGGAGGGGGATGGGGTTCTATAGATACATAGGAGAGAAAAGAAAAGTGAAGGCACAGATCAACAGGATTAGGACTGGGGAGGGATGGGCTCAGGAAGCAGGGGAGAAAGCAGAGGTGAAAAATGAGTACTTTGCCTCGATCTTCACTGAGGGATGCAGGGGATCCTTCCATCCCAATGGGAGGGAAGGGGAGCCCACAAAATCGGGAGGTCAGATGGAATCTGGAGGACTGAAAGAGGCTAGGGTAGAGGCTGGGCCAAATCTAGAAGGGGAGGGGTGGTTACATGAGGGGGTGAACTGGGAAGGAGAAATCACAGTGGATAGAGTGAGGGAGGCCCTTCACATGCTAGGGATTGATAAGGCACTGGGGCCGGATGGGCTACATCCGAGGGTAATGAAGGAACTTGCGGATGTGTTGGCAGCTCCACTGGCTGCACTCAGTATCTCTCCGCAGACAGGATGGGTGCCTCAGGACTGGAGGGTGGCTCGTGTGGTGCCTATCCACAAAGGGGTGTCTAGAGATAAGATGGGGAATTATAGTGCTGTCAGCCTAATGTCTGTGCTATATAAAGTAATGGAAGGCATTATCAAGGAGAGGCTTGGGAGGTAGCTGGAAAGGTTGGGGCACCTGGATGACAAGCAGTACGGTTTTGTCCCGGGGAGATCGTGCCAGACAAACCTTGTGGAGTTTAATGACTGCGTGATGGGGGCCCTGGACCAACATAGGTCGGTGGATATCCTGTACCTGGATTTTAGCAAGACGTTTGATTCGGGACCCCACAATGGCCTGTTAACAAAGTTGGGGGGATGGGGGTGGGGAGCAGTTGCTCAGGTGGGTGGAAAATTGGCTTATGGGGCAAATACAGAGCGTGGTGGTTGGTGGGATAGTATCTTCCTCCAGAAGGATCATCAGCGGGGTCCTTCAGGCTTCGGTACTGTGGCCACTCCTGTTCAATGCCTTTGTCTCGGACATAGGGAGGGGGGGTTAGGAGTAGGCTATCTCTTTGCAGATGACTTAGAACTGGGAGCACTGGTGGGTGGGGAGGAAGGGAGAGAGGCAATCCAGAGGGACCTGGGTACCCCGGAGAGGTGGTCAATTACATTGGGCTGCATAGCCAGGGGGATTACCTCCAGGAGGAGGGAGGTGATCCTCCCTCTCTATAATGCCTTGCTCAGGCCACATCTCGAGTACTGTGTGCAGTTCTGGAGACCCCACCTTAAGAAAGACATAGCACTGCTGGAGAGGGTCCAGAAGAGGGTGACCAGGATGATTCAGGGCATGGGAGAGGCCCTATGAGTTGAGACTGGAAGAGCTCGGGCTGTACACACTGGAGGAGAGGAGAGACGGGGGGACATGATAGAGGTCTTCAAATATAAAAGGAATAAATAAGGGCAGACCCAAGGAGGTGTTCAGGCTAAAGAAGGTGGAACAACCAGGGGGCACGAGTGGAAGCTGGAGGGGGTGAAATTACAGGGGGGAGCTTAGGAGACACTACTTCACTGAGAGGGTGGTGGAGCCATAGAATGCACTGTCCTGGAGTCTGGTGGAAGAGGGCACAGTGGAGGGTTTCAGGAAGGGGTGGAACAGGTACAAGGGGAAACTGAAGCCAAAGAAGTACCTCTCTGGGGTTGGGGGGCAGAGAAGCGAGCACCCAGTAGGTGGCTGGCTACTGAGCAGACATGACAGACCATAAGGCCTATTCTACTGGCTTTTAGTATGTTAGTATATACTAACTTGTGAGCTACAAATTCATGTATGGAACATCCATCTCCTGTCAGCGCCCTCCATTCAAAATGGGCCCATTCCACACCATGGCGCATTCTGAAGGCATAAGCAGAGGGACACAGGAAAACATTGTGGGATCATTGTGGCACTATCCTTGTGGAATAGACCACACAAACCATACAAGTTTTTGAAGCAGGTTACATGCCCTATGCACCCCAAAAATTAATCTGGTCTCAGCTAGTCCACAGCTTGATTTAGTGTGGACCCGAGTGTGTTGCGCCATTGTGCAGCATCGTAAAACCAAGGATCCAGATTTCTCATCACCTTATTAAAAATATGACAAAGCGCCAACTTATGCCCCCTTATAAAAGAATTGCACATGTGGTGGTACTGCCCCTTCCCCCGACATGTATTCTACAAGTGGTGAATGGTGAAGACTGATACAAGGAAGTCCCGCACAAACCTGAAATTTTAAATATTTTAAGCTTCATGATCAACCATATGAGACGCTGGTGTACTAAAAACAAATCAAAAATTGAAATCTAGGTATGCTCATGTTTGAATCCCACCACAGCCTCTCTCACTGTAAAAGTGCAATGTAGTAAGTAAAACGTTCACATATCTGATCATTTACAGTTTTTCTTGCCAAGAAGAAGGAGCGGTTGGACCACAGAGGGCTCAATGAGGGTGAGGGTGGTGGAGCAGAGGTGCATCCCTCCAGTGGTGCCTCTCTACAATTCATTCGCCATTCTGGCCGAGCGTGGTTCCTCTATGGAGGCACCCACAGTGGAGACCAAGAAGGATGGTGTGAACCTCTGCAAAGGAGACCCACAGGAGGGTGGCACAGGACCCCATAGGGGAAGAAAACAACTCCTGGTGGAGGACTAAATTGTTAGTGGTGTAGAACTGGGGGAGGGAGGGGAGAGGAAGGTAAGGTGCCTGCCCAGTGCCATGGTTTGGATGGACAGGAAGTGACTGCGGGAGCAGCTGCAGGTGGAGGAAGCTGGATGTCGTTATCCACCTAGGGACAAATGACCTGTCTGGGAATGGGATCAGAGCAGTGCAGGCGGAGTTTGTGGAGTTGGGTAGGGGCCTTAGACAAGTAGCGTGCACGATAACTTTCTCGGAAGTCCTGGCTGTCTATGGTATGGGTGAGGCTAAGGTACTCCACAGCTTGGGACTCAATGAATAGTTAAAAAACTGATGCAGAGCTCAGGGTTTGGGCTGGATTGTGGCCCAAGGATCACCGCGGAGGGATACAGGCCTATACTGGCATGAAGGTCTGCATCTGCCTGGGAGCGCTAACTGTACTGGAAACTACACATGTATAAATGAGACACAGGGTGTGACACAATGCATGGTACTCACCTGGACACCCCTACTGTGTGGTGATGCTATGGGTCTGATTGTGATGCATCACGTGGCTTCATCCAGTGCTGCTATCCTCATGATTTTTGGCCACTGCCTTGGGGTGTTGGCTGCTGTCTTCTATACAAGAGGAAAAAGGAGGTGTGATCATTATCCTGCAGTGGTATACAGTACACCATTCATTACATAGTACCCAGTATATCTGCCCATGTGACTGTACCATACTCTAGCCACCACAAATGCGTGCTGTTGTTGGACAGGCCAAGCAAAGCTGAAAGGTACATGTAGCACCACACCACACACAAACTGAAAGTCACCATAGTATATATCATTCTGTGCAATGCTTGCATCCTGTCCAACCACTCTGGTACCCCGTATTATAGATAATACATGCTGGTTTAAGGCCCTGTCCAGGTGGTGGCTGCTTGTTTCATAGAAACATAGAAGTTGACGGCAGATAAGGACCGCAAGGCCCATCCAGTCTACCCATTTTTTTCTACCTTATGAATGTGCCATCGGCCTGTGCTCTGTCAATGGCCTATCTATTCATACTCATCTGTATTGCTCCCTTATGCATATCCCATGCCTGTTTGAAGCCCTGCACTGTATTCATATCCACCACTTCCTGAGGTAGTCCATTCCATGCATCCACCACCCTTTCTGTGAAAAAGAATTTCCTCACATTACCCATTAATCAGCCTCCCTCTAATCTCATGCTGTGTCCTCTTGTCCTGCTATTTTTGTTATATTGAAACATGTTACTCTTTCACCTTGTTAATGCCCTTAAGGTGTTTGAATATCTCAATCATATCACCTCTCTCTCCCTCCTTTGCTCTAGGGTATACATATTGAGCTCCATTAATCTGTCCTCATATGTTTTCTGATGCAGTCTCTGCACCATTTTGGTTGCTCTTCTCTGGACTGCCTCAGTTTGGTTAATGTCCCTGTCATGGTGTGCCTCCAGTACTGCACACAGTACTCCATATGGGGTCTAACCAGTGTCTTGTAAAGAGGGACTATTACTTCCCTCTTCCGACTTGTGATACCCCTACTAATACACCCCAAGATCCCCCTAACCTTACCTACTACTTTAGTGGTCTGCTTGGATGATTTCAGGTCATCGGTGATGATGATGATGCCCAAGTCTCTTTCTTGCCTTGTGACTGCCAGCAGCTCCCCTCCCAGCCTATAGGTGGCTTCAGGGTTTCTCTTCCTTATGTGCATGATCTTGCACTTCTTTGCGTTAAGCCTCAGTTGCCACTCTTCTGACCATTTTGCTGGTTTATCCAGATCTCTTCTCATTCTGCCCACCCCATCTGGATCATCTACTCTGTTGCAGATGTTGGTGTCATTGGCAAACAGACAAACCTTACCCTCCAGTCCATCTGCAATATCACTGATGAAGATACTGAAGAGGACTGGCCCCAGGACTGATCCCTGAGGTACCCCACTTGTGACTTGTATCTCTTCTGACTGTATACCGTTTATCACCACTCTGTTTTCTGCTCATCAACCAGTTTGCCACCCAGTTGACCAACTTCTGACCCACCCCGAGCCTTCCCAGCTTATTAATCAATCTTCTATGTGGAACAGTATCGAAAGCTTTGCTGAAGTCAAGGTAGGTGACATCAGCTGTTCCCCCTTGGTCCATGACTCTGGTTACTCAGTCAAAGAAGTCTATGAGATTAGTTTGACAGGACCTTCCTTTTGTAAACCCATGATGTCTTGGATCCTGTGCTCCTATGGATTCCAGGTGTTGCACTATCCTTTGCTTAAGGACTGTCTCCATAATCTTGCCAACTACTGAGGTAAGACTGACTGGTCTGTAGTTCCCTGCCTCCTCCCTGCTACCACTCTTGTGGAGTGGGGTCACATGAACTCTTCTCCAGTCTTCTGGGACCTCTCCTGTGCTCAGATACTCACTAAACAGTTCTGATAATGGCTCTGCTTGTTCCATGCTTAGCTCTTTAAGTACCCTGGGATGTATGCATCAGGTCCCATTGCCTTGTCCACCCTGAGCTTATCAAGTTTCCAGATTGAACCCCACTTCTAAATTGTAGATCCTTTCTATTTCCCCGTTTGAGAGTACCAGATCTAAGATTGCTCCCTCCCTCCCGACTGGGTTCCAACACTAGCTGTCTAAGGCATGCACTGTATGTGGCATCAAGAATGGCCCTGTTGCTGCAGCAAATGTGCTCCAGTTAACATCCGGCACCAAAAAAAACCAACATGGTTTCAGGTGGTAATTGAGCAGTCTTCTAAACCACTGGTCAGAGGGTTAATAGTTTTTTGGAAGGAGAAATGCAAATGTAGATCATAGAAACATAGAAAGCCAAAGTTTTTCATTTTTACCAGGTTTTGTAGTACAATAAAGCATAGTCAGCAGTTCAGAGAGAGAAGCAGACATCCAGCATATCAGTGGTCAAATATTTAGCACTTACCTTTGTTGTCTATACTGTTTTTCCTGGTTGATTATGGTATCTTCTTTCACTGAGCTTTATATGTTCTTGGTCTGCATAGAGCTATGAATAAAGAAGTAAAAAGAACATTATCACAGAGCCATGTCTTCATTTTTGTTTAATTACAGGTTTTGGATCTACAGCAATGCCATGGTTGTACATATTATCTGTCGTGATATGCACTGTTCCCCTCCCACCCACCAGTCCCTCGAGTAGTTTTCCTATTTTACACACATTGGAGCAATGTGATTGTAAAAAAATTCAGGGACCACCCATGGACAGAAGCAGATATCACACAACAAATCTGACATAGGCCTACAGTTGCATTCATTTCGAGGTTGGTAAGTACCTGTATATCCATGTTCCCATCTCTCTTGTATTGATATCAAGATTGCTGGTTACCATATACACATCTCCACATACTTACCTACGAGGAAATGTATGTTAAAATACATCCACTGACATGTTCAGTGGATAAAATAAATGGTTCGTTACCAGCAAATGTATAATACACCAATTCCAGTGATGCGGCACTCATGCCCACTGAATGTATAATCTGTCTAGAAAAAAAAACACTTGCTTTGAAAATGCTGAAATATAAAATATTTAATAAATGTTTTCCATAGCACCTATTTACCTTATAACATTCACTAGTACATGCAGTATAGCACCAGACAGTCTTTTACACATTATAAAAACAACTAGCATAATATTCAACAACTGTAATGTTGTGAGATAAAATAAATATTTATATTATAACATTAATAAATGCGATATGGCATTGTAAAGCCCTCTAAACACTACAAAAATCAACTAGCATTATATTCAGCAATAATGCTGAATCGAACCCCCCTCAACTGCAAACCACACATGCGCATGACTAGCAGTGCTACACAAGGACAGCGGGAACATGCAGCTAAGGGACACATGAAACTAAACAAAATGTTCTGTGACATGAGGGGTAGTTCGGTTGCACATTAGGCAGAAACCATATTTACTGTGGATCCACAATAATGGAAACATCATTTTGAATATCTACAAAACTAAAGATTGCTAGAAGAAAAATATTTATACATATGGAAATCCCATCTAAGGTGGCATGCTTCCAGCCCCCCCCCCAAAAAAAACCCCCAGAATTTTGGTAATCACTTCCTGTTTATCTAGTACTTCTGCTTTTTACATAACAGGAATGTGCAGCATGTAGGCAAAAATATACAAATCTGATATCCCCATGCAACAGTAAATTCGTCAGAGTCTGACTCATCAGGCATCACATAGTCCTTCTTAGTGTGATACTCCATGAAACATGGTGAAACTCAAAGCCCTTTCAACAATCAGGGCACCAGTATGTGCTCTCCCTTCGGATTCCTGTTTTGCTGCACACTACGCATTTATGAGCTGGTGTCTTCGTCAGTGGAGTTGATGGAACTTTGCAGGGGAAATAACATTCTGTTAGGCGAGACAGATCGTCATCTGTTGCCTTACTGTGTGCACCAGTGCAGGACAGAAACTTGACAGATCAGTCATAGTTATTAGTCCAAGAAATATTTCGTATCGGAAGTCATGATGTGCCATCTTCTTTGTTTCAATACGGCTAGAGTAATACAAATATGCGTTTGTGCATGCCCAGTTCAGAACTGTAAAGAAGATTTTTTTCCACCATTTCAAGCTGCAGTGCTCAAAAGCATGATACTGGGAATACTTCCCCATCTTTCAAAAAAAGAGGTGTGCAAGAACAAGAGGGCACAATTTGAAGATAGAGGGGGGGGCGGCTCAGAGGTAATTTAAGGAAGTATTTTTTCTCAGAGAGGGTTGTGGATGTATGGAACGGCCTTCCGGAGGAGGTTGTGGAGTCAAAATCAGTGGTGGAATTCAAGCATGCATGGGACAGTCATAAGGCAATTCTAGGGTGTGGGGGTAAGAAGAAGTAGGCTGCTGGTTAACTAGGATCTGCAGCTTATCCAGTAGGTAGGGAAATGGGCAGACTGGGTGGGCCAAGCGGTCCTTATCTGCTGTCAAATTCTATGTTTCTATGTTACTGATCTAGTAAAGTCCACTCCAAGCTTGTGTTTGTTGTAGTCAATTATAGTCGTCGGTTTGGATATCTCCTCACCAGTATGTTGCCTCTTTCCAGTAGATTTCATTTCATTCTTGTGAAGTGTTGACAATACATACACATCTCTCTTGTCATGCCACCTGATGCACAGTATTGATCCATCGCATAGTGATCTGGTTTGTCCTCGTTTAAGTTTCCCTTCATGTAGTGAAGTTGGCAGACCTCTGTTTGCCATAACTGTTCCGCAAGGATACATTTTTCTTTCGAGCAGGTCCCTGAACAGTTGGACAGATGTGTAGTAGCAATCCAGCCACAACATGTAACCCTGTTCGCAATGACGTGAAATTAGGTTCACTACTGTATTCCAAGTTGGACCTTTACCATTAAGGTTTTGTGTCCAGCCACAGTATATGTCCACGTCCAGTAAAATCCCCGACGGTGTCTCACACAAACAAAATGCTTTCATTCCAAACCATGTTGGTTTCTGTGGATTGTACACCTTGAAACCAAGAGGTCCTTTGAATAGTATCATAGCCTCATACAGGCACAGGTTATGGTGTGGATAGTAAAGTTTGTGAATGTTGCATCTGAACATATTCAGGAATCCACGAATCTTTGCAAGACGGTCACCACTATCAGCTGTAGCATTATTGCTTACATGCAGAAATGAAAGAATGTTTAAGAACATGTCCCGTGACATGCACTGTCCAAAAATTGGGATAGCAAGAAGATTGGTGGACCAGTAATCGGCTATTCTGTTTTTAACCATTAATCCCATTGCAATGCACAAAGCTGTGAAAGTGATCACATGGTGTTGAGTCACAACTATAAATTTTGACAGTCAAGAATGAATAGGGTGTTCAGTCCTCGGTCTTTGTTCAAAATGCTGACCTGCATAACGATTCTTCTCTTTCGTTATCACATTAATGATTTGTCCATCAAATTTTGCTGTGAAGTAATCCACGGGAGCAGTATTCGCAGGTAATGTTCCTTGAAATCCCGGTGTTTTCTCTGGTGTAAAGTCAGCATGCTCCTTCACATGTCTGTTCTTAGACCCCACACACTGTCAGTTTCACTCTCAGACGTTTCTGATGTATCAACTCCACGGGAGCGGTATTCGCAGGTAATGTTCCTTGAAATCCCGGTGTTTTCTCTGGTGTAAAGTCAGCATGCTCCTTCACACGTCTGTTCTTAGACCCCACACACTGTCAGTTTCACTCTCAGACGTTTCTGATGCATCAGCATTTAAGCTGTCATCACTTTTGTCATGTACATAGCATGACTCCAGCTGATTACCGTCAGAAGAGTTTGACAAATGTTCCCTTCCTCCAACAGACTGGATGTTCTCATCTGTGACCAGAGCATTTCTTCTTCATTTTCTATGAATTCATCTTCTGAAATTTCTTCCTCAATGTCACTGCCAGTATCAGCAAAAGTAGCCTCTAAGACATCAGCAGCACTCTTTCCAGACTTTCTAGCCATGTCTTTCTTTTTTTCCCATCACACTCTGTCAACACAAGGAAGCACAATGCTATCTGAATCACAGCCTTCAGGTTTCCCTCCACTGTGGTAAAGCAGTATGATTGGATGATTCTGGGTAGGTCAGGATTGGCTTACGTAAGCAGTAAGACATGACAGGGTGTGCATGGAACAGATTGTACCGCACGTCCTTGACTAGGTGCCTTTAGCCCCCAGTTGTGGTAAAATCTGTTCCATGCACACACCTGGAGTGTCTTATTGTGCTTATAAAATGGGCATCCTTTTTTTATTATTATTACAGTTAGGAAACATTATGCTTATGTGGTGAAAACAAGATCTGATTGTGAGAGTTTATGATAAAATAGTTCCTCTGCCTGGTAAAAAATGATGTCATTGGGTATGAGTTGCACTTTAATGGCATCTATAATAGTTTTATTTTGCTGCCAGTGTGATGCAGCACTACTTAGGAGACAGAGAGGCATACTGATAGGAGACCGACATAGATCTAGACACTAATCCAATTGTTTTTCTTCATTGAAGCACCTCTAACAGAAATGGGGCAACACAATTTTAAACTGTTTCCGCAGTTCAGATGCCGATCACACTGCCACCTCCTGCAGCATGTCTCTTCTCTACCTCTCTGATCCCAATAGTGCTGCCGTCTCACTACAGTATTTCGTTGTTTTAATTTTCAATTCCTGCCCTCAGGTACTAACAGAGTAGTTGATGCACACAAATGTTTAATTTCAAGAAATGCAGCAGCTCAGTAACGTTGCTTGCATACTGCTGTCAGGACAGGATCTGAAGGACTTCGGCTTGAGCCGACATGGAGACACGCAGTCTTTTAATTTTTTTGTTTACTTTTTGGAGAGGCATGTGTTGGCTGAATCCATGGGTTACTGGAGAAAACAAGCTCTTTTTTATTAATACTAGCTTGCCTGTAGGACAGAATAACTTTACCATAATTTAGTGGATGCCGTCTGTGAGCAAGCAGTAGACAGGAAGTGACACTTTCACGCTTGTACCTTGCTTTCCATAACAAAGCTTCCCCATGACAATATACAGTAAATAAATATGGAAACTGATTTGTTTGTGTTACAGTACACAATCGGGTTCACAGTGACATGTTCCAGTGGGTGAAGAAAAGATGGCTGCCAGTAAAAATGCCAACGTTCCATGGTTTATGGATATTGGCCTTTTTACTGCCAGCCCCTTTTTTTACCCATGCATGGAACATATTTCATGCATGGGTAACTAGCCAATCACATTGTTTGATTTAGCCTACCCATTTTATAATGACAAACTGATGCACTGTTGCCATGCTTCTCCCACAGCAAGCTAGCAAATGGCAACAATGTAAATTAATTTTAAACATTCTAAAACAAGGTGATGTCATCATTCAAATTACCTCATGTATACACAGCCACAGTCATACAGTTCTGCCTCATTGAACAGATTCAATAAGGGCACAGCATTTTTGCTCGCTTTTTGGAGGTGTGTGACCATCCTCATGAATGCAGTGCAGGGGTTGAAATTAAGTTTTGCTGCCACTGGCCAGCAGGGCTAGTTCCTGGGAAAATCCACTCTCCCCATGGACATTTCTACTTGGTGTACATACTGACGTGTTGCCTTTTCCAGTACAAGCCTGCAGGGCTAGTTAAATAAAAATCTTACTAGTCCGATACCAAATCTACCAGCATTTGGCTAGTGGGCTGGTGCCACTTTTGACCCCTGCAGTGCTCAGTGTAGCAGGCACAACCCTACCAGACCAATACATGCTGAGCTGTGTATGGCAGGAGTTCAGCTGTGCTGGTCTTCACTTCAAACAAAAGGTCTACTGCAATCAGCGGTGGTAGCGTGTGTGCAGTTAGCATATTGACATCTTTATGTCTTCACACCCAAACTGCTGTCATACTCAGCTTGGCATGACATCCCTCCAGCTTCCTCCCTCTGCTAATGTCCTCCCTGGCCCCCACGTTGTGTGCTGAAGGGGGTGCCCAAGCCCCCTCGGCTCATGTGCCCCCCCAGCACACTGTGTGGCTGATGGAGGTGCCCAATCCCCCATTGACTGCAGCCCCCCCAACAACCAACCAGTTGGAACGCTCGGAGCCCACCCCAGTGTGCTCATGCCTCCCCCCCACACACTGTATGGCAGACGGTGGTGCCCAATCCCTGCCGGCTCCAGACCCCCCCCAACAAACACATAGGTGGCCTGCTGGGAGCCTACCCCAGCATACCAAAAGGGTCCTGCAGTTTCTTTTTGTTTTAAAAAGTCCTGTGAAAGAAGATAAAGGTCCCTTGGTGAGTCCCTTGCCCCCTTCCCCAACCTCTCCACCCCCCACCCCATACTTACCTCCGGAGCCCAGCACGATGATCTTCAGTGGACAGGGAACACATCTGCACTGTTCAAAGCCGGCTGTGAACTGAGAAATGCCAGTAAGCTGTATAATGGCATAAATGTTTTTTTTTCAACTTAGGTGGATATCTCAGCCATTTTTTTGACTTTTGCCACCAAATTTTCAACATGGGGTTCTTGGGACCCCTTCTCCTGAATTCAGTCACTGTCATGGCGTTATTTGGTCCCGAAAGGTGATTTCGCAGTCACTGTGTGGAATCACCTTTCGTGACCGATTAACGAAACAACAGTGTCAGTGTTCATGAGGAGGGCTCTCAAAAAGCCTATGTTGCAAATTTGGTGACAAAAGCCTATAAAATAACTGTGTTCTGAACATACAAACATACGAACAAATGAAATTTGCCAGCAGATAAAGGCCTAGAGGTCTATCAAGTCTGCTCTAATGTGCAGCTAGCACCCCTTATTCTGCAGCTGCCCCTCCCTTCCACCCTTCCCCTTCATTAACCCTCCCCCTTGTCCTGTTCCATCCCCTTCCGAAGCAGTCCACTGTTCTACTGGATACCACTTCTGCAGGTAACGCATTCCACCCAGCCACCACCCCTCTGTAAAAAGTGTCTCCTCATCTCCCTCCTGAACCTTCCTCCCTCCAGTTTCATATCATGGCTCCTGGTGTCCCTCTCCTCCCTTACTTTGAACAGCCCCTCTGTACCTGTCTTGTTTATTCCTTTCATGTACTTAAAGGTTTCAATCATGCCCCCCCCGTCCCTCCTCTCCTCCACTGAGTACATGTTCTACTCCCTCAGCCTCCTCTCGTATGATAAGTCCCCCAGCCCCTTGATCATCTTTGTTGCCCTGCGCTGCACCCCCTCCAGTAACTTAATGTCCTTCAGATACGGGCGCCAGTACTGCATGCGGTACTCCAGGTGCGTTCTAACTAATGACCTATACAATTGCAGAATCACCTCCTCCCTCCTCAAGGATATACCACTTGCAATACAAGCCAGTATTTTGTTGGCCTTTGTAGCTGCCTTCCTACATTGTGCCGAGTTGTTCATTGACCCTGTAATGAGCACCCCCAGATCCTTCTCCTCCTCTCTCTGGGCTAGTTGCATTCTCCCCAGCTGGTAACTCCTCCTTGTGTTCTTCATCATCCCAAAATGCAGCACCTTGCACTTTTTGGCATTAAACCCCAGTTGCCAGGTGTCTGACCAGGTTTCAAGCTTTGCCAGATCATCCTGCATCCCCTGCCATCCCCTTAGGTCATCCACCACCACTCCTACCTTGGTATCATCAGCAAACAGACTGATCTTGCTCTTGATGTACCATGATATGTCTGCAATGAATATCCCAAACAGCACTGGTCCCAACACTGAGCCCTGTGGAACACCGCTCGTCACTACCCTTGGGTGTGAGAGCTCCCCACCCTCTGTTGCCTTCCCTGAAGCCAGTTCCCTACCCATCTCACCAGCTTTGCACTTGCCCCTGTGCCTACTAACTTACTTCCCAGCCTTCCATGTGGCACCGAGTTGAATGCCTTACTGGAGTCCAGATACAGGACATCCACTGCATGGCCCCTGTCCAGTTGCCTAGTTACCCAGTCATAGAACTCCACCAGGTTGGTTTGGCAGGATCTGCCCCATGTGAAGCCATGCTGTCTGCTGTCCTGTAGTCCTTTGGCCTCTAGGAGGGCCACCAGCCTCTCCTTCAGGATAGTCTCCATTAGCTTACCCATGATGGATGTGAGGCTCACTGGTCTGTAGTTTCCCGGTTCATCCTTGGGGCCACTCACGTACATTGCACACTTTATCTAAATCTAATCTAAAAATGCATATACTAAAAATAACATGCGGGCAGTAAAAAAAAAATGCCTGTATTCAGGTTCGAATCCCAACTGTGGATGTGGACAGTTCAAAAATTAAAAAATAATAATGCCTATATTCAGGTTCGAATCCCACCACCAGCTAATGAACCTGTACACATGCAATGCAGCAATTCAAACCTTCACAAAGCTGCTAATTTTCCAGTTTCAACCATCATAATCAACTGTGGATGTGGGTGGTTAAAAAAAAAATAAAAACTGCTTATATTCAGGTTCGAATCCCTCCACAGCCACTGAAGCTATAGTATTGCAATGCAGCAACTAAAACCTTCACAAACCTGCCAGTGTACCAGTTCTAACCATCATGGTCAACCATGGATGCGGGCAGTTAAAAAATAAGAAAAAAAAATAATGCCTATATTGAGGTTCGAATCCCATCGCCAGCCACTGAACCCGTACGCATGCAATGCAGCAACTCAGACCTTCACAAAGCTGCCGATTTTCCAATTTCAACTATCATAATCAACTGTGGATGCGGGTGCCTAAAAAAAAAAAAAACTGCCTATGTTCAGGTTCAAATCCCTCCATAGCCACTGAAACTATATTATTGCAATGCAACAACTAAAACCTTCACAAACCTGCCAATGTACCAGTTCTAACCATCATAGTCAACTGTGGATGCGGGCAGTTCAAAAAATAAAAAATAAAAATAATAATGCGTATATTGAGGTTCGAATCCCACCACCAGCCACTGAACCTGTACGCATGCAATGCAGCAATTCAAACCTTCACAAAGCTGCTAATTTTCCAATTTCAACCATCATAATCAACTGTGGATGTGGGTGGTTAAAAAAGCTGCCTATATTCAGGTTTGAATCCCTCCACAGCCACTGAAACTTAATTATTGCAATGCAACAACTAAAACCTTCACAAACCTGCCAGCCTACCAATTCTAACCGTCATGGTCAACCGTGAATGGGGGCAGTAAAAAAAAAAGTAATAATGCCCATATTGAGGTTCGAATCCCACCACCAGCCAATGAACCTGTATGCATGCAATGCAGCTATTCAAACCTTTACAAAGCTGCTAATTTTCCAATTCCAACCATCGTAATCAACTGTGGATGTGGGTGGTTAAAAAACTGCCTATATTCAGGTTTGAATCCCTCCACAGCTGCTGAAACTATATTATTGCAATGCAGCAACTAAAACCTTCAAAAACCTGCTAATGTACCAATTGTAACCATCATGGTGAACTGTGGATGCGGGCAGTTAAAAAAAATATTTGAGGTTCGAATCCCACCACAGCCACTGAACCTGTATGCATGCAGTGCATCAATTAAAACCTTCAGAAAGCTGCTAATTTTCCAGTTTCAACCGTCGTAATCAACAATGGATGTGGGTGGTTAAAAAATACAAACTGCCTATATTCAGGTTTGAATCCCACCACAGCTGCTGAAAATAAATTATTGCAATGCAACAAATAAAACAAACAAAAGCAACATAAGAAAATAGGTACCCACAGGTTCAAATCACACCACAGCGATGGACCCTGTTTACATGCAATGCAGCAACTAAAAGCTTCACAAACCTGGTTATTTACCAATTTCAATCAAACAAACAGCCTCTTTTGGATAACTTGTACCTTGTTAAATGTCCTTGTGTAGTTGTAGCCTACAGAACTGTACACAGAGCTCTAGGTTAGGTAATTTGGCTCAGTGCCCCATCACTCTGTACTGCAGTACTGGGTAAGCACAACACCCCTATGAACTTTTCCTTGCCCAGATCCATCCACTGATCAAGGGGGTCACCCGCAGGGAGTTAATTCCTCCTCCATGGAGTATCCTGAAATTGCCAATTTGGAGGGAAGTGGGCAAACTGAGTTGGCCAAGCAGTCATTATATGCCATCAAAATCTATGTTTCTCTGACCATCGGTGTACCATGATTCTGGTATGACAATCAGATTGTATGTTTCCACAATGGTTGCCTAAAGGTCAGGAAATTTAATTCCAAGGCTCCTTCCATTGACACATAGAAATATATATACTAACGGCAGATAAGGACTGCTTGGCCCACCCAGCCTGCCCTTATAACCTAGCTACATGAAAAACCACTCCATCTTCCTCTCTCTGTCTCCTTATCCCTTCTAAATGCTAACTTTTTTGCCCTTACATGCTCATCCACCTCTTGTTCTTCCTGCCCGTACTTACTTGTGGTAGCAGAGGTAGTATGTCAGGAGGATTTACTTGTCTGATGCAGATGTTTGTTGCCTTCCCTTTCCATCATTTTAGATTTGGCCACTGTTCCTCACTCCCCCAATATCCTCACCCACCTTTCAGGACATCTGTGAGGCATTCCAGCTTTTAAAAAATCTACTCTTCTGAAGTCCCTAGACCAGTGCTCAAGTTTAGCTGCAGTAAATCTTCTCTGAGTGTCTTCCTCCCTTTCTCATTGTCTACTTTTGCTCAAATCTTAGTGTTGTCCACAAACAGGCTGATCTTACTCTGGGCACCCTCTGCAATGCCTCCAGTGAAGACACTGAAAAAGCAGGGCCCAGCACTGAACCCTGTGGTACCTCAATCTTTACTGGCTTTGGCTTGGATGTTCCCCTGCAGCCTGCTCTCAGCCCACTCCACCAGTTTTCCCCCTCCCCCATGTCCCTCACATTGCTCATTAACCTCCCATATGGCACCAAGTCTAAATCCTTGATGAAGTCCAGCTACAGGACAGCCACAGCGTGGCCTTCGTCAACTGCCCTAGTGACCCAGTTAAAGAAGTCAATCAGGTTAGTTTGGCAAGATCTTCCAATCACAAACCCATAACACTGTCCCCATTGGTGAGTTCAAGAACCAGTACTGCCCCATCATGAGTGAGCTACTATCTGCCTGATGAATGTCCCCTGCAAGGAGAACAGGATGTCCATGCTCCTAGATGAAGTTGGAATTTTTCAATCTACATCTGGGAGACTGAGGTCACACAATAGCAACACCTGTCTCTTGTTTGCCGTCTTTTGAATTGCTTTCACTAGACTTTAATCCAACAACCCCCACCCCTCGTGTCTGAGGTCTGTAGATCACTGAAGTGCAAATAGCATTATCATCTGCACCACAATTCGGCCGCACTCACTTCCGCCCACAAACTCTCGGCAATCAGAAAAATTACAAGGGCTCACCTCCACACACTCGTAAACAGACACACGCAGTCACGGACACTGACACACGCAGCCACACACACATAGACACACGCAGCCACACACACACAGACACACACAGTCACACTCACACAGATACAGTCACAGACACACTGACAGGCTATACTGAGTCGTTACAGTAAACATCCCTCCCTCCCCTCACAAAAAAATGTCGAGAGTCTCTTACCTGGGTACTAGGGATCCAGAAGTATGATTGAATGGATGACATTCGACGGACCTGTAAAATAAAATTTAGTAAAGGGATCACAAAGAATCTGTAGTTCTTAGACAGTAAACATGAAGTATAAATCAAGTTAGACATAAAGTGATACTTATCTGATGGGAAAGGAGTAAGCATCCTGTGGGACCTGCAAAAGTTAAGCTGAAAACATGAGAAAATAGAATATCGAGTTCTGAGACTCCCCCACACTAAATATGCTCCATCGTACAGCAGGAACCACCATCCGCCACTACTCTTGTAGCAGACTTTCACATAACACACTGGCAGATACTGGTAACCTATCAGCAACAGATGCCTCCACTTTCTATCCCCCAAAATACTAACTGTGATACCTCATGCAGAATACATGTTCTCCAACCTTGGCACAGCAAGAACCCCTGACACACACTAGCACTCCCAGCAAAATACTTGTGCTCACCTGCATCACACTGCTGTAGTTCCCAAACCACACAACAGCAGACCTCCACCAGAACAGACAGTCACAGCCCGGCTACTCCTAAGCAGCAGAGCAGCTGCACTCCCCCCCCTGACATACTACCTGATAGACCCCCTCCCCACACCAGCAGACTACCTGTACTCCCTCACAATGCACAGCAGGAACCCCCATCCCACACTACCCCTTTACAGCAAACTTTCCCAAAACAGACTGGCAGATACCGGCAACACATCTGCAGCAAAGGCCCCCTCCAAATACTTGCCAGAGCTGCAAGCAGGCAGACTACCTGTGCTCCCACCTTGGCACAGCAAGAACCATCGACCCACACTAGCCTTTTGTAGCAGACTTCCCTATAACAGTCTTGAATAGACTGGCAACTACCCTGCAGCAGATACACCCCCAACCACCCTTACATTCTACCAGTGCTCCCCTTGTCACAGAAAGAACCACCAACTGACACTACCACTTTACAACAGTTCTCCCAAGGCCAGATGTGCAGAGACCAAAAAACCCAACTGCAGTAGTGTCCTGCAATCCACAGCCATATTACATGTTTCCCATACCCACAGCCATCAGACTACATCTGCTCACTAACACTGCAAAGCAGTTACTCCCAAACCACTTTGCACTTGATCACACAAGAACAGACTGGCAGAGACCAAAAATCCCATTTCAACAAAGACCAACCCTGACAAACTACCTGTTACACCCCAAAACTGGGCAGAGAATCTGTACCCCACCTTATCTCAACAAGAACACCCATCCAAAACTACTGCTTGCAGCATACCACCCCAGAACTTACAATCAAGTCTAATACTGCAGATCAGACCCTCCTGAAAGACAATTTGTGACACACACCTCCAACAGACTACTGTACCTGTGCTCACTTACAATGCACAGCAGGAGAGTCAAACAACCACTCAACTGCAGCGGCCACACCACACAGTCAGACTATCTGTGTCCCCCCCCCCACCGGCAAGTCCAATTCCAGCAGAGCACCCCCCCAGATACACTACCTGTGACCTTCTCCACTAGCAGACTGTTGCCTCACACCACACAGCGGAAACCCCAACCCACACTATCCCTTTGAAGCAGACCTCCCCAGCCTACATGTGCCCATCCACCAGAAGACTACCTGTGCTCCCCATAACACACAGCAAGAACCCCAACACAAACCATAGCTTTGCAGCAGACCATTGCAAGCACAATTTTTCAGAGAACAGCAAACCTCCCACTACCCACAGCAGAGGCCACCCATGGTCATACTTCCTGTACTCCCCCCCCCAAGCCAGACTATCTGTTCTCCCTCACATAAAGCATATCTACCCAGAACATAGTGGCATAGACCAGAAACCACTCTGCAACAGAGGTCCACCCCAGAACATACCACCTGTGCATCCCACAGGCAGACTACCTGTTCACCTCCACACCATACAGCAGTAACCCACAAGCCACAAGCCACAAGCCAAGACTCTTGCAGATCCTTAGTGAAACGGTTGTTCCACACATATACATCCCACAGTTTTCAATTTTGGTTTTTTTCCATATGGATCCACACACCAGTGAGTGAGGTAGCACCTCAGGTCAAAGTCCAATCTACACTGTAAAATTCATTATTGCACCCACAGTGCTATTTTACTATTTTGAAGAGCTCCACATATTTTGGCACCATGGTCCCCAGTCGATGAGTGGTGCAGGATACATCAACTGCTGGGGGGACAATTCATTCTAACATTACAGTTGGCTAGTGTGGATTCCATGGGTGCATTGGTCCTTAGGGCATATGTACTCTATGCTAGGCTAGTCTGCCCTCTTGAACCGTGAAGTCACCACATTGGCAAACATGCTGCTGCAGTTGGAGCATGCTGTATCAGGCAGGAGCAACTGCCACTCGCATTATGTCTCAGCAGGGGAGGGCTGAGGTTAGGGTCCGTCATCAATACAACCCCTACGATTGACAGCTTGCAGCTGCTGCCGAAGCATGCTGTGCCAAGCAGGGGCAGCTGTCACTCGCAGTATGTCTCAATTGGGGAGGGCTGGGGTTACGTTCTGGCATCACTGCACAACCACTGTCATTAGGAGCTTGCCCCTGCTGTTGAAGCATGGCATGCCAGGCAGGGGCAGCTTGCAATCACAGTATGGCTCAGCTTGGGACAGCTGGGTTTACATTCTGGCATCACTACAACCCTTTTCTTTGGATGCTTGATGCTGCATCTCAAACACAGCAGGAGCCACCATCTGACATTACACCCGAGGAGAAGACCTCCTCGTAACAGTCTGGTAGAGTCTGCAGCAGAAGCCCCACTCCTCACTAGATAAATGACCTGTGACCCATGGCAGACTACATGTCCACCCCCAACAGCAGATACCCCAATCCCACACTACCCCTTTTCAACCGACCGCCACAGAACAGATTGACATAGAGCTGCTTACCCCTCTACAGCAGTGGTCCCCCCACCAGACAGACACACACACACACACACACACACACACACACACAAGGAACGTCAGTCAGAGATAGGCAAATTAAATTCAGCACTGCAGACCCCACCCCACCCCGGGCAGACTACCAGTGCTCTCTCACATTGCACCACTTGAACCACCATCTCACATTACAGCGGAGGCATACCTGGACAAAATATCAGTGCAAACACCTCCACACAGCAGACTACTTGTGCTAGCTCACATCACACAGCAGAAACCCCTTACCCAATCTACCTCTTTTCAGCAGACCTCACCATCACAGTCTGGCAGAGACTGGCAACCCATCTGCAGCATATGACCACCCCATAACATAGTACTTGTGCATCCCCAGACAACCTGGGCTCTACCACCACGCAAAGAAGGAACACACAATAACAATACCCGTTTGCATAAGAACTACTCGGATCAGACTGGCAGAGACCAGCAATACCTATGCAGCAGCACCCCCCCCCGCCATGGTCAGAATTTCTGTAACCTCCTAGGTATACTACATAGGTTGGCCCCTAGTGCAGACTACCTAGGATTGCCAGCCAGACTGACACATTGAAAAAAAAACACACTCACCGCCATTCAGCATACCTTCACAGAACAGACTTGACACTGGCAAGAGATATCTTGACACTGGCAAGAGATATTCAACCCCCCTGTATCAGAGAACCCCCACCCTCCACCAACATACTACATATGATCCATTCCATTGCACAGCATGCACCACCATCCCACTATACCCATTTGCAGAAGATCTCCCTAGAAGAGATTGGCAAACCATATACAGCAGAGTCCACCACCCATCCAGAACACCTGTACGCCCTCCGCCCCCGGGCAGCATTCCCCAGAACAGACTTGCATAGACCAACAGCCTCTCTGCAGCAGCATCCATCCCACCCCAAGCAGAGTACCTGCGCTGGACCCAAAAGGCATACTGCCTGGGACCCCCCCCCGACTTGCACACAAACATTGGCACAGCAAGAAACCCCTATCCTCACTACTGCTCAGCAGACCTTCACTGAAAAGCATTGGAGGCTGGCAACCACTCTGCAGCAGAGGCCACATCAACCCATGCATAATACAAGTGCTGCACCCAGACAAACTGTGCCCCTTCCCTTGGCACTGAAATAACAACCCAAACCACACTACCCCTTTGCAGAAGACCACCCCATAACAGACTGGCAGAGGAAGGGCAAACCATCTGCTGCAGGTTCAAGTACGGACAGACTTCCTGTCATACCTGTCAAACCCCACCACTTATACGGCAGATTACCTGTGCTCGCCCCCCACCCATACTAGAAGACCTCTATCCCACACTACCCCTTTGCAGACATACTGTAACTGCTAAGCAGTTACTAAATGAACCAGGACGAGGGAATACACCTCCTCTGAAAAGAATCTCCACCCACTGGACATACTACCTTTGACCACCCATGGCAAACTACCTGTGCCCCCACACCCATCACACAAGAAATCCCCATCATTCACTATACCTGCAACCTATCTGCAACAGAGGACACCCTCCTGTTCTACATCTTCGTCACTTGTGCTCCCTACCAATCGCACAGCATGCACTACCATCCCACTCCACCCATTTACAGATGACCTCCAGAAAAGAGACTGGCAAGCCAAAACAGAAAAGTCTGCCACCACCCACCCACCCAGGCTCCCTGTGCCCCCCTGGGCAGACAGTGTCCACCCCAACAGACAGCACCATCCACTACCCATTTGGATAATTCCTCCCCATAACAGTCTGGCAGATACCAGCAAAGCCTTTGTTCAAAAGGCCAATACATACAGACTACCTGTGATCAACCCCCCTCTTGGCAGACTACCTGTGCACACTCATATCCCATCACAGCAGGTAACCCTATCCCACAATTCCCCTTTGTAGCATACCTGGTGATCCAATGATGCAGTATGAGGGAATACAATGACATCAGGGAATGAGCACCAGTATAGGTGGCATAGAGATGCAGCAGTCATAGCATGAGGCCAGACACCAGGATCCAACCCTGCCATCGCAGTAACCATTCAGGGCCAACCAGCAATGTAAATACCCAAGTCAAGCTGGACAGATTAGCGTTGCCAAGTTACAGCAGTAGCGCTTACAAGCTGACCCTTATTTTTTGTTTTGTCACAAGTTTTTATAAAATTGACTTACAGCGAGGGCAGTAGAGCAGTGAAATGTAGATAAGGAGCACTAGCAATGGAGCCAAGTGGATTCTGTCACAAATGTGGTGAATTACAAAAATAATCCCAAATAAAATGACATGGAGTAACACAGTAAAAAATGAGACTGTCCACAAAAAGGATTTGAGGAAGGAGTACTTGTAAATGATCAGCTGACCCCCGACCACCCCCCTAACAGACCAGTAACACCATTGCATCTTGGCTCCATACCTCTCTAATAAAAGAGGGCCAGCCCTCACTATATAAGCAGCTTTCTTGGCCTGATAAACTTCCTTCTCAGCTTTCTTATTTACTTTGCATCTGTTTGTATTGCAAAAATCTCATGATTGAGTCCCCCATCCATCATACAGTAACTGCAAACTGCGCCCCACAAGCCCCAATCACCTGGTAAAAATTACATATACCTGGTAGTCTAGTGGACCCCCTCTACCCACCCCATGTTGCCCAACCACTCTGCCCCCCCCAATTCCCAAAGCGCACTGGCAGCTAGTGCAGTTGAATACTACCACCACATCCAGCTGCTGACTAATCTGTGAAGAAGAGCCCACTGTGAATGTGGTGGTGAGTGGTGGGTTGCACCAGCCACCGGCTCACTTAAGGCATTGGGGGGGAGAGGAGTGGTTGGACAATGCGGGGTGGATAGAGGGTGGCCAACTAGACCACCAGGTATATTGAGCTGTGGCTCGCTGGGGGACTGTGACTTGGGGCAGGGGGATTGAATACGGGGATAATAATTTTTCATGATGGCTGTTTGGGGCTGGGAGGAGGGCACGCTGAAAGATTTTTTAGTGTACAAAGGATGGCCAATCAGGTCTGGGAGCGATGAAAGATGGGTGATCACGGCAGGAGGAGTTGAATTGGAGTCAATGGTAACAGACAGGCAGCAGAAAAAAATGTTATTGAAAGGGATCAAGGCATCTGCAACAAAACAATGCCGGGACCTGTGACCTGTAAAATAAATACAGAAAAACCAACACAAAATATATAATACCGCTCTTGTACATTCATTTATGCTTGCAAGCACTGTATCCTTAAAAAAATGAATCATACCTGCAACGCACATTTCAGCATGCAACACACAATGAGGTGTGGGAGGCGGAAGCGATGAGCAACAAAACAATGCTGGGACCTGAAGGAATTCTTTGCAAAAGCATTCTGAAGTGCTCACATGAAAATTTAATATAACCATGCTAGACAAATTCCAAAAAGTACATGAAAAACATCACTAATCCCACGGCAAACAGCTCAAAATGACTACCGTGGATGTTGTTTTTAACAAAATGGCCACTGATTGATTTCATAGGATTTCAGACTTGTAGTGGGCAGGGAAAAGTACATGATGGACAGGCTGACATATATATACGCTGGCAGGCTTAAAGAGAAAGCAGCAGCCAAAATATATATATATATATATATATACACGTTTGCAGTCTCCTAAGAGTTAAGAGTCATTCCTGGTGTTGTTTTTGTGAGCCATGATGAATTGAAGGTGGAGCCATGTTTGGCTGGACCTAGCTTTTGCAGGGATGGTATTAGTTTCCTATAATCATAATTGCAGATGTGACCGGTGATGATCTGGCTACCAGGTTTGCTGTGTAAGCTAATCTTGATTGGACAAGTTGGAATACTTCTCTGAGTTGTGTCAAGGCATCTTGGAAAAGTTTGTTTCCTTCTTCTGCCAAGACATGTTACCATTTTGTTGTTTTTGTTTTCGGTGTAATAGGTTGTCTTTGACACATGTATTTTATGGCTGATGTGTGGTTTTGTATATACTGCAGTATGTCTTCTTGTCCTCTTGTCTCATATAATCATTGTACGTTGTTTGTAACTGTTGTCTGTAAGAGTCTGTATTATCTGTCTGTGTGATATTGATCCCTGTATGGAGTCGTTCTTTCCGTAGGGATTTCTTTTCATCAGATAGATGTTAAGCCCAAAGTAACTGCTGAGCATGTTTGTAATCAGTTCTTCAAAGTCTTCTGTCAGTTCCTTTATGTTGGTGTCGTCTATAATTGTGTGTCCCCATTTGTCCAGGATATCTAAGTATGGTTTTGTGGATGCTTTTGACCAACCTAGTTGCTGATCTATGGTGGTTGCAATGTTGTCTATTGACAGGTGTTGTAATGTGTTTGTGTTGAGTTGGAGGACTCTATTTTCATTGTATCATTTATTCATGGTTTTTGCTTGTAGTGCTGCCTTTAGTGCACTATACATCACTCGGCTTTTGTTGCCATCTAAGAGGAATCAAAGAATGGTTTTATGTATTAATGTGGTTTTGGTATCATTGAATTCATGTATACCTCATTGTACTTTGTGTTCTAGGTATTTAAGAGATGCTGCCCAGATGTTTTTTTGTTGGAATATGGTGTGTTTTGAGACCCGCATGGAAAGTTCCATTTCACACCAGATAGTTATTGTGTCTTTTAGTGGTTATAGGTTGGTATGTGTTTCGATAGTAGTGTCATCCATTTGATCTTGGAAGACTCTGATGATTTCTATCCTTAGTGGAGTGCTGTTATTGTCTAGTGAGTTAAATGCAGCTGTTATTCCATGTAGACTCGAAGTGTTTTTGGCAATGTGTGACACACCTTTGCATTATTTGATGTCCGTTATGTTTCGACTGCCAGCTGTGAAGGCTGCTATTTTTATTGGTGTCGGTTTGTTTGCAGTTCTGTCCACTGCCGGTCTTGTGTGCATCACTGTTGGGTAGCATGTCCTTAATGTTTTCATTGCATTGACATCTGTGCTCAGTATGTTTTGAAAGTCTATATGAAGTTTTATTGTGCTGCATGTGTGTGTTTGAGTTCCAAGAATGGAAATGTTAAATAATTCTTTATGGCCTTTGGTGCTATAGATGTGAGGTTTAGTTGTAATGCATATTTTTCTCTTGCTGGTTGTATATCTGCACCTACTGTATGTGTTTTGAGATTGCTATTATGTCTTCAGCATTGAATAGGTGGTGTATAGTATTTCCCATCCAAGCCGGGTTTGCTCTGCATCCAAGTATTCGTGCGGTAAAAATAATTTTTGCACCTAGTAACCTTGCTTGTTCTTCCATTAATCCACTTAAGTTGACAAAGTCTTGTCCGTGGATGAAGATATTTCTTGGATTTCTTAGATTAAGAGTGTGTTCCTGTTGTTGTTGAGAGCCATGATGAATTGAAGGTGTAGCTATGTTTGACTGGATCTAGCTTTTGCAGTGATGGTATTAGTTTGCTAAATCCAGAATTGCAGATGTTACCGGTGATGATCGGGCTACCAGGTTTGCAGCATAAGCAAATCGTGATTGGAAAATTCCGAATACTTCTCTGAGTTTTGTCAAGGTGTCTTGGAGAATTTTGTTTCCTTCTTGTCCCAAGACATGTTACCATTTTTTGGTTTTTGGTGTAATCGGTTGTGTTTGACACATGTATTTTATGGTTGACATGTGGTTTTGTATATATTGCAGTATGTCTTCTTGTCCTCTTGCCTCATGTAATAGTTGTACGTTGTTTGTAACTATTGTCAGTAAGAGTCTGGCGTTGAGTGTCTTTTTTATGTTTTGGCAGATTTTTTGTATTATCTGTCTGTATTTTTGATCCTTGTATTGAGTCGTTATTTCTTTAGGGACTTCTTTTCATCAGGTTGGTGTTAAGCCCGAAATGATTCCGGAGCATGTTGATAATCGGTTCTTCAAAGTCTCCTGTCAGTTCATTTATGTTGGTGTAATCTATAATTGTGTGTCACCATTTGTCCAGGATTTCTAAGTGTGGTTTTGTGAATGCTTTCTCCCAGTCTAGTTGCTGATCTACGGTGGTTGTGATGTTGTCTATTGACAGGTGTTGTAATGTGTTTGTGTTGAGCTGGAGGACTCCATTTTCATTGCATCATGTATTTATGGTTTGTCCTTCTAGTGCTGCCTTTAGTGTACTATACATCACTTGGCTTGTGTTGCCGTCTTAGAGGAATCGAAGAATGGTTTCATGTATTAATGTCATTTTGACATCATTGAGTTCATGTATAGCTTGTTGTACTTTGTGTTCTAGGAAGTTAAGAGAGGCTGTCCAGATGTCTTTTTATTGGAGTATGGTGTCTGTTGACACCCGTGTGAAAAGTTCCATTTCACACTAGATGGTTATCATGTCTTTTAGTGGTTTTGTGTTGGTGAGTGTTCGATAGAGGTGTCATCCATTTGGTCTTGGAAGACTCTTATGATTTCTACACATAGTGGGGGCTGTTATTGTCTAGGGAGTTAATGCAGCTGTTATTCCATGTAGACTGTGAAGTCTTTTTTTGGCATTGTCTGACACACCTTTGTATTGTTTGATGTCCGTTATGTTTTGAGTGCCGCCTATGAGGACTGCTTTTGTTATTGGTGTTGGTTTGTTTGAAGTTCTCTGTTCTGTCTGTCTTGTGTGCATTCCTATTGGGTAGTACGTCCTTAATGTTTTCATTGCACCGACATCTGCACTCAATATGTTTTGGAAGTCTATATGAGGTTTTATTTTGCTGCATATGGTGTATTTGAGTCCCAGAATGGAAATGTCAAAAAGTATGTTCTGTACAGGCTGGATTTGCACTGCATCCAAGTATCCGTACCATGAAAAGTATTTTTGCACATTGTAACTTTGCATTGTTTAAAGTCCGTTATGTTTCGAGTGCTGTCTATGAAGGCTGTTATTGTTATTGATGTTGGCTTCTTTACAGTTCTGTCTAATGTCGGTCTTGCATGCATCATTGTTGGGTAGTACATTCTTAATGTTTTCATGGCACCAGCATCTGCACTCAGTATGTTTTTAAAGTTTATATGAGGTTTTATTGTGCTGCATGTGATGTGTTTGAGTCCCAAGAATGGAAATGTCAGATAGTTCTGTATGGCCTCTGGTGCTGTAGATGTGAGTTTTAGTTGTAATGCATATTTTTCTCTTGCTGGTTGTATATCTGCATCTATGTGTACTGAGATTGCTACAATGTCTTCAGCATTGAATAGGTGGTTTATAGTATTTTCCGTCCAAGATGGGTTTGCTCTGCATCCAAGTATTCGTTCTGTGAAAAGTATTTTTGCACCTAGTAACCTTGCTTGTTCTTCCACTAATCCACTTAAGTTGGTAAATTCTTGTCCATGAATGAAGATGTTTCTTGGGTTTGCTAGATTAAGAGTCGTTCCTGGTGGTGTTGTTGTTGAGAGCCATGATGAATTGATGATATAGCTATGTTTGGCTGGATCTAGCTTTGCAGTGATGGTATTAGTTTGCTATATCCAGAATTGTATATGTGACTGGTGATGATCTGGATACCTGTTTGCTGCATAAGCTAATCTTGATTGGAAAAGTTTGACTACTTCTCTGAGTTGTCTAAAGGCATCTTGAAGAAGTTTGTTTCTTTCTTTTGCCAAAACATGGTACCATTTTGTTGTTGGTGTAATCGGTTGTGTTTGACAGATATAATTTATGGTTGACATGTGGTTTTATATATATTGGAGTATGTGTTGTTGTCCTCTTGCCTCATATGATCATTGTACGTTGTTTGTAACTATTGTCAGTAAGAGTCTGGTGTTGAGTGTATTTGGTAAGTATTGGGAGATTTTCTTTATTATCTGTCAGTGTGATATTGATCCCTGTATGGAGTCATTCCTTCTGTGGGGATTTCTTTTCATCAGGTTGGTGTTAAGCCTGGAGTGTTTGCTGAGTATGTTGGTAATCAGTTCTTCAAGGTCTTCTGTCTGTTCCTTTATGTTGGTGTTGTCTATAATGGTGTGTCCCCATTTGTCCAGGATATCTAAGTATGGTTTTGTGGATGCTTTTGACCAACCTAGTTGCTGATCTATGGTGGTTGCAATGTTGTCTATTGACAGGTGTTGTAATGTGTTTGTGTTAAGTTGGAGGACTCCATTTTCATTGTATCATTTATTCATGGTTTTTGCTTGTAGTGCTGCCTTTAGTGCACTATACATCACTCGGCTTGTGTTGCTGTCTAAGAGGAATCAAAGAATGGTTTTATGTATTAATGTGGTTTTGGTATCATTGAATTCATGTATACCTCGTTGTACTTTGTGTTCTAGGTATTTAAGAGATGCTGTCCAGATGTCTTTTTGTTGGAGTATGGTGTGTTTTGAGACCTGCATGAAAAGTTCCATTTCACACCTGATAGTTGTCATGTCTTTTAGTGGTTATAGGTTGGTATGTGTTTCGATAGTGGTGTCATCCATTTGATCTTGGAAGACTCTGATGATTTCTATCCTTAGTGGAGTGCTGTTATTGTCTAGTGAGTTAAATGCAGCTGTTATTCCATGTAGACTGTGAAGTCTGTTTTTGGTGATGTGTGACACACCTTTGCATTGTTTGATGTCCGTTATGTTTCGACTGCCACCTGTGAAGGCTGCTATTTTTATTGGTGCTGGTTTGTTTGCGGTTCTGTCCACTGCCGGTCTTGTGTGTATCACTGTTGGGTAGGACGTCCTTAATGTTTTCATTGAACTGACATCTGCGCTTAGTATGTTTTGAAAGTCTATATGAGGTTTTATTGTCCTGCATGTGTGTGTTTACGTTCCAGGAATGGAAATGTCAAATAATTCTTTGTGGCCTTTGGTGCTATAGATGTGAGGTTTAGTTGTAATGCATATTTTTCTCTTGCTGGTTGTATATCTGCACCTATGTGTGTTGAGATTGCTATTATGTCTTCAGCATTGAATAGATGGTTTACAGTATTTCCCATCCAAGCTGGGTTTGCTCTGCATCCAAGTATTCATGCGGTAAAAAAAATTTTTGCACCTAGTAACCTTGCTTGTTCTTCCATTAATCCACTTAAGTTGGCAAAGTCTTGTCCGTGGATGAAGATATTTCTTGGGTTTATTAGATTAAGAGTGTGTTCCTGTTGTTGTTGAGAGCCATGAGGAACTGAAGGTGTAGCTATGTTTGACTGGATCTACCTTTTGCCGTGATGGTATTAGTTTGCTATATCCAGAGTTGCAGATGTTACCGGTGATGATCGGGCTACCAGGTTTGCAGCGTAAGCAAATCGTGATTGGAAAAGTCCAAATACTTCTCTGAGTTTTGTCAAGGTGTCTTGGAGAATTTTGTTTCCTTCTTGTCCCAAGACATGTTACAATTTTTTTGCTTTTGGTGTAATTGTTTGTGTTTGACACATGTATTTTATGGTTGACATGTGGTTTTGTATATATTGCAGTATGTCTTCTTGTCCTCTTGCCTCATATAATAGTTGTACATTGTTTGTAACTATTGTCAGTAAGAGTCTGGCTTTGAGTGTTTTTTTTTATGTTTTGGCAGATTTTCTGTATTATCTGTCTGTGTGATTTTGATCCTTGTATTGAGCCATTCTTTCTTTAGGGATTTCTTTTCATCAGGTTGGTGTTAAGCCCGAAATGATTGCGGAGCATGTTGATAATCAGTTCTTCAAAGTCTTCTGTCAGTTCATTTATGTTGGTGTAATCTATAATTGTGTGTCAGCATTTGTCCAGGATTTCTAAGTATGGTTTTGTGGATGCTTTCACCCAATCTAGTTGCTGATCTACGGTGGTTGTGATGTTGTCTATTGACAGGTGTTGTAATGTGTTTGTGTTAAGTTGGAGGACTCCATTTTCATATCATCATGTATTTATGGTTTGTCCTTCTAGTGCTGCCTTTAGTGTACTATACATCACTTGGCTTGTGTTGCCATCTTAGAGGAATCGAAGAATGGTTTCATGTATTAATGTCATTTTGATATCATCGAGTTCATGTATACCTTGTTGTACTTTGTGTTCTAGGAAGTTATGCTGTCCAGATGTGTTTTTATTGGAGTATGGTGCCTGTTGACACCTGTGTGAAAAGTTCCATTTCACACCAGATGGTTATCATGTCTTTTAGTGGTTTTGTGTTGGTGAGTGTTCGATAGTGGTGTCATCCATTTGGTCTTGGAAGACTCTTATGATTTCTATCCATAGTGGGGGCTGTTATTGTCTAGGGAGTTAAATGCAGCTGTTATTCCATGTAGACTACGAAGTCTGTTTTCAGCTTTGTCTGCCACACCTTTGCATTGTTTGACGTCCGTTATGTTTTGAGTGCCACCTATGAAGGCTGCTATTGTTATTGATGTTGGTTTGTTTACAGTTCTGTCTAATGTCAGTCTTGCATGCATCACTGTTGGGTAGTACATCCTTAATGTTTTCATGGCACCAACATCTGCACTCAGTATATTTTGAAAGTCTATATGAGGTTTTATTGTGCTGCATGTGATGTGTTTGAGTCCCAAGAATGATCAGTTCTTCAAAGTCTTCTGTCAGTTCATTTATGTTGGTGTAATCTATAATTGTGTGTCCCCATTTGTCCAGGATTTCTAAGTATGGTTTTGTGGATGTTTTCACCCAATCTAGTTGCTGAGCTACAGTGGTTGTAATGTTGTCTATTGACAGGTGTTGTAATGTGTTTTTGTTGAGTTGGAGGACTCCATTTTCATTGCATCATGTATGTATGGTTTGTCCTTCTACTGCTGCCTTTAGTGTACTATACATCACTTGGCTTGTGTTGCCATCTTAGAGAAATCGAAGAATGGTTTCATGTATTAATGTCATTTTGATATCATCGAGTTCATGTATACCTCGTTGTACTTTGTGTTCTAGGAAGTTAAGAGATGCTGTCCAGATGTATTTTTATTGGAGTATGGTGTCTGTTGACACCCGTGTGAAAAGTTCCATTTCACACCAGATGGTTATCGTGTCTTTTAGTGGTTTTGGGTTGGTGAGTGTTCGATAGTGCTGTCATCCATTTGGTCTTGGAAGACTCTGATGATTTCTTTCCTTAGTGGTGTGCTGTTATTGTCTAAGGAGTTAAATGCAGCTGTTATTCCATGTAGACTGCAATGTTCTTTTTCGACTATTTCTGCCACACCTTTGCATTGTTTGATGTCCGTTATGTTTCAAGTGCTGCCTTTGAAGGCTGCTATTGTTATTGGTGTTGTTTTGTTTGCAGTTCTGTCTACTGTTGGCCTTGCGTTCATCACTGTTGGGTAGTATGTCCTTAAAGGTCAAATGAACAGGGTATTTATGGTACCTGTTAGCCACGATCAGAGTCGGTCACTTGGTAAATTATCCCCTCAAAGTGCTGCCTATGAAGTCCTGAATCATTCACCTTCTTTGTTTTTTATACATTCCTCCGTAATTGTGATTCTCTGTTTATGCATTTTTGTGGTGGCTTCTCCTGCAGTGCTCTTGCACATGGCCGACTTCTTACATGATGACGTCACTGTAGCGAGAGGTACTATCCCTCTTTAGTAGCCCAGTACATATTTCCTCGTCTTTCCATGTGTATTATGAATAGTGAGCTATGGACAGGCATTGAAAGGGTGCATACTTTTTTGTCCATGAATGTTAATGCATAGTATCATAGTAAATGTGGTGTTATCCTTTTATTTTATTTAAGTTCTGCACATTCACATGTCCCCCCCCCCAAAAAAAAGACATAATACTGGCACCTCTGTATATCGGGTGAAGTCTGTCTTGACAAACTGATGAAATGGGACAGATGTTAACTTGCAATACAGTGATGTGAAATCAAAGTAACAAGGTGGTTGAAAATTAGCTCGGGGGTATGATTCAGGGGGTGGTGATAAGCTGGGAGTTCTCAAGAATGAGGGGAGACATTAGTGGAGTACCACAAGGGTTGGTGCTTGTCCTGGCACTCTTTCTTCATTAGTGACATAGGGAAAGGCATAAGAGGGAAAATCTGCCCACCTGCAGTATTGGGCTTATCTGTAGCAAACAGGAACCTGATTAAGTCTGTCCTATACTGATTCAACATTGCCACCATTTTTACTAGAACCCAGTGATGTCACACAGGGTGATGCTGTGCCTCACCACATTGTAGATACACACAGTTTCACCTGTGTGACATCACATGATGCCCCCACCACCCAAGACTACAGTCTGTTACCTAACTCAGATGGCTGGCGTAGTGAGCGGTAGCACTATTGCTGTTACAGGACCTGGCCAGCATTCAGAGTTTGATTTTCTCAGCTAGCCCAGTGGCATGGCAGTAGTGCAATGCCCACCATGTCAGTGACCCAGGATGGCAGCTGATCTCAGGTTGCTGTGGGCCTGGTGGGCAAGGACTGCTTTCCTCTCCTTTGTACGGATGGTTGCCATTACACATGTGGCTGGTGTGTGTGTGTGTGTCTGCCCCAGCACTGGGGGGAGTGGAGGAAAAAAGGTTGGCGATGCAAATGTGCATGACACCCTGTGCTTCAATTCCCCACCTGCTTCACCACCAGGACCCTAACATCCGAAATACTGAATGTGTCTCTCCTCCCTCCCTCCCTCTCTCTCCTGACCCAGCCATGAAGGGGAATCTGTGGGAGTTACCCGAGCTGTCGAGGCTCACAGTAGGGGATGGTGGGTACAGGGATGAGAATGGTACAGGAATGAGGGGAGCCCAGCCTGCCACATCCAGGAGGACCATAAATACCTGTATTTAACAGCATCAAAAAGGGAGGGGGGGGTTTGATTTATCTTACCATGGTTTCCATTCTTCTGGTAATGGTGCCACAATGCCCTCTCTTGCTAGCCACATCAACTCCAGCTCAGTTACTGGATGAATGCCAATCTCTCTGACATATTCTTGAAAAGGGCCTGGAAGAAAAAACATCTGCCTATTTGCAGATGATACCAATATCTGCAACAGGGTGAATACACCTGGAGGGGTTCAGAAAATTATGAGGGACCAGGAGAAGCTGGTAAGATGGTCAGGGGCATCGCCACTGAGATTCAGTGCTAAGAAATGCCAAATAATGCATCTGGGTAGAGGGAAACATTCTGATAGGTACATGATGGGTGGGGGGTGAGGTTGAAGGTGACTGTCACTAAAGAAGAAAGGGATCTATGGGTTATCATCTCTGATGAGATCACCGTACCAAATCACTGCTCAAAGGCTGGGGTGATAGTCCGTTGCATGCATACATAGGCAGGGTTATCACTAGCAGAATGAGGGCAGGTGGTGATGCCATGATATTAAACATTGCTAAGGCCTCACCTGCAATACTTTTTGCAGTTCTGGATGCAACACCTGCACAAGGACATAAACGAGGTGGAAGCTGTGCAGAGAAGTGTGACAAAGATGGTGCAATGGTAGAAAATGTACTGCAACAAGGGTGTACTATATGAAATTGTAGGGTGGTAAATTAAGGGTACTGTTTTTGCTGTTAGTTTCTTTACCCACCACCCCTACAGCTCTCCATCCTGCCAGATTGCCCAGCCCCGTCTCCCACTCACAGCTTACCTCTCCCCTTGTTCCATGGCCCCCCCGTGGCAGGGCAGTGGGAATCGCCCAACCCTCCAGAACGGATCTGGTGCAGGGGCTACTGCCATTCGTGGGAGTAGGGTCTGCGGTGATCAGCAGTCATCCTGCCGAGGAGCCATTTTATTTCATCCTCCAGTTTTCTCCCCTTACCCATGTGTGGCACTGCGGCATGAAGTTATGCCAATGGCCGAGCCACGCATGCTTCCGTATGTGATATGGCGGGAGTCTGCCCTGTAACTGCCCCCACGTGTGAGCCACCTGTGCCAGCCCCCAGTCACTGCTAGGGGTCAGGCATGCAACGGGCTCCTTCCCCACCCCTCCCCAGGAGAGGAGAGCTGTCCTCCGGACAATCAATCCTCTCCCTCCCCAGCCGACCCCCAGTGGCCCGCTCGCACTGTGAACACGGGTCGCTGGCATGGCAGGAGGTAAGACATGATGCCTCAGCCATCCACGCCACTGAGCTGGCCTAATTAAAGGTATTATGAGGGACTTTTCCTATGCAGATAGTGTCATTGGCGCTTTGAATAGCTTGCCACAACAGATAGTGGGGGAAAGCATGGTGGAGTGTGTTTACGTATGCCTGTGACAGGCACAGTGGAACCTTAAGAGGGTGGGTGATTTAAAAAACTTTGATCACCTATGTAGGAGAGCGCTTGACCACTGTACACACAGTGCTATGTACTGGGTTGTTGACTCTCTGGACCCACCCAATTCCTACCACTGTGATCCTGTTTTGGAGGTGTTCTCATAGGCCTTATTTGGAATACTGTTAACATTTTTTCAATCGCATCTCCGCTTGGACATACACACTCCATACTGACATCCAAAGCCTGGCAGAAAAGTTTAAGAAAGACCAGAATCAACAGTCATAGAAACACATAACCATACAATCATATAAATCTTTCTGCAGAAAAGGCAAGGACTGTCCCATCAATTCAGCAGCATCCTATGCCCTGTGTACTCACCCACTCCACTCATATCATGTGGTCCCTCTACACAAATCCATCTCTATGGAGGAGGCAGGGAAGTATAGGCCAGTCAGCCTCTCCTCAGTAGCTGTCCCGGTGACACAGAGATCTGAGGTGCTGTAGGCCTTACCTTGCACCTTGCTGTCAACCCATGTTTGGGAAGAGACCTTGGGCCATATGTACTCACTGGAGGACAGCAGGTAAAGAAGGGACGTGATACACACATTCAAGTACCTCAGTGGCATAAACAAGGTACAAGGTGAAGACATCTTTCAGTTCAGGAGGAGTACAAGAACAAGGTGGCATGACATAAAATTGGAAGGGTGCAGGTTGAGAGGAAATGTGGGAACATTTTCTTCACAGAAAGGGTGGTGGAGTACAACAGGAGGTGAGGGGAGCAAGCCCTGCGTTGGGTTTAACAGGGCCAGCGCCAGGTTTTTGTTGTCCCTGGGCAATGCACCTCCAGTGGGATCCCCTCATACCCGTCCATCTGTCCATTTTGTAACCCCCCCAAAAAAGCAAACTACAATCAAACAATCCCCAGCGCTGGCTTGGCAGAAAGATACCCCCAACCCTGAGCTGTCTGCACTGTCTCATGCGTGGACCTCAATTTAGGCCATAGGCTCCCTCGGAAACAATTCAGCATGTGACACGTACAGTTTTACTTGAAGGGTTCGATGACTCACCAAATTACAGTTGCTCAAACTGCTCATCAGCAATGAACATGAGGACATTACTGCTTCCCCCCCCCCACAGGCAGAGTGGCTTGTCCAACCAGCCAAGATGATTCAAAGTGTGTAAGTCTGTGCTCAGGAACGAGGGTTGTGCTCTGAAAATGGGTGGCTAGCCCATAAAAGTAAATTGTTCCAGTGCCAGAAAAAAAGCAGCCGAGAAATTCACATAGTCTCATACTTTTTAATAAATCCACCTCTGTAGCTGGCCTGGTGGTGCTGAGGGTTGAGGCGCTGGATGCCACACCTTACGCCACACCGGCAACCCGAGTTCGGGAATGGACTCGGGCCGCTGGGGTTTGGCATGGGAGAGGAAAGATTGAATGTCCCATGACTGCTCTCCTTCCTCTGGGTGGGTGGGTGGGTGAACTGCATCATGCTGCAGTGGCATCTAGCGGAGGCTAGGTGCACAACAGTTGCATGCACAGCAAATGGAGGTGCGCGGCGGGCATCTGCACGGCTGTACACTGATGCCATTGCACGTCCGGCTCCTAAGGGGAGTAAACTGGCGTAAAATTGTGGGGTGATTGCAGCTGCTGATGGCTGTGCCCTGCGTCCCCGGACATGAGAGTCACATCAACCAGGTGTCTGTGCTACAGGGCCCCATGGGTGATCCTGCATACTGGCCGGCCTGTGTGGAAGGGTGTAATTTGCGCTCCAGACCTGGTCCAGGGGTGTGGGTGCCGGTAGTCGGGTGATCGCTGGGACCGCTCCGCATGGAGGATGATAAATAGAGTTGTGATAAAAAAATAAATTCACCTCTGTGCTCAGCCCCTAGCGCCTCATCTCAGTGCCTTCTAGGGTGCATGCTAGGGGTCGAGCACAGAGGTGGATTTATTAAAAAGGTCATTAGACTATGTGAATTTCTCAACAGTATTTTTTTTTTTTCATTGGGCACTGTATTTTGGAGCACAGATGGTTGTCCCATGCTTATTTAAACCCACCAACTGTTCTTGGTCATAGCTCCTAGTATGGATAGAAACATGGAAACATATACTTTGACAGCAGATAAGGACCCCTTGGCCCACCCAGTCTGCCAATTTCCTTACTTCTTGGATAAGTCTCAGGTCATAGTTACCTAGCAGCCTGTCCCATGCATTCTTGGATTACCCCATTGTTTTTGACACCACCACCTGCTCATGAAGGCCATTGCATGCGTCCACCACCCTCTCCCTGAAAATATACTTCCTCACATTGCCCCTGAGACATCCACCCTCTATCTTCAAATTGTGTCCCCTTGTTCTTACACATCTCTTTTTCTGAAAGATGTTACCCTTCTGGACTTTGTTGACTCCATTGAGGTACTTGAAAGTTTCTTTCATATCCTCCCTCACTCCTTTCCTCGCGGGTATACATGCGAAGCTTCTGTAATCTCTCATATGATTTCTAGTGCAAACCCTCTAGCATTTCAGTTGCCCTCTTCTGGACTGCCTCCATCCTGTCTATGCCCTTGCAGAGATGGGATCTCACCAACTGTCTCTACAGAGGGATGACAACTTCCTGGTTTCTACTGTTGATGACTCTCTCTATGCATCTCAGTTTCCCCTCAGCCCTCCTTACTGCCTTCTCACATTGCCTGCCTACCTTTAGGTCATCTGATATGATTACCCCCAAGTACTTCCCCACCCCCAATTGTGTACTCCTGATGTAGTTTTTTGTTTCCCAGGGTGCATTACTTTGCACTTCTTTGCATTGAATGTAAGCTGCCATAATTTTGACCATTCATCCAACCTTGCCAGAGTGTACTCCATTTACTATTACAATCTGTGTCCTGTTGTCCAGCCATTGTTTTGCCCACTCCCAGTCTGGATAACTTGTTTATTAATCTGCCTACCTACCTTTAGGTCATTTGATATGACTATCCCCAGGTCCCTTTCTATGTTTGTTGTTGTTAGTACCTCCCCCACCCAATTGTGCACTCCTCCTGTAGTTTTTTTCCAGGTGCATTTCTTTGCACTTCTTCGCATTGAATGTAAGTTGCCATAATTTTGACCATTCCTCCAACCTTGCCAAATCCATTCTTATCCTTTCCACCACCCCCCTTATGTTGTCTCTTGCAGATATTTGTGTCATCTGCAAAGTAGCAGACGTTCCTTCCATTCATTCCCTCTGCAGTGTCACTTATAAAGGCATTAAATATGACTATCCCCAGTACTGAACCCTGCAGTACCTCGCTACTAACTCCCCTTTCTTCAGAGTGTACTCCATTTACTATTACCATTTGTGTCCTGTTGTCCAGCCATTGTTTTACCCACTCCCAGTCTGGATAACTTGTTTATTAATCTTTTATGTGGAACTGTGTGAAATGCTTTGGTAAAGTCTAGGTAGGCCATGTCCACAGCCCTTCCATGGACATACATACATAGATATTGTTGGCAGATAAGGACTGCTAGGCCCCTCCAGTCTGCCCATATTTATTTATTTATTTTATTTTATTTATTTATTTAGCTTTTGTTGACCGGGTAAGTGCACTAGACAATTCCTGACTATTTTCAGGCACGACCCAGGGAAGGGGGGATACAGATGAATGCCAACTGACTTTGAACCAGATTAAGCTGTTGGTGGTATTTTTAGTGAATGAGGGAAATTTGGCCAGGACACCGGGGAAATTCCCCTACTCTTTTCGAGAAGTGCCATGGGATCTTTAACATCCACCTGAACTACCACCAATCCAGGCAGATGGGACCTCGGTTTAACGTCTCATCGAAAAGACGGCACCTCAACAGTGCAGCACCCCTCTCATGCTGCACTGCAGTGTCAGTACTGGGATATTAACCCAAGTGCCAGATGTGGGAACTGAACCCACAGCCCTCTGATCTCCCGGCCTCAGAGGCGAGTGTGCTACCTACTGAGCCACTGACACTGTAAGCTTCCATATGCTCTATACATGTATGTGTCCACTGATACTAAGTGATCAATGGATTTTCATCACTCCCTCCCTTCTTAAGGTTCCCTTGTGCCTGTCCCAGGCATTTTAAAACCCCTCCACTGTGCTTGCCCCCACTACCTCTTGTGGCAGACTGTTACAAGTGTCCACTACTTGCTCTGTGTAGAACAAATTCCACACGTTACTTCTTAATCTACCCCCCTCCAATTTCATATCCTTTCCCCTCATTTTGGTATCTTTTCTACATTGGAAAAGATCCCCCACCTGCACCTTGTTTATGCTGTTGATGTACTTGAAAGTTTCTGTCATGTTCCCCCTTCCTCTCCTCTCCTCCAGTGAGTACATATTGAGGTCTCTTAGTCTCTCCTCAGATGTTTTGAGATGCAAGACGTGCACCATCTTTGTCCCCCTTCTCTGTTTAGCCTCCACCTTGTGTATGTATTTATGCATGTGTGATGAACAGTTGATGACTTCCATGAACCTGTCCTCTTGTGTGATCTTGGCTCTCCTTCCCATGGCTGCACAAAGCGTTCTCTCTTCCTAATACGTTATATTTCAAATGTTTACATTTCATCCTTTCAGGCATGACGTTGTTTGCCCCACCCGTACCGGGTCAATATGTCACTTTGCAAAACCAGTACTGCATGGCTATTGTGTAAGTTATGTTCATGACCATATTATGCTGTACTTATAGTGATGCTGGTATAGCTACAGGATTTTATACTTGTATGAACAAGCATATAGCTAAAATTACTACACTGTGGAAAATGTTATCTGTCACACTAATGAATCACAGAATCATAGAGCTTGATGACAGAAAAGGGCCCCATGGTCCATCCAGTCTGCCCCGTCCCCCTTGCTAAACTATCCACCTCCCTCCTTGAGTACCCACACCACTCCCCAGTAACCCTTTATACCGTTCCCAAGCCCACTTGAAATCCACCACCCTCTACGTAAAGAATCGAAGTAGGTGCGGTCTCACCATAGCTTGGTACAGGAGCACCAGGACATCTCTCCTCCTGCTGTCGATTCCCCTGCCTATACTTGCCAGCATCCCATATGCCTTTGTACATTGTTTCCCCACCTTGAGGTCACTGGAGACTACTATACCTGGATCCTTCTCCTGCTCCGTAGTCATGATTTCCTCCCCTCTCAATTTGTGTCCTGTCCTCAGGTTTCTGTCCCAGGTGCATAACTGCACACTTCTTGATGTTTAATATTAGTTGCCAGGTCTCCGCCCACTCCGTCAGTGCCCTCAGGTCCTGTCTCATGTCTTCCACCCCTTCTTTAGTGTCAACCCTATTGCTGATTTTCATATCATCCGCAAACAATGCCACACATCCCTTCAGTCCATCCGCTAAGTCGCATTTGTAACTACTGAACAGGAGCGGTCCCAACACCGACCCTTGGGGTGCCCTGCTTGTCACCAAAACATCCTAGAGCGCATCCCATTAACTACCACCCTCTGGGTCCTGTCTGCTACCCAGATTTCCACCCATCTAGTTATGTTGCCCCCCACCCCCATAGTTCCCAGTTTGTTTACCAACCTTCTGTGGGGTACGGTGCTGAAGACCTTGCTGAAGTCCAGGTATGCCACGTCCACCATTCCCCGGTCTATTACCTGCGTCACCCAGTCGAACAATTCTATTAGATTGGACTGACATGATTTCCACTTTGTGAACCCGTGCTGGTTGTTGTTCAGCATTCCGTGTACCTTCAGGTACTGTGTTACCCTATCCCTAATGAGTGCCTCCATGACCTTCACCACCACTGCGGTGAGGCCGACTGGCTGATAGTTCTCCCTCGCCTCTCTGCTCCCCCCGATTGTGTATTGGCATGACTGTAGCTCTCCTCCAATCCTCCAGCACCCTTCCAGTGTCCAAGGACAGGTAGAATAGCCTCATCAGTGGGGCAGCCAACTCATCTCTTACCTCCCAGATCACCCTCTGCCGCAGTCCATCCAGTCCCATGGCATTGTCTACCCTCACCCTACCCAGTTCCTCCATACTCTCTATTTGCTAAAGGGACTAATTTCCACCCCTGCACCCCCCCATCCTCAACTCCAGCCCCCTGCCCTCCAATTCCTTCATTAAAATCAAGCAGAAATACCGGTTTAGCTCTTCTGCTGTCTTGCAGTCATCCTGCAGTGGCTCCCCTCCATCCTCCCAGCGCCTTGCGCTCCCTTGACTAGTCTTCCTCCTATCCCTCATGTAACTGAAAATTGTGTCCCCCCCCCTTGGCCTGCTTTGTTATCCGTTCCTCCATGTCGGTCTTTGCCTTCCTAATCTTCCTTGCTAACCTCCTAATTTCCCTGAAGGCTTCCCTGTTTTCTTCCTTCTGTGTTTTCTTATATTTCCTAAATGCCCTCCTTCTGCCCTTACCACCCTCGCTATATCCCTGTTGAACCACAGCGCCTCCTGCTTCTTGCTCCCTTCCTTACCCTCCCTATACTTGCGTGTGTGGCCTCCCTGACATGGTCTCTAATAGACCCCCATAGTTCCTCCACTTCATTTATTTCCCCCATACCATCCATTGCTTCCATCACTAACCTTCTCATCTTATTAATGAATGAAACAGAATTTATTCAGAGACACATAATTTCACAGTATTACACTTAAAATTGTTTATTACACACATTTATAACATCTCAAAGCATGTCACTTGTCAAAGTAATTTTCTTTATTACTTATGATCTTTGTAATGATGTCAACTGTTACAGGATATATGGGATGCTGCAGACAAGTACTGTACTGTACATAAATGTTCATTACAATCTTCACTGAAGAAACACAACTGCTTTTTCATGTACGGTGTCTAATGAAAAACTTACGATGATTAGTTATGCACATACAATGTTACTGCATAGAAATGGACAACGTGCTGTGTTCCCTTTAATAATGCATAACCATAGCAAGAATCAGCACAGACTAATGTTATAACAGTGGAACCGGTGTTCGACAGTTTAAAAAAAAAATGGACTGCTCTCCTCTCCTGGGGGAAGATCCGGGGATTTTCCAGCATTGCAGTGGACTCTGATGGAGACCAGTGGCAACACGAGTGTCAGGACGTAGAGAGGGAAGAACATCGGCAGGTGTGGCAAGAGGCATGGAAGTTAGCCATGCTGGAGCCATAGCATGCCATGTCTTGGAGAAACAAACATTGAAAAAACCCTACCGTGGCGGTAGGCAATGGTGGGAGCAGTGGCTGGCCCCCATGCCAGTGCCAGACTCTGCTGCATGTGTATCCAATCTGCCTCCTCCTTGATAGCTGCTCCACTACATTCTAGGTAGAGCACTACAGAAGAAGGTGGCCCCACCCCGTGAAGCTGACAGTCAGGGGGTCGAGTGGCCTGAAAGGATAGAGGAGCAAGGACCAGACCTGATGAAGCACGTCAGAGAGCTTCAGGCAGGCAGCAGAGCACCAGTCGGGTTCTCCACACCTGAGAGAGGCCGTCGATGGTGAATGAAGAAATAGAGTTAAAAAAATATGTAAAACCAAGCACAGCAATATGTACTGTGCCATCAATCTGTGTAATTAAATGAATACTTTAACTATCCACGGCATCCACACACTCCCCTCCACCCCAGCAGGCCTGAAAGGCCTACCCCACCATCCAGCTTTTTATTAAGAGAAGTGCCTTATCGCGCTGTCACTTACTTTCTTTATATTCCAAAAGTCTGGGATCAGGGAATATGGCAGATGCTGGGGGCTCAATTTACTGTAAAGTGTGGTAGCATTGCTCACTTCAATACATGTTATATTGACGGTAACGGTGCGGCAACGCAGTTTGAAAGTAAATACCTCATCTACTGCTATATTTCCAGACCCCATAGTTTTCTGAATAGAAATACAGTAAGTGACAGTGCAACAATAATGAACCTTTCTAAATAAAATTCTGGATGAGTGATCAAGCCTTTCTTAGGCATGAGTCCACCAGTGGATACAGATTTAATTTAAAAGTGTATGACACACTAGTGAACAGCATAACTGTATTATAGTGTGTGGTTGAACGTTGCTCTGTATAGAAAACCATACACCGTGAAAAGGTGTTCTGCTGCAGCAGTGGCATAGCTACTAATGCAGAACGACTTTTCGTTCTGTGTTAGTAAGTACGTCACAATTTGGCATCAGGTGGCAGTTGAATGGTCACGCAGTGGCTGGCATCTGGCCGTGAATTGCGGGAGGACGGCAGACACGGACGGTTCACATAAAAGAAAGTAAGCAATTTTGTTCATTTGGGACCATACACTGTATAGAATAGAAACACAGAATTTGACAGCAGATAAGGACCGCTTGGCCAACCTAGTCTGCCCATTTTCCTACCAAACAGATAAGCTGCAGATCCTAGTTAACAAACAGCCTAGTTCCTCCTACCCCCAACTAGAATTACCTTATGTCTGTCCCATGCATTCTTGAATTCCACCACTGTTTTTGAATCTACGACCTCCTCAGGAAGGCCGTTCCATGCATCTACAACCCTCTCTGTGAAGAAATACTTCCTCACATTACTTCTGAGCCATCCCCCTCTATCTTCAAATTGTGCCCCCTTGTTCTTGCGCATCTCTTTTTCTGAAAGATGCTACCCTCTTGGACTTTGTTGATTCCCTTGAGGTTTTTGAAAGTTTCTATCATGTTCCCCCTCTCCCTCTTTTCCTCAAGGCTATGCATCTTAAGCTCCTTTAGTCTTTCTTCATATGTCTTCTGGAGCAGACCCTGCACTATTTTGGTTGCCCTCCTCTGAACAGCCTCCATCCTGTCTATGTCTTTGTGGAGATGGGGTCTCCAGAACTGTACACAGTACTCCAGATGTGGTCTTACCAACTGTTTGTACAGAGGGCCAACAACTTCCTGTTTCCTACTGGTGATGCCTCTCCCTGTGCATCACAGTATCCCCCCAGCCCTCCTTACTGCCTTCTCACATTGCTTGCCCACCTTTAGGTCGTCTGATATGACTACCCCCAGGTCCCTTTCCATTTTTGTTGTTGTCAGTATCTCACCCCCATTGTGTACTCTTCCCCTGGGTTTTTGTTTCCCAGGTGCATTACTTTGCACTTCTTTGCATTGAATCTAATCTGCCATACATTTGACCATTCCTCCAACCTTGCCAAGTCCCTTTTCATCCTTTCCACCCCACCTTCTGTATCAACCCTGTTGCAGAACTTTGTGTCATCTGCAAAGAGACATACTTTCCCTTTCAGTCCCTCTGCTATGTCACTTATAAAGACATTAAAAAGTACCGGCCCTAGTACTGCTCCCTGTGGTATCCCACTAGTAACCCCCCTTTCTTCACTGTGGACTCCATTTACTATTACCCGCTGTATCCTGTTGTCCAGCCAGTGTTTTACCCAAGCTACCACCCTAGGACCCACTCTCAGGCTGGCTAATTTTTTTATTAATCTTTTGTGCGGGACTGTGTCAAATGCCTTGCGAAAGTCTAGACAGGCCATGTCCACAGCTCCTCCCTGGTCTACTACTTTGGTCACCCAGTCAAAGAAATCAATTAGATTTGTCTGACATGACCTTCCTGCTGTGAATCCATGCTGCCTTGGGTCCTGTACCCCACTGGACTCTAGGTACTCAACAATTCTTTCCTTCAGAAGTGATTCCATCATTTTCCCTACCACTGAGGAACTAACAGGTCTGTAGTTTCCTGCCTCTGTCTTGCTCCCACTTTTGTGAAGGGGAATCACATCTGCCCTCCTCTAGTCCTTAGGTACCACACCATCCTCCCATGATTTATTAAAAAGGGTAGTTCTTTTAGAATTCTGGGGTGAATCCCACTAGGCCCCATTGCTTTATCCACCTTCAGTTTTAAGAGTTCTTTCAGAACCCTTTCTTCTGTGAAAGGACTAATATCAACCCCCCTATCCAGAGTGCTTCTATTGACTGGATTAGGTATCTCCCCGGCTTTCCATTGTGAATACTGAGCAAGTATTCGTTCAGTATCCCTGCTTTTCACTGTCCTCTGCCCAACCACCTTCCTCTTTATTCAGCCTCAGTATCTCTGCCTTAGTCTTTCTTTGCTCCCTAATGTACCTATAAAAGGTTTTATCCCCTTCTTAACCGAGTTGGCTATCTTTTCCTCGGTTTGGGCCTTTGCTATTCTGACTGCCTTCCCGCTTCCTTCTGCTTTAACTGGTACAGTTCTCTGTCCTGCTCCTTCTGTGTTTCCTTATACTTCCTGAATGCTATCTTTTTCCTCCCTTACCTTCCCCGCCACTTCTTTTGAGAACCATAGTGTTTTTTTCTTTCATTCTGATTTGTTTATTTGCTTCACACAAAAGCTTGTTGCCTCTGTGATGGCGGTTTTGATGTTTCCCCATTGTTGCTCCACCCACCTTCTTGCCTGTTTGCTAGTGCTTTTCTGAGGCACTCTACCATTTTAACCAAATCAGCCCTCCTGAAGTCCAGTACCTTCACTTTTGTGTGGCTTGACTCTATAGCTATGTTTATCGTGAACCACACTGGTGGTCGCTTGTTCCCAGATGGCTACCCACTTCAAGATCAGAGAGCCTCTCTCCGTCCCCATTGAGAGTACCAGGTCTAAGATTGCTCCCTCCTGAGTGGGTTCCAAAACTTGCTGTTTGAGGCATGCCTCCTGTAGGGCATCGAGAATGGCCCTGCTCTTGGATGTGGGTGCAGCAAAAGTGCTCCAGTTAACATCTGGCATATTCAAGTCCTCCATCAGCAATATCTCCCCTTTCTCTGCCATCCAAGGATGCCTTCTGTCATTTCCTTGTCCATTTCCTCCCCCTGAGACGGGGGTCTGTATGCAACCCCTCTGCAGATTGTGGAGCCATTTCCAGTCTCCAGGGTGACCTACAGTGCCTCCTCTCCTCCCTGTTTACCCTTTAGTTCCATTGCTTTGATCCCTTCCCTTACATAGAGAGCTACTCCTCCTCCTCGTCTTCCCTCCCTGTCCCTCCTGTAGATTGTGTACCCTGGTATGTTGACATCCCAGTCATGGTTCTCTGTGTACCATGTTTCTGTGACTGCCACGATATCCAGGCATCCCTCTTCCATCAAGGCCACCATTTCAGGGAGCTTTTTACCTAGACTATGGGCATTGGTACTCATTACCCTCCATTTTTTTATGGCTTTATTTCTTTTTGCCCCATCCCTGTCCTTACTGCCTTTGTCCTTTTCTCCATTTACCCCTGCCCTTCTCCCTATCAACTGCTCTATATTGGTGTTTACCTCACTAACTACCCTAATTTTTTTTGGGGGGGCTAGTATTTCACTTCTCCTTTTCAGTGTCTCCCCCCTTGGCTAGTTTAAATGCTTGCCGATGAAGCATTTAAACCTATCACCTAGGATCCTGGTTCCCCTCTTGGATAGATGCAGACCATTGCACCAATATAGGCCTGCATCCCTCCAGCTGGAGCCCCAGTCCCCAATGAAGCCAAATCCCTGAGCTCTGCACCAGTTTTTCAACCAGTCATTGAATCCCATGGTGTGGTGTACCCTAGCCTCATCCATGCCATAGACAGGTAGCACTTCCAAGAAAGTTACTGTGTTTGCTACTTGTCTAAGGCCACTCCCCAACTCCATAAGCTCCTGTTGCACTGCTCTGATCCCATTCTCAGCCAGGTCATTTGTCCCTAGGTGGATAATGACATCCAGCTCACTCCCCCTTGTATCTTCTCCCACGATCCTGAGGATTCGTTTCCTGTCCCTCCAAGCCATGGCACCGGGCAGGCACCTTACCTCCCTTTCCCCTCCCTCCCCCACTTCTACCCCCCTAACAATTGAGTCCCCCACCAGGAGTTGTTTCCTTCTACTGTGGGGTCCAGTGCCACCCTCCTGTGGGTTTCCATTATGGAAGTTCCCATCATCCTCCTTGGTCTCCACTGCAGGTGCCTCCATAGAGGAACCATGCTCCGCCAGAGTGGCGAATGGATTGTGGAGAGGTAAAGCTGGAGAGATGCGTCTCTGTTCCACCACCCTCACCCTCCCTGAGCCCACCGTGGCCCAACCACTCCTCTTTCTTGGCAACCTCTGAGGTAGTGGCAGTGGCCTGGGTGGTCCCTGGGTGGGGGAGCAGGTTTCCTGAACACTTGCCAGGTCAGCATGGAGACTAACAACCTCCTCCCTCAGACCAGAGAGGTGCCTGCAAATAGGGCAGCAATGCAGTCTCCAGAATGTCTCCCGGAAGACTGCTGCTCCACAGCCAGTGCATTGCACCACTAGTGTATGTTATCCCAAATACACAACATTGCTACTCTCACAACTCTTGTTTCCCCTAATGACAGAAGGACCTCTCAAGTTTCGCTCTCAAGGTCCTTGTCATCAGGGAAAACACTTGGTGTTAGGATAGCATTGTTGTGTATGGGCAACCATACACTATCCTATATAATGTTCACAATCAAATAAAAAATGATCACGGCAGCTATTTATCAACACTGTGCTAATGAATAGAGGAACTTTTTATTGGCGAAAACACTTGGAAAACAATGCCATCACCAAATATGTGTTATCATTATGTTGATTGTCATCTTACTTTCACACAGCCACATCATTAAACAAATGTAAGACTTGCAACGGCAAAGTCAAACAACCAAGATTTACGCATAGTCATGGCATGATAGGGTAAAAGCTACATACTGAACTATTGTTGTGGGCCTACAATTGTAAATAACATTATGAATTGGGGGATAAAAAATATCTGACAGTCCGGTGAGCAGCACACCACCGCCATGAGTAAGATTGGAACAAGCAGGTACCATACACACATTCAGTTGTACAGCCCCACTGCTTCACAGATTTCTCCTCAGGTTGACTACATGCAGAGCAGAGACCTATTCTGATAGCCATCTATTACTTATGGCATGTGGTGTGTGGATAACTGTGTTTTGGGGGAATGGGGAAATATTGCTGTGCCTGCATGAGTGATGATACTGTGGGTGCATGGAGATACTGTTCACAAGGGCGCTACGAATATGACTTTTTTTAATTTATTTTTTTATTCATTGAAATATTTCACCAGGAAGGCACACTGAACGATAAGTTGCTCATCTCCTGGTGCGACCGGGGGGGGGCGGGGGATACAATAGGATGGTTGGACTGAACATGCAGTTTACATTTATCATAACAAAGACAAGGTTACATTTTAACATACAGAAAAAATTAAACATACCTACGGTGTTAACATGCATGCAGTCGACATACCTGAGGATTACGTACAGAAATTTTGATACACCAGTGTAGCCAACTCCTTGCAGGATTGCGTTACAGTTAACAGACTGGTGATATGGCTATTCACAAATGAGGTGCAGTGAAAAGGACATATAAAAGGGTCAGGGTGAGACGGGGGAATCCCAGCTGGGGGGAGCATTGAGAGATCTAATAAAATCAGTTATGCTGGAAAAATTAGACCAGGACTAGTGCAAGCTGGAGCAGCCCAGACAGAACAGAAAGTGCAAAGAGATTACCTCTGGTGAACTAATTACTGTTTGCAATTTGCTATTCAAGTGCGGAGGGGCAGAGAGGAGGGGCGTTTAAGTGCAGAGAGGCAGAGAGGAGGGGCAGGAGAGAAGTGGGGGTGAAGGATTGGGTGGGAGGACAAGTCATGCCAAAAGCTGGCCCTTCCAAGATGTGGAGAACCCTGCCGGGGCAGATCAAGGCGATGACCTTGAAAAGACTTGCACCGGTTCTGTGATGTATCAAAATGCCACTGACCATACCAATGGAACATCAGGTCTGGATATATTAATTTTGGAGAAGAAACGCTTACTGATGTGTAAGGGACAAGATTTGGAATGTCTGTTCATTACTTACAGCTGAACAGTATAACATGCACATATCCAGCGAAGGAATAATATTTGTTTTTAAAGGTGACATGCAAACAAGAGTCCTAGCCTTCTCCAGTCCCCACATACCTTATAATGTTGCTGCAGGAGTCAGTGGCTGCTATGATCATATTTTTTAAAATAATCTTTATGTTGTAAAAAACTGCCAAAACTCCACAAAGAACACTGAAGCACCGAGCGTGTCACGACTGAGGGGACGCACTTTGTTATCGGTATTCCACCCATTCTGCAATGTTGATAACACCACTGCTCATACTATAGCAGCAGTGGTGGAAGCTTAATATGTGGGGGTATTAATACATGAAATATTACTTATGGTAACAACCTGTCAAGGAGTTTATTTGAGTAATACTTCAGGTATTAAGACAGTCACGAAGACAATAAAATAAACATGTTAAAGTAACACCAGTGATGCCACAATATGAGCAATGGTGTTATTGACGACACATAATGGGTTGAATACTCATAACAACTTGCATCCTCTGAATCGTGACCTGCATCTGTGTTTGGCGTGGAGTTTTGGCAGTTTATTACAATAAAAAGATTACTTTGAAAATCATGATCATAGCACCCCCGGACACCTGCAGCAACATTGTAAGTTAAGTGTGGACTGGAGAAGGCTAGGACACTTCTTTGATCTCAACTTTAACTACATGCCATTTATAAATAGCGATCTAATTATTGCCACCATCTTTGATGAACATCACATCAGTGTTCACAGTTACTGTGGCCAGTTCATAAAAAGAAATGATAAAAACTGTGATCACGCGGTGGTATGTGATTAGAAAACAAGAATCCGTAACTGGATAACCAATGATTGTGTCACAACAAAGCTAAAGCATACTGTGAACTTCAAAAAAGTGTCCTGAAATCACAACCAACATAGATGGGAGTGCTGTTGGGTACAATGAACCATAGACAGCTTCACAGTGTTAACAATATAAACATGAACATTAACTTCCAATACTTAACAAATGAACTTCCTGTATTGAGATACAATATTTAACAGTCCTGCGTAGCATGCCGAGGTTCTTGGAACCCTGTATATTCATCAGAGGGAAATGCAGACCTAATCGCAGACATGACAAAGGAAGGCAGCACTCTTCGGTTGTGTCTTCCAAGACGGCACCAGATCCACCAGACAAATTTTCTATACACCACAAAGCGAAAGGATCTGTAAAAGTAATTAAAAAAAATGTGCATCAACACAAAACAATTGAAAAATTATTTCTGACAAGGGTTATGCGCTTTAGGATGGAACAACAAAGTACAATGAGGGAGCTGGTGTGAAGGTGTCCCAAGAGGAAGGACAGAAAAGGGAGTGAGAAAGGAAAAATGCAAGATCTTCTACTAACTCACTGGGATTAACCAGGTGAGTGTGGCAGAATCCTTCAGAAAAAAAGCTGCCAGAAATCAATAAAAGGGCATGACATGACAGTGGAAGGGTTCGCTGTAAGGGACAACATTAGTAAATATGTTTTCATAGAGAGGGTGATGGATGATTACAATGGCATACACATGGGAATGCTATTGGAAAACAAAGTGGTGGTGATGTATACAGGCATGGCATACACATAAGGGAACTGTAATATTACTTTATTGAATGCAGGGAGCCTGTGGAACAAAACAGGTGGATTGCAGGCTTTGATGGTAGCGGGGAGATGGACATAGCTGCCAGCAATTAAACATGGGCAACACAATACCAGAAGTGGGTCCTGGTGATCATGTGATACAGGCTATACTGCATGTACATGGAAAAGGGGAAAGGGAGTGTGGTGTTGATGTATGTGAGGGAGGGAGGGAAGGTATAAGTTATCCCTGGGACTATGGAGCGGAGGGCAGAACAGAGGTTATACAGATAGAATTACAGTAATAGAGAAAAAGGAAATTTCAGAGTTGGTGGATTACAGGGCACCATTAATGGCAGAAGATTTGGAGAAGGACATAACATAACCGATAAGGCGGGTCAGAGGGAAGGGTAACACAATAAAAGTTGGAGACTGTAATGTACCCATGGTTGACTGGAGGTCATTTTTATGGCTGTGGGTGGAACCTACTGCTGTTTTGGGATTGATCGTATCTTACAAAAATGGCCGATTGTGGGACCTTCCATTGAACTTTTGGAAGCATCCTTCTGAAAGACCAACAGAGCTTGAAACACTCTGCTACGATTAGTCGCTACAGAATAACAGTCGCACTATTTTGGCTGTTACGTCCACATTCCAGGGCAACAACTGCGCATGCACGACTTGTGCGTCCGCAGTTCCAATGATGCCACCATGCAACATGCTATTCACTGCAACTACGCATGCATGAGTTCCCCGCGTGTGCAGTTGTGTCATCACCTCCATCTTTCAGGTGGCACTTCTCCCTCACCCTCCCACTGCTCTTGCCTCCCCACTCCCTCCCAGCACTGGCAGCAAAGAACACCCTCCCGCACACCTCCCACTGCTGCTGTCCTCCCTGCTCCCTTCATTCCCCGTCCCTGCACAGACATCAGGGTGCACAAGCTCCATATCAGCATTATGTACCCCCCAACTCATTTGGACACACTTGGAGACCACACGCGTGTGCTCAAATGTATTTTTTTTCCTGTGCTGACATCGGAGTGCCCAATCCCCGTGTCAGCATCATATACCTCCACAACTCATGTGGCACACTGGGAGCACACCCTAGCGTGCCCAAATGTATACGGCACACTTGGAGCCCACACCAGTGTGCCCAAATGTATGCCTTTTTTCCCCATAAATAAAGAAAACCGTCCCCCATGTTTTATTTTTTGTCCCTGTAAGAAAGAAAACGGACCCTTGTCATCACCCCAGTCCCCCTCTCCCTTCACCACCTTCCCACTGAGCACCCACCACCCCTTACCCCCACCTACCCCATATTTACCTACGGAGGTCAACGCTGTTATCTTCTCTGGACCGGAACATGTCTGCAGTTTTTAAAGGCGAACCTCAAACTCAAGAATCATATGTAAGTCTGCTATACTGGCAGTCAATGGGGTTTTCAACTGATGTTGACAAATCAGCCACTTGTTTTGTAATTTTGGCCCCAAATTTTCTACATGGGGTTCATGGGACTCCACCTCATGAACACTGTCACTGTCCTTTCGTTACTCTGTCACGAAAGGTGATTTAGTGGTCACTATGTGGAATCACCTTTCAGGACAAGTTAACAAAACAACAATGCCACTGTTCATGAGGTGCGGTTCCATAAAGCTCATGTTGCAAATTTGGTGAACAAATTCCAAAAAATGACTGTGTTACGAGCGTGCGTTGTACAGTTTCTACGCATGCTCCTAACTTTCACAATTTTTAATATTTTTACTCCAGATTTTCAACATTGCTATTTTTGCACAACTCTTTATTAACAGTACAGCTGTCATTTTTCACATGCTGCCCAAAACATGTTTTTGCAACAGTGGGGCGAATGGCATGGTCACTCTGCAAAATAACCTTTTGGGACAAGTGAACAAAATGACACTGGCACTCTTCATGAAGTGGGGTCCCAAAAAGGACATGTTGAAAATTTGATGCATCACCTCCAAAAAATGGTCAGATTACACCAAGGCGTTCAATATTTTCTACGCACACGTTTACCTTTGGTCATTTGGTAGCTTGTCATAGCAGTATCAGCTCTAGCTACAGCTTGTTAAATAAGGAGAGAGAGGGACATGAGGCTACATGGTCTGAGAATGGAGGATGGAAGGTTCAGGTTGAGAAAGGGAATGAGGATGCACTTCTTTGCAGAAAGAGTGTTGATTATGTGAAATGTGCCACCAGAAGAGGTGTTATCCCATAAGTGAGTGGGCAGTTTTAAAATGGGATGAGACACAGTGAGTGGTGGACACCATTATGGGGTTACAGGAGAGAGTGGCAGCTGCAGTGTGACAATTGCCTCGATGCACAGTATAGCAAACTTGCCTCGATGCCACCGGGATGCCGAGGAAATAAAATCCTAATGATACACTCACTCGTTGAGAGGAATGGCATCATCTATGGGTCCCTCCATGAATTCATGTTCATAATGGGAAACCAGAATCACATTGTGGCTCAGACGGTTCTCTCTGAAGCAATCCAGTTCTGTGATGCATGACACAGCTTCTTCTTCACATTTGCCCATTACAGCCGCAACCTCATGACAGCAAATGCACTCCACAGATGTCTCCATTCAATTACAGTTGCCACACTGACACCTGCAAAAAAAAATGGAAAAGGTATTGTATCACATCAGTAAATATCAATATTACTGACACTGTATTATACTGTTCAAGTTGTGCGGACACAGGTAGTATTGCACTAACCACTGTTGTGGGTAAACTCACCGTATGGCTGTGTAACATGATACCTCGCTGTGTGCATTACCTGCACTTATAAAAATTGGTTGTTAAAAAATTGAAGGAGTGAGGCTGGAGAAAGAATATGACCAACTCATTCCTGCTGCCTGCATCCCAACCCACAAGAGAAGAAAGCACACAACTGAATGTTGCTTGATGCCTCCTTACCAACAGTGTTATTTATTTATTTCAAATTCGGATTAATACTTTTCAGTAGGGGCTTATTTGCAAAGGCACCAAGTCAACAAGGAATACATAACATTTACAGGTGATGAAACATTGCAGAACAGAAGGACATCAACTAACAAGTAGTATAAATGTGCAGTTACAACATTAAGCAGGGTACAACAAGTGAGAAACAGGACAAGATTTGTGGAGAAACATATTAATGCAGCACTAATTAAGTGTGGTACAGTATTTAACAATCATGTTACAGTTCGACAGGGTGCTCCCAGTCTGCAGAATTGCAGTTTTAGCAGCCAAGGTTTTGTCAAGGGGAGGTAGTAGGTGGTGGGAGGTGGGCAGTTGTGGAACAGGAGGGTAGGAGTGAGAGAGGGTAGTGTGTGAGGGGTGCCAGAATGGCTGTCAGAGGCTGTGGGTTAACAGAAACACTGGCAGTCAGATTTGCTGGCAAGGAGAGATTGAAGCACATTTTTAAAGTGGCCAAGTCTGGGGGAGTTGGCAAGGTCTGCAGGCAGCTCATTGAACCATTTAGGCCCACAGTAGGAGAGGGATCTTTGGCAAAGGGTGGTTCGTTTGGAGGGAACAGTTAGGACAGCCCTGGAGGCACTCCTTGTGCATTTAGATGGTTGTGCAGGCTCAAAGAGGGCTGAAGTAGCACTAGGTATGGACCCCATCAGGGACTTTTTTTGCAAGGAGGCAGGCCTGGTATTGGAGTCCATGGTGGAGTGGGAGCCATACAGTTTCCTTGTGTAGGTCACAAGAGTGAGTCATTTTGTGTACTCCCAGGACCAGGTTGCAGGCCTTGTTGAGGATGGTTTTGAACCTTTTAAGCGCTGTGTCTGTGCCTGCTCCGTATGTGACAAAGCCAAGTGTAAGGGATTATAGACAACATGAAGGACTTCTTTTCATTGGTTTTTCCAACCATCAAACATGTCTAGAAACACCCTGTACAGAACAGTTAAATAGACATAAAGGAATGTAATGCAGGCACCACATGTGTACTTCAGGGGCGGATGGGACCAGCATAATGAAGCCAGCACCACAGAGCTGCAGGACAGGCTTATGCAAAATTGAACAGCATGAGAACAATCTGAAAGTAACTCCACCCCCACCCTCAACGGAATGCAATCAAGTCATTACAGACTGACTGACAACAGACTGAATGGGGAAGTGTGTATCTGCATTCTGTGTATGTGTTGTGCATGGCTTCGGGTCTGCTGAATGCACTCATGCAGTCGGACTGGGGTCAGCATGTGTAGATTACTCTCTTGTATCCTCTGTTTATCTACAGTTGGCGCATGTCACACCTGACAGGACACTAGATAATGTGGATGCTAAGGTCACTGCAAGGAATACCAAAACTGGAGCAAGGTATATAAGGAGTACAAGATGATGGCAACAATTTCTCTGCAGACTTCTCAATATTCTGTAAAATACAGGTATCCTTAGAGATGTGGCAATCCTAACATGCACTAAAATGTACACCAAGACTGCAGAGGAATGTAGGACTCACTTCCAGTCACCGACCTTTCATCAGTATTAGGGACATCATCAACAAAGTGGTCAGGTACGCTTCCACATGTGCAGAGGGACATCAAAAGCCAGAGGGGACAGAGCTGCAAATGGAAAGTATACCAAGTGGCACACTGCAGGATTCGTCCAGCCATCCACAAAAGATCACAAGCTACCTGCACATCTACATCTACAGTTGTATCAGCAGCAAGCATGAGGCAGGGATATTATCTGCATGTCCCACAAAAGTTTATTGGAGGGCAGCAGATCGGCTGTGGGTGCTGGTACTATAAGAGGGAAGACTCAGGAGTAATGGCTATAGCTCTACATGCACAACTGCTTAGGACATTTGTCAGACCTGACTGGTCCCCCATCTGTTTCTTCAAGCACTTTGGCATTGCAAGGATGACTTGGAGGCACTCCTTACATCTCTGTTTTTACCTGTATGCCCCTATACTGGGATATGGACAGCCATATACCACAATCCCTTGAGCAGCATGGAGCACAGCTACACCTCAGGTGCTGATACAGGCATGCAACTGGATGTCCAGAGCATAGTTCTGTTAAACCCTTGGAGCATCCACAACCTCTGCATTCTCCCCTACATATGTGGATTACGGTGGCTGGGGTCTCTTGAGGTCAACCATATGCAGTTCTGACTAAAGATGTGCAAGGCACATATGTGGTACACACAAGTCAAGTGTGTCTGTCCCCTTTCTGGTGGATTGGGTAGCATAAAAATCAGCATGACAATCAGGAATTATTTAAGTCAGGGGTTTGTGTGATAGAAGGAGCCTCTTCTACTTTTCCTCTGCATCCCCCTTAGTCCTTCTCTCTTTCTCTCCTGGTGACTACTCAGTTACCCACTACTCTATCTTCTGTATGTCTTACGAATGGGAAAACATTCAAAAAATCCTGCAAGATAATACTGTACCCACAAAATGTCATGGTGCAATCTAAAGGTAGAAGACTTGATTTGCTGGCCAAGGCACCTAGCTTCACCTGAGCTCTTTCCTTCTAAGATTGCTTGAAAGGACAGAGCAGAGAACCTTACCAGAGCAAAGGGAAAAGGAGCAAGACTTCTTTTGGCTAAGCAGATTTACTGTATGTTGTTATTTTTATTTTATACTCACAGGGATTGCTACTGTTTGTTGCTAACATTTCATTGCTTGATTTTTCTCTGATTCAAACTGTTGTTTCTGGTATACCTTCTTTTGCATTATTACAAGGTGTGCATGCAGGTGTGTGCTAACAGATTACTGCTGTAATCTTCTGATTCAAATTGTCTTTTGCAAGGTATATCTTCTGTTACTGCTTTATTTTTCTCTGTAGCAAAATGTTTCTTACAGGGTATATCTTCTCTGAAATTATTACAGGTGGTGCTTTACAGGTTTTACAGTTTTATCTAACATCAGGATAAGCTTTCAGAGTTACTGCATTTGTTGTTGACTGATTGTTTCTGTTCTTACCTCCTTGTTCTTTCATCCGTGGTTCTTCTTTTTCAGCAGGGGAAGGACCCAGCCACCCAGCCCCATCCCCAACCACCCCACACTACACTCCTTTTATAGGGTACCACAGTTGTGACATTTCCTGTGGCAAAGCAGGAAGGAGCGGATCAGTGGGGCATCCACAAGGTGAACTCATTTACAGGGGCACTAGTAATTTAACTTGTTATAACAAGTTATACGAAAACAAAACACAAAATCAAACCATTACTTGCATTTTTTTCCTTCTAATTACTCTGACCAGGTTATAAACCCATCAACTTATCTGGAATGGATATCATTAACTGCAGGTACTGTGAAACACTTTTCAGAAGGACAGTCTTACAGGATTTAGGACACTGTCCTACATGCTGGGCCATTGGGAGATCTTAGGGCTCAGCTCCGGGCAGCGTGGGCAGAGATTATGCGCCTCAAATTTCATATTCAAGAGGAAATACATTATAAGAACCACCCGCCATTTCCCCAACATCCAACAGAAGAACCTCAATCGCAGAGGGTAGTTGGTCCAGGTGGTTGGCAGGTGGTTAGGAGGGGCAAATTGGGTGCCCCATCACTCTGTGCTCGCCAACATATTGCCAACATATTACCTCCAAAAACCATATAAACACTACAAACAGGTATCTGCCTCTATCTCCGAAATCAAACAAAGGGGCAGAGGACACTGCAGAGCAGGACACTGCAGCACAGGAGCTAGCACAACAAAACCCGCCCAAATCAGGAACCAAAACAAAAAAAGCAGAAAGGAAATCCAAAAAACTTCTGATCTTAGGAGACTCCATGATTCGGGGGAGTTGATACCCATCTCCAGCCAGGGGTAATGGTCAGATGTCTCCCAGGTACATCAGCGTGGAGAGACACTGACCGCATTGCTAAAATTGTTCACAAAGCAGGAGAAAACATTGACGTCCTGGCACACATAGGGACTAATGATCTTGCCAGCCAGTCAGTTGTGAAGACCAATGAACACCTGACCAGGCTGGGTGACAAACTATCATCCATTTCATCCGACATCTCCTTCTCTGAGATCCTGCCAGTCTGGGAGAGGGGGGCAGATGGACGGAAGGTCAGAGAAGGGGAGACAGGGCAGCTAAACATGTGGCTGAAGGACTGGTGCCAGAAAAAAGGACACAGATTTGTAGGGAACTGACTACAGTTCTGGGAGCGAAAGTTCTTTAAATTTGATGGACTGCATCTGACTAAGGAGGGAGTCAGTGCATTGGGGCAGAAGTTTGACGTCATTGCAGAATATTCAAACTAGCAAAGGGAGAGAGGGTTGCAGCACCCCATACGTCGAATGGGAAGAACACCCTTCCCCCCTCAGCTAGTGGTCAAACAGGGATTCAGCATGTTCGCAGTTCATTTGCATCACCAGGTAAGAAAAAAGGTCCATCTCCCCATATGACGCACAGGAGAAATGCCAAACCTCACCCAACAACTAACACACCAGAATCTGGCCAATGGAAAATTATGTACACAAATGCTCACAGCCTGGGAAATAAGATCCCAGACCTGCAGGCAATAATGTCAGAGGTTAAACTGGACATAGTAGCAATTAGTGAGACGTGGTTTACCAGTAACCACACTTGGGAGACTTCATTACCTGGCTATGTACTGTTCAGAAGAGTCCGAGGTGCAAAAAGGGGTGGTGGAGTGTCCCAGTATGTCAATGAAAATATCAAAGCTACAGAAATTCAGAATATACATAAGGAGCCAGAAGAACTGTGGGTCACCCTGGAAACAGAAAATGGGACAGCCATAAGAACTGGGGTTGTCTACAGGCCCCCAGACAAGGGGGAGGACATAGACACATTACTGTTAGAAGATATACAAAACATGACAGCTAAAGGAGGTTCTATAATGGGAGACTTCAACATGCCGGATACAGATTGGTCAATACCAGCAGGAACATCTGCCAGAACTAAACACATGGTGGATTCCCTGGAGGGGAAGGGCCTCAAACAACTGGTACAACAACCCACAAGAGATAGGGCTATCCTAGATCTAGTACTGACTAACAGGGAAGGGATCACAGATCTCTAAGTAGAAGGTCACCTGGGGGCCAGTGACCATCACATGGTATGGTTCAATTTGGCCAGTTCATCTAAATCATCCCATTCCAAGGCAAAAATATGGGACTTCAGAGGAGCTGACTTTGATAAGATGGCCAACAGAGTTAAGCTAGCCCTGGCAAAAAGAAACACCGGGGGGGGGTACAGGCAAAGTGGGCAAGCATTAAGGATGCAATACTTGAAGCAATATCCCATTGTGTTAGACAGAAAAAGAAGTGCAAAAGAAGAGGAAACCACTTTGGTCCTCAAATACAATAGCAGAAAAGGTCAGATCCAGAAGGCTGGCCTTCAGGAAATATAAGGGAACACAGCGGGATGAAGATAGGGAGGCATACCAAACTGCCCTAAGGGAAGCAGGGAAGGCAGTAAGGCAGGCAAAGGCCCAAACTGAGGAAACACTAGCACGAACAGTAAAAGAAGGTGACAAGACTTTCTATAGATACATTAGTGAAAGGAGAAAGTCCAGAGGGGGTATTGCTAAGCTCAAAGGAGAAAAGGGGGCATGTGAGGAGGAGGACCCTGTAAAAGCATCTATCCTAAATAGATACTTTTGCTCAGTATATACTGAAGAGAAGGTAGGGCAGGGCCCACAGCTCAGCACCATGGACACAGGGGGGAGGGAGGTGAGCACTACTCCCTTCACAGAAGAAAGGTTCCTACAAGAGCTCGCTAAGCTCAGGGTGGACAAGGCAATGGGACCTGATGGCATACATCCCAGGGTACTTAAGGAGCTAAGGGTGGAACTAGCAGAGCCATTACCAGAACTGTTTAGTGAGTCTCTAAGCACAGGAGAGGTCCCAGAAGACTGGAGAAGGGCTCATGTGATCCCGCTCCACAAGAGTGGTAGCAGGGAGGAGGCAGAGGACTACAGACCAGTCAGTCTTACCTCAGTAGTGGGCAAGATTATGGAGGTACTCCTTAAGGAAAGGATAGTGCAACACCTGGAATCCATAGGGACACAGGATCCAAGACAGCATGGGTTTACAAAAGGAAGGTCCTGTCAAACTAATCTCATAGATTTCTTTGACTGGGTAACCAGAGTGGTGGTCCAAGGGGGAGCAGTTGATGTCGCCTACCTTGACTTCAGCAAAGCTTTCGACACTGTTCCACATGGAAGATTGATAAATAAGCTGGGTAGGCTCGGGGTGGGTCAGAAGTTAGTACACTGGGTGGCAAACTGGTTGACAGGCAGAAAACAGAGAGTGGTGGTAAATGGTATACAGTCAGAAGAGATGCAAGTCACAAGTGGGGTACCTCACGGACCAGTCCTGGGGCCAGTCCTCTTCAATATCTTCATTAGTGACATTGCAGATGGACTAGAGGGTAAGGCTTGTCTGTTTGCAGATGACACCAAGATCTGCAACAGAGTAGATGATCCAGATGGGGTGGTCAGAATGAGAAGAGATTTGGATAAACTAGAAAAATAGTCAGAAGAGTGGCAACTGGGATTTAATACAAAGAAGTGCAAGATTGTACACGTAGGGAAGAGAAACCCTGAAGCCACCTATAGGCTGGGAGGGGAGTTGCTGGCAGTCACAAAGGAAGAAAGAGACTTGGGCATCATCATCACCGATGACCTGAAATCATCCAAGCAGACCTCTAAAGCAGTAGGTAAGGCTAGGGGGAAGTTAGGGTGTATTAGTAGGGGTATCACAAGCCGTAAGAGGAGGTAATAATCCCCTCTTTACAAGACACTAGTTGGGCCCCATCTGGAGTACTCGTGCAGTACTGGAGGCCACACCTTCTAAGGACATTAACCAAATTGAGGCAGTCCAGAGAAGGGCAACCAAAATGGTGCAGGGACTGCATCAGAAGACATATGAGGACAGATTAACAGAGCTCAATATGTATACCCTTGAGCAAAGGAGGAGAGAGGTGATATGATCGAAACATTCAAACACCTTAAGGGCATTAACAAGGTGAAAAGAGTCTAACATGTTTAAATATAAGAAAAATAGCAGGACAAGAGGACACAGCATGAGACTAGAGGAGGCCGATTAAGGGGAATGTGAGGAAATTCTTTTTCACAGAAAGGGTGGTGGAAGCATGGAACAGCCTACCTCAGGAAGTGGTGGCTATGAATACAGTGCAGGACTTCAGACAGGCATGGGATAGGCATAAGGGAGCAATACAGATGAGTATGAATAGATAGGCCACTGACAGAGCAAAGGCCGATGGCACATTCATAAGGTAGAAAAAGAAATGGGCAGACTGGATGGGCCTTGCGGTCCTTATCTGCCATCAACTTCTATGTTTCTATGTTTCTAAAGTTGTATAATGCTAAAAAACTATGAATAAAACACATTTTACAGCATTGAAACTAGGGAAATCGCTAGTACAATAATTATTTCACCCACCAGTGGCTTACAGCCTAACTAGTGCAGCCACCCACGTTGCCTTCAGACTGGTCCGATTCCTCCTCTGAGTTACTTTCTTCTACTGCAGCAGCATCTTTGAATACATCAGATCTCATTGGCTCAAACAAGTAGGGCTGAACCACAGAAAGAAGGTCAAAATCGCCACTTAAATCAGGTAGATCAGACTCTGCCATTCTCACTGTGTGTGCCATTCCTTCTGTTTTGCTACAATGACATAATCGCGAGATGCACATGCCCGAGTAGCACAACCGGAGCCGGCTCATTAGCGTGGATTCACAGACAGGAGCCAAGAGCATATAAAATAAAAACAGCTGAAATAAATAAATGAGCATGATTTCACACAATTCAAGTCTTCAGAGGCCATCACATAAAGCAATGCTGCACAGTTAGCAACAAGGGTGAGTTAAAGACACAGTCTATAAAAAAGCCATTTTATTTGTCCTTTAATGTTTTTATGGCACCAACATCTGCATTCAGTATTTTTTGAAAGTCTATATGAGGTTTTATTGTGCTGCATGTGATGTATTTGAGTCCCAAGAATGGAAATGTCAAATAGTTCTGTATGGCCTCTGGTGTTGTAGCTGTGAGGTTTAGTTGTAATGCATATTTTTCTCTTGCTGGTTGTATATCTGCAATTATGTGTATTGAGACGGCTATAATGCCTTCAGCATTGCTTAGGTGGTTTATAGTATTTTCTGTCCGTTGCTCTGCAACCAAGTATTCATACTGTGAAATGTATTTTTGCACCTAGTAACCTTGCTTGTTCTTCCGTTAATCCACTTAAGTTGGTAAAGTATTGTCCGTGGATGAAGATATTTCTTGGGCTTATTAGATTGAGTCATTCACGGTGTTGTTGAGAGCCATGAGTTGTAGGTGTAGCTGTGTTTCGCTGGATCTAGCTTTTGCAGTGATGGTATTAGTTTGCTATATCCAGAATTGCAGATGTGACCTGTGATGAGCTGGCTACCAGGTTTGCTGCTTAAGGTAATCTTGATTGGAAAAGTTTGAATACCTCTCTGAGTGGTGTAAAGGTGTCTTGAAGAAGTTTGTTTCCTTCTTCTGCCAAAACATGGTATCATTTTGTTGTTTTGGTTTTTGGTGTAATTGGTTGTGTTTGACACATGTATTTTATGGTTGACATGTGGTTTTGTATATATTGCTGTATGTCTTGTCCTCTTGCCTCATATAATCGCTGTACGTTGTTTGTAACCATTGTCAGGAAGAGTCTGGCATTGAGTGTCTTTGGTATGTATTGGCAGATTTTATATATTATCTGTCTGTGTGATATTGGTCCCCATATGGAGTCGTTCTTTCTGTAGGGATTTCTTTTCATCAGGTTGGTGTTAAGCCGGAAGTGATTGCTGAGCATGTTGGTAATCAGTTCTTCAAAGTCTTTTGTCATTTCGTTTTTGTTGGTGTCGTCTATGATTGTGTGTCCCCATTTGTCCAGGATTTCTAAGTATGGTTTTGTGGATGCTTTTGACCAATAAATAAATAAACCTAGTTGCTGATCCATAATGGTTGCGATGTTGTCTATTGACAAGTGTTGTAATCTGTTTGTGTTGTGTTGGAAGACTCCATTTTCATTGTATCGTGTATTTATGGTTTGTCCTTCTAGTGCTGCCTTTAGTGCACTATACATCACTCAGACTGTCTAAGAGGAATAGAAGAATGGTTTCATGTATTAATGTCGTTTTAATATCACTGAGTTCATGTATACCTCATTACACTTTGTGTTCTAGGTAGTTAAGAGATGTTGTCCAGATGTCTTTTTGTTGGACTATGGTGTCTTCTGATACCCACATGAAAAGTTCCATTTCACACCTGATGGTTATCATGTCTGGTGATAGTGGAGTGTGTCGGACCAGCGGCGGTGCTGCGCTTAATGCGTAACTGACAATGCGCAAACGGCATGTTGCGTAGCTACGTGCAGCTTTATGCATGTGCGTAGATACGTGCTAATACAAGCATTCGTGGTCATGTTACGTTACTATTTCAAGACAGGAAGGAAAATGCAAATACAACAACTACAATTCAACAAGTAACGTTTACTGAATTCATACAGTTTAACAATTTAACGAGAAAGGTACAATAATAGCAGTCGAGGTATAAAAAGCAGCAACTAATTTAATATGTTATAGTCCATTTTTGTGATGTTCTGAAAAACAAAGAAGAGAATGGATAGGTTTAGTGATATAATAGATATTTAACATAAAAAATGTGCATTATTAGAGTTCATTTTCATCAAACTTACACATTTCTTCATTTTGATACTGGGCAATATGGGCTAGCGTGTTGTGAAAGCCTTCAGACCTGGTTTTACAAAAACGTTCTCTCCACACATAAAGGAATCTAGATATGATGCTAACATTTCTGTTCTTGTGCCATTCATTTGTTTGAATTGTTTTTCTGCTCTTGACCAATAACCCTCTACTGAATTAGTATGTACACCATTCAATGGGTTGACAAAGCTTAGTGAATGGTTAACAGTTTTGTGTGTATAGTTTTTGTTTGGGATTTCTTCTATTCTGTGGTACGCTGCCCATTGGTCGCTGTGTATAATTGTTCCAGATCTGATATTTTTTTCAATGATAGGCAGGAGTGTTGCTGCATCTCTGCGGTCAACAAACTGTAGTACTCCATATGATTTTTCGACGTTGTACATTCCAGATACCCATTTGTCAGGATTATGTGCATTTCTGCCTCTGTTGTATTTTGCTTTTACCATTACCGACTCATCGATTTGTACTACTTTTCCTACGTCTCCCAGTTCAGCCTTTACTTTTAGTATTTTTCAGGTACAGATATCATGCAGGAACTGATACCAGTCTACTATTGTCTTGTTGCTTAGTTGTAAATGTTCACATGTGTGTGTGTCACTGACATTTTTGAGCACAAGTATAGTGTTAGTATCACCAGCTTGCCCAGAGGTATTCTCGATTTGGTTAAATATGTTCCCATCAGTAAACTTGTTTTTTTTTTCTACACTGCCTGGTGGTGCATTTCCACAGTAACCCTAGGCTGCCAGCAGAAGAATCTTCTATTATTAACATGGGTGAACCACATTTTATGCAGTTTGTTTCCCTAGTTATGATTCCTTTTTCCTGTAGAAATATCACCATTCGATTAATTGTTGAACAGATACCTGATAATGAGAAAATTGTGACTGGATCCATTATGCGTTTGGACTTTGCGTCGTCTGACAGGAAAAACAGTTTGTTTTTGTTTATTATTGGAGAGTTTGGCTCGAGGTCAATGTTCTGAGGTTGGAGGCGAGACACCGTATACTCAGGACGACGTTGTGTTTGTACATTTTTTGTGATCTTTTAAATTAAAAGGATAATTGGGGGACTAGGGGCACAGACCCCGATGAAAATAAAATTCATTTATTATGTCTACGATTCATCAGAGATAGTCAGAATTAGAGTGCGGGGGCACAGCCCTCCGTTAAAAATAAATACATTGATTAAGTCTACTATTCTGTTTGTTTTTACACTTTTTCATATTAGTTTTTTTTATTTTTGGTGGTTGTGTGATGTAAAGGAGAAGGGGGGTTGTGGGGAAGGGGGCACAGACCCCCGATAACTGGGTCAGTTGACACGCGTGTCTCATTACTTCACTTGCCCAAGTAGCGTTACGTAAGCGTTACGTTAAGCTTATGTTTATAGCAACTAGCGGCATGCGATTCCTGTAGCTTTTGCGCTACGCAACATGGGTGGTCCGACTCTCTACATTATCGCCTCATGTCTTTTATTGGTGTGGGTTGGTGAGTGTTTCGATAGTGCTGTCATCCATTTGGTCTTGTAAGACTCTGATGATTTCTTTCCTTAGTGGTGTGCTGTTATTGTCTAGGGAGTTAAATGCAGCTGTTATTCCGCGTGGACTGCAAAGACTGTTTTTGGCTATGTCTGCCACACCTTTGCATTGTTTGATGTCCGTTATGTTTTGAGTGCTGCCTGTGAAGGCTGCTATTGTTATTGGTGTTGGTATGTTTGTAGTTCTGTCTACTGTCGGTCTTGCATGCATCACTGTTTGGTAGTACGTCTTTAATGTTTTAAATGCACCGACATCTGCACTCAATATGTTTTGAAAGTCTATATGAGGTTTTATTGTGCTGCATGTGATGTGTTTGAGTCCCAGGAATGGAAATGTCAAATAGTTATGTATGGCCTCTGGTGCTGTAGATGTGAGGTTTTATTGTAATGCATATTTTTCTCTTGCTGCGCCTGTGTATTGAGATTGCTATGATGTCTTCAGCATTGAATAGGTGGTTTATAGTATTTTCTGTCTAAGCCGGGTTTGCTCTGCATCCAAGTATTCGTACCGTGAAAAGTATTTTTGTACCCAATAACCTTGCTTGTTCTTCCATTAATACACTTAAGTTGGTAAACTCTTGTCCGTGGATGAAGATATTTCTTGGATTTATTAAAGAGTCATTCCTGGTGTTGTTGAGAGCCATGATGAGTTGTAGGTGTAGCTATGTTTGGCTGGATCTAGCTTTTGCAGGGATGGTATTAGTTTGCTATATCCAGAATTGCAGATGTGAGCGGTGATGATCTGGCTACCAGGTTTGCTGCGTAAGATAATCTTGATTGGAAAAGTTTGAATACTTCTCTGAGTTGTATATAGGCGTCTTTAAGAAGTTTGTTTCCTTCCTCTGCCAAGACAAGGTATCATTCTGTTGTTATTGTTTTTGGTGTAATCAGTTGTGTTTGACACATGTATTTTATGGTTGACATGTGGTTTTGCTTATATTGTAGTATGTCTTGTTGTCCTCTTGCCTCATATAATCATTGCACATTGTTTGTAACTATTGTCAGGAAGAGTCTGGCGCTGAGTGTCTTTGGTACGTATTGGCAGATTTTCTGTATTATCTGTCTATGTGATCTTGATCCCTGTATGGAGTCGTTCTTTCTGTAGGGATTTCTTTTAATCAAGTTGGTGTTAAGCCCGACGTGATCGCTGAGCATGTTGTTAATCAATTTTTCAAAGTCTTCTGTCATTTCATTTATGTTGGTGTCGTCTATTTGTGTCCTCATTTGTCCAGGATTTCTAAGTATGGTTTTGTGGATGCTTTTGACCAACCTAGTTGCTGATCCATGGTGGTTGCAATGTTGCTTATTGATAGGTGTTGTAATGTGTTTGTGTTGAGTTGGAGGACTCCATTTTCATCGCATCATGTATTTATGGTTTGTCCTTCTAGTACTGCCTTTAGTGTACTATACATCACTCGGCTTGTGTTGCCGTCTAAGAGGAATAGAAGAATGGTTTCATGTATAAATGTTGTTTTGATATCATTGAGTTAAGAGTTGTTCCTGGTGTTGTTGTTGAGAGTCATGATGAGTTGTAGGTTTAGCTATGTTTGGCTGGATCTAGCTTTTGCAGGGATGGTATTAGTTTGCTATATCCAGAACTGCAGAAGTGACCGGTGATGATCTGGCTACCGGGTTTGCTGCGTAAGCTAATCTTGATTGGAAAAGTTGGAATACTTCTCTGAGTTGTGTCCCGGCGTCAAGGAGAAGTTTGTTTCCTTCTTTTGCCAAGACGTGGTACCATTTAATTTTTTTTTTTGGTGTTATTTGGTTGTGCTTGACACATGTATTTTAAGGTTGACATGTGGTTTTGTATATATTGTAGTATGTCTTGTTGTCATCTTGCGTCATATAATCGGTGTATGTTATTTGTAACTGTTGTCAGTAAGAATCTGGCATTGAGTGTCTTTGGTATGTATTGGCAGAGTTTCTGTATTTTCTGTGTGTGTGATATTGATCCCTATATGGAGTCGTTCTTTCTGTCGGGATTTCTTTTCATCAGGTTGGTGTTAAGCCCGAAGAGATCGCTGAGCATGTTGGTAATCAGTTCTTCAAAGTCTTCTGTCAGTTCCTTTATGTTGGGTGTTGTCTATAATTATGTGTCCCCATTTGTCCAGGATTTCTAATTATGGTTTTGTGGATGCTTTCTACCAACCTAGTTGCTGAACTATGGTGGTTGCAATGTTGTCTATTGACAGGTGTTGCAATGTGTTTGTGTTGAGTTGGAGGACTCCATTTTCATCGCATCCTGTATTTATGGTTTGTCTTTCTAGTGCTGCCTTTAGTGCACTATACATCACTCGGCTTGTGTTGCCGCCTCAGAGGAATCGAAGAATGGTTTCATGTATTAATGTCGTTTTGATATCATCGGGTTCATGTAAACCTCATTGTACTTTGTTGTTCTAGGTAGTTAAGAGATGCTGTTCAGATATGTTTTTTTGGAGTATAGTGTGTTTTGACACCCACGTGAAAAGTTCCATTTCACACCAGATGGTCATCATGTCCTTTAGTGGTTGTTGGAGAATGTTTCAATAGTTTGCGTCATCCATTTGGTCTTGGAAGACTCTGATGATTTCTATCCTTAGTGGAGTGCTGTTATAGTCTAGAGAGTTAAATGCAGACGTTATTCCTTGTAGACTGCAAAGTCTGTTTTTGGCTATGTCTGACACACCTTTGCATTGTTTGATGTCCATTATGTTTTGAGTGCTGGTTATGAAGGCTGCTGTTGGTGCTAGTTTGTTTGCACTTCTGTCTTCTGTCGGTCTTGCGTGCATCACTGTTGGGTAGTACGTCTTTAATGTTTTCATTGGACCGACATCTGCACTCAGTATGTTTTGAAAGTCTATATGAAGTTTTATTGTGCAGCATGTGAAGTATTTGAGTCCCAAGAATGGAAATGTCAAATAGTTCTGTATGGCCTCTGGTGCTGTAGCTGTGAGGTTTAGTTGTAATGCATATTTGTCTCTTGCTGGTTGTATATCTGCACCCATGTGTATTGAGATTGCTATGATGTCTTCAGCATTGAATAGGTGGTTTATAGTATTTTTCGTCCAAACCGGGTTTGCTCTGCATCCAAATAATCATACCGTGAAATGTATTTTTGCACCTAGTAACCTTGTTTGTTCTTCCACTGATCCACTTAAGTTGGTAAAGTCTTCTCCGTGGATGAAGATATTTCTTGGGTTTATTAGATTGAGTCATTCCTGGTGTTGTTGTTGAGAGCCATGATGAATTGAAGGTGTTGTTATGTTTGGCTGGATCTAGCTTTTGCAGTGATGGTATTAGCACAAAATGTTTGAACCTCTTGCCCGTGGATGAAGATATTTCTTGGGTTTAATAGATTAAGAGTTGTTCCTGGTGTTCTTCTTGAGAACCATGATGAATTGAAGGTGTAGCTATGTTTGGCTGGATCTAGCTTTTGCAGTAATGGTATTAGTTTGCTGTATCCAGAATAGGAGATGTGAGCGGTGATGTTCTGGCTACCAGGTTTCCTGCGTAAGCTAATCTTTTTTTTTTTTCAATTTTATTTATTTCCCCCAGGATCCCCATGGAACTCTTTCCGGCTACCCCACAGGAACAAGCTCTGCTTCCCAGTGTGAAACCCATCTGGACCAGGCCTCTCCAGCTCAGTAATCCCCCTGGCTCTGAGCCCCCTGCGGTAGAGCCACCTGCCCTGACACTCTATATGAAAGTCTGAAGCACTGAAACTGGAGTGCAGGCCACACCCAGTCTGATGGGTCCGTCGGTGGGAGTGTGGCTGGCCCCAGGCGGAGCTTTCGCCTATCTGCAGGCTGAGGGGATATTTCTTTCTTTACTCCCCCCTACTGGCCCGGCCTTGCAGTGCTCTCCAGGGTGATATGTGCGTGCTTCCGCGCATGCCCACAGGAGAGCCGCCATGGCCGATTCCCCATTGGTTGGAACACAACTGCTGGAGAAGTCTCCCAGTCTCCACTGGGGGTTGCTAAAACAGCATGGTCATATTCCCTCCTTCATCCCAGGGAATGAGAGCAGTCCTCTGGACGCTCAATCCTTCCCTGCCCCATCAACTCCTGACAGCCCGAGTCTGGTCCCAAACTCGGGTTGCCGGCATGGTGCGAAGTCTGGCATTCAGCGCCTCAACCCTCAGTGTCACCAGGCTGTCTAATCTTGATTGGAAAAGTTGGAATACTTCTCTGAGTTGTGTGAAGGCGTCTTGGAGAAGTTTGTTTCCTTCTTCTGCCAAGACATGTTACCATTTTGTTGTTTTTGTTTTTGGTGTAATCGGTTGTTTTTGACACATGTATTTTATGGTTGACATGTGGTTTTGTAGATATTGCAGTATGTTTTGTTGTCCTCTTGCCTCATATAATTGTTGTATGTTGCTTGTAACCTTTTTCAGTAAGAGTCTGGCGTTGAGTGTTTTGGTATGTATTGGCAGATTTTCTGTATTATCTGTCTGAATTATATTGATCCCTGTGTGGAATCGTTCTTTCTATAGGGATTTCTTTTCATCAGGTTGGTGTTAAACCCGAAGTGATTGCTGAACTTGTTGGTAATAAGTTCTTCAAAGTCTTCTGTCAGTTTGTTAATGTTGGCGTCGTCTATGCTTGTGTGTCCCCATTTATCCAGGATTTCTAAGTATTGTTTTGTGGATGCCTTCGACCAACCTCGTTGCTGATCTATGGTGGTTGCGATGTTGGCTATTGACAAGTGTTGTAATGTGTTTGTGTTGAGTTGGAGGACTCCATTTTCATCGTATCATGTACAGTCACTTCAAAGAGTGGGGTTATTCTAGATGCCCTACAAGGGGCATGCCTTAGACAACTAGTATTGGAGCCCACTCGAGAGGGAGCAATCTTAGACCTGGTTCTCTCAAATGGAGATGAAGAGTGGATCACAGATGTAGAAGTGGGTAGCCATCTGGGAACTAGCGACCATCGAACTGTATGGTTCACAATAAACACAGCAATAGAGTCAAGCCATACAAAAGCAAAAGTACTGGACTTTAGGAGGGCTGACTTTGCCAAAATGGGTGAGTGCCTAAGGAATGCACTAGCAAATGGGTAGGAAGGAGGGTGGAAGAACAATGGGGAATAATAAAACTGCCATCACAGAGGTAACAAGCCTTTGTGTGAAGCAAATTAACAAAACAAAGCGATGTAAGAAATCACTATGGTTCTCAAAGGAAGTGGCAGTGAAGGTTCAAAGAAAAAGAAAGCATTCAGGAAGTACAAGGAATCACAGAAGGAGCAGGACAGGGAACTGTATCAGTTAAAGCAAAGGAAGCTGGAAAGACAGTCAGAACAGCAAAGGCCCAAACTGAGGAAAAGATAGCCAACTCGGTTAAGAAGGGGGATAAAACCTTTTATAGGTACATCAGGGAGCGAAGGAAGACCAAGGGAGGGCTAGTGAGGCTTAATAAAGAGGAGGGAGGGTGGGCAGAGGGTGACTGTGAAAAGGCAGAGACACTAAACAAATATTTTTGCTCAGTATTTACAAAGGAAGTGGGGGAGGTACCTAAAACAAACAGTAGAAACACTTTGGATATAGAAGTTGATACCAGCCCATTTACAGAAAAAAGGGTTCTGAAAGAACTCTTAAAACTGAAGGTGGACAAAGCAATGGGGCCTGATGGGTTTCATCCCAGAATTCTAAAAGAACTAAGGGTAGAACTAGTGACACCACTGACTACCCTCTTCAACAAATCATGGGAGGATGGGGTGGTACCCGAGGACTGAGAAGGGCAGATATGATTCCCTTCACAAAAGTGGGAGCAAGGCAGAAGCAGAAACTACAGACCTGTTAGTTTAACCTCAGTGGTAGGAAAATGATGGAATCACTTCTGAAGGAAAGAATTGTTGAGTATCTAGAGGCCAGAGGGGCACAGGACCCAAGGCAGCATGGATTCACAGTGGGAAGGTCATGCCAGACAAATCTGATATATTTCTTTGACTGGGTGACCAAAGTAGTAGATCAGGGAGGGGCTGTGGACATGGCCTACCTAGACTTTAGCAAGGCATTTGACACAGTCCCACACAAAAGATTAATATACAAGTTAGCCAGCCTGAGTGGGTCCCAAGATGACAGCCTGGGTAAAGGAATTGGCTGGAGAATAGGACACAGAGGTAATAGTAAATGAGTCCACTCTGAAGAAGGGGGTTACTAGTGGGGTACATGAGTTCAGTATTAGGACCAGTCCTCTTCAATGTCTTTATAAGCGACATTGCAGAGGGACTGGAAGGAAAAGTATGTCTCTTTGCAGATGACACAAAGATCTGCAACAGAGTTGATGCACAAGGTGGGGTGGAAAGGATGAGAAGGGACTTGGCAAGGTTAGTGGAATGGTCAAATGTATGGCAGCTTAGATTCAATGCTAAGAAGTGCAAGGTAATGCACCTGGGAAACAAAAACCCAGGGGAAGAGTATACAATGGGGGGTGAGATACTAACAACAAAAAAAATGGAAGGGAGCTGGGGTAGTCATATCAGATGACCTAAAGGTGGGCAAGCAATGTGAGAGGGCAGCAAGGAGGGCTGGGGATACTGGGATGCATAGGGAGAGGCATCACCAGTAGAAAACAGGAAGTTATTATCCCTCTGTACAGACAGTTGGTGAGACCCCATCTGGAGTACTGCGTGCAGTTCTGGAGACCCAATCTCCGCAAGGACATAGACAGGATGGAGGCTGTCCAGAGGAGGGCAACTAAAATGGTGCAGGGTCTGCACCGGAAGACATATGAAGAGAGACTTAAGGAGCTGAATATGTATAGCCTTGAGGAAAGGAGAGAGAGGGGGGACATGATAGAAACTTTCAAGTATCTCAAGGGAATCAACAAAGTCCAAGAGGGTAGCATCTTTCAAAAAAAGAGGTGTGCAAGAACAAGGGGGCACAATTTGAAGATAGAAGGGGGGTGGCTCAGAGGTAATTTAAGGAAGTATTTTTTCACAGAGAGGGTTGTGGATGCATGGAATGGCCTTCCGGAGGAGGTTGTGGAGTCAAAAACAGTGGTGGAATTCAAGCATGCATGGGACAGTCATAAGTTAATTCTAGGGGTTGGGGGTAGGAGGAAGCAGGCTGCTGGTTAACTAGGATCTGCAGCTTATCCAATAGGTAGGGAAATGGGCAGACTGGGTGGGCCAAGCGGTCCTTATCTGCCGTCAAAATCTATGTTTCTATGTAGTATTCATGGTTTGTTCTTCTAGTGCTGCCTTTAGTGCAGTATACATCATTTGGCTTGTGTTGCCGTCTAAGAGGAATCGAAGAATGGTTTCATGTATTAATGTTTTGATATCATCAAGTTCATGTATACCTCGTTGTACTTTGTGTTCTGGGTAGTTAAGAGATGCTGTCCAGATGTCTTTTTGTTGGAGTATGATGTCTTCTGACACCCTTGTGAAAAGTTCCATCTCACACCAGATGGTTATCATGTCTTTTAGTGGTTGTGGGTTGGTGAATGTTTCAATAGTGGTGTCATCTATTTGGTCTTGGAAGACTCTGATCCTTTCTATCCTTAATGGAGTGCTCTTATTGTCTAGGTAGTTAAATGCAGCTGTTATTCCATGTAGTCGACAAAGTCAGTTTTCGGCTATGTCTCACACACCTTTGCATTGTTTGATGTCCATCATGTTTTGAGTGCCACCTATGAAGAGTGCTGTTGTCATTGGTGTTGGTTTGTTTGCAGTTCTGTCTTCTATCGGTCATGTATGCATCACTGTTGGTTAGTACATCCTTAATGTTTTCATGGCACCGACATCTGCACTCAATATGTTTTGAAAGTCTATATGAGGTTTTATTGTGCAGCATGTGATGTATTTGAGTCCCAAGAATGGAAATGTCAAATACCATATTTCACCGTTTAGAAGCCGCGGCTTTAAAAACAAAATTTTTTTTTTATAGGGGCTTTAATTCGAGGGCGGCGTGTAATTGAGGGTGGCTATAATTACAAACAGCTGTTGAGGCTAAGTATTTAACTTTGAAAATCTGAGCAATTCTGAGGACTTCTGACTGCCGATATGCTGAAAAGAAAGTCTTACGATTTGGAGTTTAAATTGCATGTTGCTAAGCGTGCTGAAGTAGAGGGGAACTGACCTGTGGCACTGGCACTCTGTGTAGATGAAAAACAGATTCGGGAGTGGAGGAAGAGTGTTCCAAAACTTGAAGAAAAGCTCCGTGAGGAGGGGAGTACCGGCAACAACCGCAAGCACCGGCGTCTGGATGGAGCTGGTAGACGTGCTGCTTTCCCAGTTGAGGAGTCGAACCTGCTACCTGGGTAGCACAGCAAAGGGAAATGCATCTTCGTGTAACCCGAAAGACGGTTGCCCTGACAGCACAATAACTAATCACAAACCCAGATTTTCAGGCAAGCAGAGGCTGGGTAGATCGATTTCTTTCACGATGGGGGTTCACAATATGCCAGAAGACCACTGTAAGTCAGAAGTTGCCCGAAGATTATGTTCCAAAAGTTATAGACTTTATTTCATTCTGTGCCAGACAAATACAGCAGCACAATCTACCTGCATCTAGCATTGGGAATATGGATGAAATGGCCGTATGGGCTGACATGCCTGGTGATCGAACCATTGAACAAATCGCTGCTAAATCTGTCCCACTACTCACCACTGGCCATGAGAAGCAAAAGCTCACTGTTTGCTTAGCTGCAATGGCAGATGGAAGAAAATTGCCCCCGCTACTTGTGCTAAAGGGGAAGAGGATCCCCAAGGACATTGCAGGAGTTACAGGTGTAGTTGTGGCTATGTCCTTAAATGGATGGATGAACACTGAAATTACAGACATGTGGCTGAAAACTGTGTGGGGAGGAATATCTTTTGGGAAAAGATTGCTTGTTTGGGACACTTTCCGCTGTCACATTAGCACAGAGATAAAATCTGTTTGCAGAAAAAAAAATACGATTATGGCAGCTATTCCAGGGGGGTGTACCAAGCTGCTCCAACCCGCCGACGTATCATGGAACGCTCCATTTAAATCCAGATATCGGGAGCTGTATGATGAGTGGCTTGCTAACGGTAATAGAGAGTTGACAAAGGCAGGTAACCCTCGTGCTCCTTCCCATCCGCTAATTGCTGAATGGGTTAAGCTGTCCTGGGCTGCAGTCTCGAGGGAAGTAATTGTTAAATCATTTGATGTTTGCGGCATTACCTCTACTGATCCAGAAAAAATAAATTGCTTTAAAGCTGATGGCATTGCAAGAGAACATGTGGAAGAGCTGTACAGTAGTCTACGGGACTTCGCTGATGGAGTAGATACTGGTACCCAATTTAACATGTTTGCAAATGAAAGTGACTGTGACTGTGGTTCAGATTATGCAGAACCAGACAGTGATTGTGAACTAGATTAACAGCTGTCAGTCTGAAATTTAATTATATTTGTACTCTCCTTATCTTTTCTTAACTCAAGCTATTAAGCTATTAAAAGTAAAATTTTAAACTATGGTAAGCTCTGTCTCTTACTTTGTGACGTTGTTTGTAATGGCTTATAAACGGGGGCATCTTTAATTACAAACTTTATTTTTAGCGTGGGCTACAATTCGAGGGCGGCTAGAAATCGAGGGTGGCTTCAAAACAATGAAATACGGTAGTTCTGTATGGCCTCTGGTGCTGTAGATGTGAGGTTTAGTTGTAATGCATATTTTTCTCTTGCTGGTTGTTTATCTGCACCTACGTGTATTGAGATTGCTATGATGTCTTCAGCATTGAACAGGTATTTTATAGTATTTTCTGTCGAAGCCGGGTTTACTCTGCATCCAAGTATTCATACCATGAAAAGTACTTTTGCACCTAATAACCTTGCTTGTTCTTCCTTTAAAACATTTAAGTTGGTAAAGTCTTGTCCGTGGATGAATATATTTCTTGAATTTATTAGATTAAGAATCATTCCTGGTGTTGTTGTAGAGAGGCATGTTGAATTGAAGGTGTAGTTATGTTTGGCTGGATCTAGCTTTTGCAGTGATGGTATTAGTTTGCTATATCCAGAATTGCAGATGTGACTGGTGATTATGTGGCTACCAGGTTTGCTGTGTCAACTAATTTTTTTTTTTTTCCAACTGTATTTATCTCCCCCAGGATCCCCGCGGAACTCTCTCGGCTACCCCCCAGAAACCAACTCTACCTCCCAGTCTGAAACCCATCCGGACCAGGCCAATCCAGCTCAGCAATCCCCCCAGCTCTGAGCCCCGTGGGGGCAGAGCCACCCGCCCTGGCACTCTATCTCAAAGTCTGAAGGACCAAAACTGGAGTGGTGGCCATGGCCAATCCGGTGGGTTAGACGGCGGGAGTGTGGCTGGCCCCAGGCAGAGCTTTCACCTATCTGTGGGCCGAGGGGATATTTCTTACTTTACTTCCCCCCTACCAGCCCGATAGTGCTTGCTCTCTAGTGAGGTATGTGCCCGCTCCTGCGCACACCCACAGGAGAGCCACTGCGGCTGATTCCTCATTGGTTGGACCACGTCTGCTGGACAAGACTCCCAGTCTCCACTGGGGGTCGCCAGAATGGTGTGGTCGTATCCCCCTTTCTCCCAGGGAAGGAGAACAGTCCTCTGACTGCTCAATCCTTCCCTGTCCTGCCAACCCCTGATGGCTCGAATCTGCTCCAGAACTCGGTTCGCTAGCGTTGCATGATGTATGGCATCCAGTGCCTCAACCCTCAGCACCACCGGGCCAGCGCTACGTAAGCTAATCTTGATCGGAAAAGTTGGAATACTTCTTTGAGTTGTGTCAAGGCATCTTGGAGAAGTTTGTTTCCTTCTGGCAAGGCATGGTACCATTTTTTATTTTTGGTGTAATCGGTTGTGTTTGAAACATGTATTTTATGGTTGACATGAGGTTTTGTATATATTGCAGTATGTCTTGTTGTCCTCTTGTCTCATATAATCTTTGTACGTTGTTTGTAACTGTTGCCAGTAAGAGTCTGGCGTTGAGTGTCTAGGTATGCATTGGCAGATTTTCTGTATTAGCTGTCTGTGTGATGTTGATCCCTGTATGGAGTCGTTCTTTCTGTAGGGATTTCTTTTCATCAGGTTGGTGTTAAACCTGAAATGATTGCTGAGCATGTTGGTAATCAGTTCTTCAAAGTCTTCTCTCAGTTTGCTTATGTTCGTGTCGTCTATAATTGTGTGTCCGCATTTGTCCAGGATTTCTAAGTATTGTTTTGTGGATGCTTTCGAACAACCTAGTTGCTGATCTATGGTGGTTGCTATGTTGTCTATTGACAGGTGTTGCAATGTGTTTGTGGTTTGTGTTGAGTTGGAGGACTCCATTTTCATTGCATCCTGTATTTATGGTTTGTCCTTCTAGTGCTGCCTTTAGTGCACTATACATCACTCGGCTTGTGTTGCCTTCTAAGAGGAATCGAAGAATGGTTTAATCTGTTAATGTCATTTTGATATCATTGAGTTCATGTAAAGCTCATTGTACTTTGTGCTCTAGGTAGTTAAGAGATGCTGTCCAGATATCTTTTTGTTGGAGTATGGTGTCTTTTGACACCCGCGTGAAAATTTCCATTTCACACCAGATGGTTATCATGTCTTTTAGTGGTTGTGAGTTGGTGAGTGTTTTGATAGTAGTGTCATCCATTTGTTCTTGGAAAACTCTGATGATTTCTATCCTTAGTGGAGTGCTGTTATTGTCTAGAGAGTTAAATGCAGCTGTTAGTCCATGTAGACTTCAAAGTCCATTTTCGGCTATGTCTGACACACCTTTGCATTGTTTGATGTCCATTATGTTTTGAGTGCTACCTATGAAGGCTACTGTTGTCATTGGTACTGGTTTGTTTGCACGTCTGTCTTCTGTCAGGCTTGCATGCGTCTTTGTTGGGTAGTACGTCCTTAATGTTTTCATGGCACTGACATCTGCACTCGGTATGTTTTGAAAGTCTGTATGAGGTGTTATTGTGCAGCATGTGATGTATTTGAGTCCCAAGAATGGAACTGTCAAATAGTTCTGTATGGCCTCTGGTGCTGTAGATGTGAGGTTTAGTTGTAATGCATATTTTTGTATTGCTGGTTGTATATCTGCACCCATGTGTACTGAGATTGCTATGATGTCTTCAGCATTGAATAGGTGGTTTATAGTATTTTCCGTCCAAGCCGGGTTTGCTCTGCATCCAAATATTCATACTGTGAAATATATTTTTGCACCTAGTAACTTTGTTTGTTCTTCCATTAATCCACTTAAGTTGGTAAAGTCTTGCCCGTGGAAGAAGATATTTCTTGGGTTTAATAGATTAAGAGTTGTTCCTGGTGTTCTTCTTGAGAACCATGATGAATTGAAGGTGTAGCTATGTTTCGCTGGATCTAGCTTTTGCAGTAATGGTATTAGTTTGCTATATCCAAAATTGCAGATGTGACCGGTGATTTTCTGTCTATCAGGTTTGCTGTGCATGGTAATCTTTTTTTTTTTTTCAATATTATTTATCTCCCCCAGGATCCCCACGGAACTCTTTCCGGCTACCCTTAGGAACCAGCTCTACCTCCTAGTCTGAAACCCAGGTCACTCCAGTTCAGCATTCCCCTCACCTCTGAACCCCCTGGGGTAGAGCTGCCTGCCCTGGTGCTCTATCTGAAAGTCTGAAGCATTGAAACTGGAGTGCTGGCCATGCCCAGTCTGGTGGGTCTGATGGCCGGAGTATGGCTTGCCCCAGGCATAGCTTTCACCTATCTACAGGCCGAGGGGATATTTCTTAGTTTACTTCCCCCCTACCGGTCCGTAGTGCTTGCTCTCTGGCTGGGGTGCTGCCAAGACGCCACAGGAGAGCCACCGCGGCCCATTCCCCATTGATTGGACCACGACTGCTGGAGAAGACTCCCAGTCTCCACTGGGGGTCGCCAGAATGGTGTGGCCGTGTCCTTCCTCCCTCCCAGGGAAGGAGAGCAATCCTCCGGACACTCAATCCTTTTCTGTCCCGCCAACCCCCGATGGCCCGAATCTGCTCCAGAACTCGGGCTGCTGGCGTTGTGTGACATATGGCATCCAGCACCTCAACCCTCAGTGCCACCGAGCTGGCGCTACATAAGCTAATCTTGATTGGAAAAGTTCTAAAACTTCTCTGAGTTTTGTCAAGGCGTCTTGGAGAAGTTTGTTTCCTTCTTCTGCCAAGACATGGTACCATTTTGTTCTTTTTGTTTTTGTGTTGCCGTCTAAGAGGAAGCAAAGAATGGTTTCATGTAATAATGTCATTTTGATATCATCAAGTTCATGTATACCTCATTGTACTTTGTGTTCTAGGTAGTTAAGAGATTCTGTCCAGATGTCTTTTTGTTGGAGTATGGTATCTTTTGACACCTGCATGAAAAGTTCCATCTCACACCAGATGGTTATCATGTCTTTTAGTGGTTGTGGGTTGGTGAGTGTTTTAATAGTGGTGTCATCCATTTGGTCTTGGAAGACTCTGATGATGTCTGTCCTTAGTGGAGTGCTATTTTTGTCTAGGGAGTTAAATGCAGCTGTTATTCCATGTAGACTGTAAAGTCCATTTTTGGCTATGTCTGACCCACCTTTGCATGGTTTGATGTCTGCTATGTTTTGAGTGCTGCATATGAAGGCTGCTGTGGTTATTGGTGTTGGTTTGTTTGCGGTTCTGTCTTCTGTTGGTCTTACATGCATCACTGTTGGGTAGGACGTCCTTAATATTTTCATGGCACCGACATCTGCACTCAATATATTTTGAAAGTCTAGATGAGGTTTTATTTATTTATTTATTTACAAGTTTTACCAGGAAGGCATACTGAGCAACAATGCTAGATTCCAGATGCGACCTGGGGTCCAGGACCCAATACAAAACAAATCACAGTGTCAAACTGAGACATTACAAACAGTGAGAGGTATGGCTAACTGCCTTACAGACAACGGCAGAATAGCTACAAGTAGACAGTTTGATACAGCAGGAGAAAGATAGAGACATACATACATACATATTCTGCTGCATGGGATGTGTTTGAGTCCCAAGAAGGGGAATGTCAAATAATTCTGTATGGTCTCTGGTGCTGTAGATGTGAGGTTTAGTTGTAATGCATATTTTTGTATTGCTGATTGTATATCTGCACCCATGTGTACTGAGATTGCTATGATGTCTTCAGCATTGAATAGGTGGTTTATAGTATTTTCCGTCCAAGCCGGGTTTGCTCTGCATCCAAGTATTCATACCGTGAAAAGTATTTTTGCACCTAGTAAACTTGCTCATTGTTCCATTAATCCACTAAAGTCAGTAAAGTCTTGTCCGTGGATGAAGATATTTCTTGGGTTTATTAGATTAAGAGTCATTCCTGGTGTTGTTGTTGAGAGCCATGATGAATTGAAGGTGTAACTATGTTTGGCTGGATCTAGCTTTTGCAGTGATGGTATTAGTTTCCTATATCCAGAATTGCAGATGTGACCGGTGATGATCTGGCTACCAGGTGTGCTGCGTAAGCTAATCTTGATCGGAAAAGTTCAGATACTTCTCTGACTTGTGTTAAGCCATCTTGGAGAAGATTGTTTCCTTCTTCTGCCAAGACATGGTACCGTTTTTGTTTTTGGTGTAATCGGTTGTGTTTGACACATGTAGTTTATGGTTGACATGTGGTTTTGTATATATTGTAGTATGTCTTGTTGTCCTCATGCCTCATATAATCATTGTACGTTGTTTGTAACTATTGTCAGTAAGATTGTGGCGTTGAGCATCTTTGGTATGTACTGGCAGTTTTTCTGTATTATCTGTCTGTGTGATATTGATCCTTGTATGGAGTCATTCTTTCTGTCGGGATTTCTTTTCATCAGGTTGGTGTTAAACCCTAAGTGATTGCTGAGCTTGTTGGTAATCAGTTCTTCAAAGTCTTCTATCAGTTTGTTAATGTTGGTGTCGTCTATGCTTGTGTGTCCCCATTGTCCAGAATTTCTAAGTATTGTTTTGTGTATGCTTTCGACCAACCTCATTGCTGATCTATGGTGGTTGCGATGTTGGCTATTGACAAGTGTTGTAATGTGTTTGTGTTGAGTTGGAGGACTCCATTTTCATCGTATCATGTACAGTATTCATGGTTTGTTCTTCTAGTGCTGCCTTTAGTGCAATATACATCACTTGGCTTGTGCTGCCGTCTAAGAGGAATCGAAGAATGGTTTCATGTATTAATGTTTTGATATCATCGAGTTCATGTATACCTTGTTGTACTTTGTGTTCTGGGTAGTTAAGAGATGCTGTCCAGATGCCTTTTTGTTGGAGTATGTCTTCTGACACCCTCGTGAAAAGTTCCATCTCACACTAGATGGTTATCATGTCTTTTAGTGGTTGTGGGTTGGTGAATGTTTCGATAGTGGTTTCATCTATTTGGTCTTGGAAGACTCTGATGCTTTCTATCCTTAATGAAGTGCTCTTATTGTCTAGGTAGTTAAATGCAGCTGTTATTCCATGTAGACTGCAAAGTCTGTTTTTGGCTATGTCTGCCACACCTTTGCATTGTTTGGTGTCTATTTTGTTTTGAGTGCCACCTATGAAGGCTGCTATTGGTGTTGGTGTGTTTGCAGTTCTGTCTTCAGCGCATCACTGTTGGGTAGTACATCCTTAATGTTTTGTTTGCACCGACATTTGCACTCAATGTGCCTGATTCTGGAAGCATTGACAGAAGTCACCGCCAATAGCGACTTGTGTCAAACGTCGCTGCAACATGGACCCTGCACCCTATTCAAGAAGGGGCATGGTGTCCGTGGCTAAGTCCTGCGACTTGCGACATGCAGATAGGTACGCCAACTGAAGGCGTAACCAAAGGGGCATGTCAGAGTTGCACCACCCCAGCAATGTAAGTGCTCCCAAAGCCCCCAGAACTAGCTATGATCCCCATCTATGCCCGACCGGTTTGTGCGCAGCTATATAAATATTAATACTCTGAGATCCCTGGTGTCAGTGGCCCCCACCTGCCCCCATCCAGCAGTGCCAGACCGCGCATCCCCACCCATCCCTAGCCAGCGACTGGCATGGCCCCCTCTCACCTCCATGGCCAGCCGCCAACTGAGCTCCGCGATGCGCTTACAGTATAGACGTGCTAAGAAATGAATGAATACTCATTCATTTCTGAGCATATCTATACTATAAGCTCATGCGGCTTAGTCGGCGCTGGCCATGGATGTGAGAGGTGAGCTGTGCCATTTGCCAGCTGGGGATGGATGCGGAGGATTGGCACTGCTGGGTGGGATGGGTGGGAGCCACTGACTACCAGGGATCTCGGGTTTTAATATTTATACAATTGCGCCCAAAACGGGTTCGGGCATGATGTTGGGGGACACAGCTGCCCTGTGGGTGCTAGCATTGTGGGGTCGGGGCATGATATGTAAGCTGGCAGGGCATTGAGAGTTTGGGGTTCTGGGGGCTGGGTGCTGATGCCCAGCAGGGCACATCTGCTGAGGGGGATGGGGCTGGGGGTTGTGGGCTGCCCTGTAGGGCACCAATGGGGGTGTTATGGGCATGGGGGGAATTCCTGGCAAGGGTGCAGTGGGTCTCCCGAACCCCCGGAGGACGTATGTACAGTTACACCAGCTAAATGCTGGCATAACATACGTTGCCGGTTCTCCTTTGGGGGTTCTTGTAGAATCCCGACATTGGGGACTTTGTTGCTGCCCTACTGGAATAGAGTGCAACTGCTGCCATAAACCCCCTAGCGCCTTGTAGCAGGGTGTTTATGGCACAACTGCTGGCGTAACTGCTCTACGACGCAAGTGGCCTGCAACATGTCACAGGCCACATTGTAGAATTGCGCATGTCGCAACTGCTGGCGTAAGTTGCTACCTGCGCCATTCTTCTTGGTGCAAGTGCTGCTACGCCAGGTGTAACTCTATTAGAATCGGGCCCAATATGTTTTGAAAGTCTATATGAGGTTTTATTGTGCTGCAAGTAATGTGTTTGAGTCCCAAGAATGGAAATGTCAAATAGTTCTGTTTGTCCTCTGGTGCTGTAGATGTGAGATTTAGTTGTAATACATCTTTTTTTTTTTGTTAGTTGTATATCTGCACCAATGTGTATTGAGATTGCTATGATGTCTTTAGGTGGTTTATAGTATTTTGCATCCAAGCCAGGTTTGCTCTGCATCCCAGTATTCTTACCGTGAAAAGTATTTTTCCACCTAGTAACCTTGCTTGTTCTTCCATTAATCCACTTACGTTGGTAAAGTCTTGTCCGTGGATGAAGATATTTGTTGGGTTTATTAGACTGAGTCGTTCCTGGTGTTGTTGTTGAGAATCATGATGAACTGAAGGTGTAGCTATGTTTGGCTGGCTCTAGCTTTTACAGTGATGGTATTAGTTTGCTATATCCAGAATAGCAGATGTGACCGGTGATGATCTTGATTGGAAAAGTTCGAATCCTTCTCTGAGTTGTGTCAAAGCATCTTGGAAAAGTTTGTTTCCTTCTTCTGCCAAGCTGTGGCACCATTTTTTTGTTTTTGATGTAATCAGTTGTGTTTGACACATGTAATATATGGTTGACATGTGATTTTGTATATATTGCAGCATGTCTTGTTGTCCTCTTGCCTCATGTAATAGTTGTACATTGTTTGTAACTATTGTCAGTAAGAGTCTGGTGTTGATTGTCTTGGTATGTATTGGCAGATTTTCTGTATTATCTGTCTGTATGATATTGATCCCTGCACGGAGTAATTCTTTTTGTAGGGATTTCTTTTCATCCAGTTTGGTATTAAACCCAAAGTGATTGCTGAGCATGTTGGTAATCAGTTCTTCAAAGTCTTCTGTCAGTTCGTTTCTGCTAGTATTGTCTATAAATGTGTGTCCCCATTTTTCCAGGATTTCTAAGTATGGTTTTGTGGATGCTTTCGACCAACCTAGTTGCTGATCTATGTTGGTTGCAATGTTGTCTATTGACAGGTGTTGTAATGTGTTTGTGTTGAGTTGGATTGCAGCTGTTATTATATCTAGACTGCGAAGTCCATTTTCGGCTATGTCTGAGACACCCTTGCATTGTTTAATGTCTGTTATGGTTTGAGTCCTGCCTGTGAAGGCTACTATTGTTATTGGTGTTGGTTTGTTTGCAGTTCTGTCTTCTGTCAGTCTTGCGTGCATCTCTGTTAGGTAGTACGTCTTTAATATTTTCATGGCACCGACATCTGCACTCAATATGTTTAGCAATAGCAGGGGCTATTCCCATGACACAATGTCATGTTGTTCGATACATCGCAAGAAAGTCCAAAAGGGCTATTTGTATTGCCATCGGTGTAGTAGGATTAGTTTTGTCCATACTCTTTTTAAAAGTCTGAACCAGGCATTCCGCTTCACCATTTGAAATGTTCAAACGTGAACTATAATTCTCCCGGGTCGCACCTGAAAATAGGCACATGGCTGTCTAGTGTGCCCTACCCGGTTAACAAAAACAAACAAATAAATAATTAAATCTATATGAGGTTTTATTGTGCTGCATGTGATGTGTTTGAGTCCCAAGAATGGAAATGTCAGATAGTTCTGTATGGCCTCTGGTGCTGTGGATGTGAGGTTTAATTGTGTTGTATTTGGTGGCTGAAACTAAGTTCCTTAAACACATCAGGGTCTTGGTAATAAGGAAAACACATCACGATGAAATCTTGGCCTTCTCTGTTTACTTCTATTCAGCTCAGATACAGGGGGAACACTTATCTCAACACACACAAGAAAGAGCATTTACAGGAAGTGCAGCTCCCAAATCTGCACTAACATTTCTTAAAGTTGCACTACACATAACAATCCCTCCTGACTTAGCTAGAAGGTACATAAGTCAATAATTCAGAAACTTTTATGAAACTATCAAAGTTATTACTGCAATATTTCCCTTTTAGTCAGTCTATGTCATTTGGCTATATCTCTAGAGGTCCATTCTCTTTGGTGGACATCATATACGTTCTGACCGACGTCGTAGGACTTGAGGCTGTTGCACTGGAATCTGATTAGCATCAGCCATGTCTTGTCTCAGTTGCTGTGGTTCCACTATCTCTTCCTGTTCTTGTTCTAGAACAATTAATGCTGGATAACTACCCCGACTCTGTGTAACCCTTTTTTGTTCTGTCTCAATTCTAGTACGTAATTGGTCCTCATGTTTTTTCACTCTCCTCTGGTTAGTCAGTCGAACAGTATAGACAACATTTCAGAACTTTTTTCTGTCACGCCTTCTATCCATCTCTTTGGGCTTGCATGCATCCTGACTCACACAAGATCATTGGGTTTGAAGGATCTGGTCTTAGGAACCATTTCAGTTGCTGACTTATAGCCTAGAGTGTGAAGAAGGTCCAATTGAGTTCAAATCTGATGTCCAAACAACAATTCTGCAGGGGCTATTCCCATGACACAATGTCATGCTGTTCGATACATCGCAAGAAAGTCCAAAAGGGCTATTTGTATTGCCATCGGTGTAGTAGGATTAGTTTTGTCCATACTCTTTTTAAAAGTCTGGACCAGGCATTCTGCTTCACCATTTGAACTTGGATGATAGGGAGGAAAGGAAATATGGTGGATACCACGTATATGGTGGATACTCCAAAATGCTTGGAGTTCAACAGACGTGAACTGTGGTCTGTTATCCGAGGCAATCACTTGTGGAAAACCGTGGGTAGCAAAGATAGATTTCAACACTTTAATGGTACTCTCCGTAGTTGTCAAAGACATTTGGTGGTTTTCTGGCCATTTACTATAAGCACCAGTTAAGAATAACCACATGGAATATAAATAAGGTTCTACGAAATCAATATGCAGCCTTTGCCAGGGTTTTTCAGGTTGTTCTCAATAGTAAACTGGAACTCTTGCCAGATTTCCCATAGATACAGCACAACCTTCAATTCATATCATTGCACTACCTGGTATATGTCTCTGTCAATGGAAGGCCACCATACCTGAAGTCTGGCTAGGGATTTCATTTTAGCAATGCCTGGATGGCCCACATACAAAAGAGTCAACACATTTGAGTGATAACATTGGGGTACTATGACAAGCAATCCCCATAGAAGACACCCCTCAGCAATGGACAACTGCTGTCTCTTTGTATAGTAGGGTTGTAGTGCCACTGAACAAGTAGTGCCTTTCAGCCAACCCTCAAGCATATACTGATACACTTGTTTCAAAATTACATCTTGACTAGTCGCTTCTGCAATGTCCTTGGCTAGTACTGGAAACTGATCTAACTGTTGTAGCTCCATTGCACACACAACAGTAGAGTGCTTCATATCTTTGAATTGCATTGGAAAACTATCTGGCCCCACCTGGCATATTAATGGCTCCTCTTTAAGCCCCACATCAAACTCCAGTTCTCTGGATATTGGTAACCTCGACAAGGCATCTGCATTTCCATGCCGGTTCGTTGGTTGGTATGTGACCTCGAAATTATAGGCAGACAAAATTAATGCCCATCGTTGAAATTGGCTAGCAGCTGTTTCTGGAATCCCTTTTTCTGGACTGAAAATTGTCACAAGTGGCTTGTGATCCATCTTCAGGTGAAACTTGCGACCTAGGAAGCATTGGCAAAATTTCTGGACTCCAAACACAATTGTTAATGCCTCTCTCTGAATCTGGGCATAATTCCTTTCAGCTGCAGTGAGTTTGCATTAAGCATGGGCTTTCAGCTTCTCCATTCCTGGATCTGTATGGAAAAGACAGCTCCTATACCTGTATGAAGCGGTCATAGTAGCACACCATACCCAAGAATGATCGCAACTCTGAAACATTCTGTGGTTCAGGCATGTGCACAGTGGCTTCCACGTTTTCATCATTCGGACAAATTCCATCTTTGTCAATAGTCTGACCTAAATACGTGACACTTGGTTGACAAAACTGACATTTTTCTCTCCTGAGTCTGAATCCACTCTGTTGCAATCTCACTAAAGTCTTTTGTAAGTTAAGTAAATGTTCTGCTTCTGTCTTGACAATGATGTTATCCAAATAACAAGCAACACCTGGTATATCACCCACCGTTTGCTCAATCACTATTTTAAAAATAGCCAGTGCGGAACTAAGGCCAAAACATAACCATTTGTACTTGTACAGTCCTTGGTGTGTATTAATCACTGCCAATTTCTGAGAGTCTGTATCCAGTTTCACTTGAAGATATGCATCAGCGAGGTCCAGTTTAGAGAACCCCACACCACCATTCTTTCTATTAAAAAGTTCCACTGGTAAGGTTAAAGGAAATACATCTGTGTTAATTACTGGATTAAGTGTCTCCTTAAAATCTCCACATATTCTACCCTTACCACCTGGTTTGAATAACATGACAATTGGAGTAGCCCAATCTGAACTTAAAATCTTTTCCAGCACACCTGCTTTTTCCAGTCTGTCCAATTCTGCCCCAACAACCGATTGTAAGGCAAAAGGAAGTTTCTGTGGTTTACAAAACTTAGGGACTGCATCAGGCTTTGTAATTCACTTGGCTTTAACTGTTGTGCAACAAACCCAGGCTTTTCCACAACTCTAAATACATGTCTAAAATCTCCCCAAGCTTGGGCAGATTTCTGCTTTGTGGTACATGAACGGCAGCACGTAGGCCAAAATCTGCTGGATCAATATGAATGTTTAGAAGAACCTGGGTGTCTCTGCCCAAAATGTTGGCACCCTTTTTTGAAACCAGAAAAGTTAAAGGTATACCATGAGAATCAGTCCTGCTTACCAAAGTGGTAAACAAGCCCAGTGGCTGAATTTGTTTCCCTTCAAATGCATGCAGCAACTTATTACAAGGAGACAGTGGTGGCTTATCCAGGTCAAACCATGTTTGATGGTTAATAAAAGTAACTGGGGAAGCAGGGTTACCATTAAATGCAACTGATGCCTCAGTTGTGGCAATTCAAGTAACACATAGAAAGGAGGAACATATTTAGTCTGCATTTGCGGTGCAATAGGAATCACTGCACTGTATGTGCTCTCTGAACTGACCACTGCAGTTCTCTGGATTCTGAAAACCTTAGCAATATGCCCCTGACGTTTACATGCATGACACTGAACTTCTCTGAATTTGCACTGGTCCCTGCTATTCTGAGAAGACCCACATGATGCACATTTGTACTGGTCATGCAGTTTGGGTGAAGTGGTTGAATTTTTCTTTGAAAACAGTGGTTTAGACTTAGGTTTGAACTGTTTCAATTTGGGGTTTGCTGTAGTTACTTGTACCTAATTTTTAGTGTTCATCTTAGCATGTGCTTCATTTTCTGTAGCCTCATACATTTGTGCCGACTGTAAAAGTTCTTCAACAGACTTTTTGACACTTACAGAAAGTAATTGCTGAATACGATGTTCATTATTCAATCCCATAATAAACTAGCTAAATTAGTTGCAAGATGCTCCCTGCTCCACTCACACGTGAGAGCTAAGTGTTTGATCTCAGCCAAATAAGATTGTAATGACTGACCTGGTTTCTGATGGTAACTGTAGAATTTATAATGTTTAGCCCTTGGGAAAGTTGTTAAACTGTATTGTGCATTCAGTTTAGCCTTTAGCTCTTGATATGACAAATCCTCAGGTCGGTCCGGTGCACACAGACTGCATAAAAGCTTGAAGGTTTCACTCCCCAAGAAAGTATAAAAAGCAGCTTGAATAAGCTCACCCTGTAGCTGATCATTTGCTGATTGTATGCAGGATTAAGTAATAACCACTGATGAAACCATCTGGACCATGTATCCCAGTCTGTTCCTGTAAAAATCTCAAAGCTGGCTGAAGTTGCCATTATATTCCACAGTTCCAAATTGCTTACTTGCCTGCAATGCAGAAAGTCACAAAATGGTGTAATTCAGTAAGCTGGAGCTATTAAAATTTGCACCATCCATCGTCACCAGTTTGTTGTATTTGGTGGCTGAAAATAAATACCTTAAACACATCAGGGTCTTGGTAATAAGGAAGACACATCACACAAAAATCTAGGCCTTCTCTATTTACTTCTGTTCAGCTCAGATACAGGGGGAACACTTATCTCAACACACACAGGAAAGAGCATTTACAGGAACTGCATCTCCCAAATCTGCACTAACATTTCTTAAAGCTACACTACACATAATAAATTGTATTGCATATTTTTCTCTTGTTGGTTGTATATCTGCACCTATGTGTGTTGTGACTGTTGTGATGTCTTCTGCATTGAATAGGTGGTTTATAGTATTTTCCATCCATCTGTTTGCTCTGCATCCAAGTATTCGTACCCTGAAAAGTATTTTTGCACCTAGTAACCTTGCTTGTTCTTCCAATAATCCACTTAAGTTGGTAAAGTCTTCTCCGTGGATGAAGATATTTCTTGGGTTTATTAGATTGATACATTCCTGGTGTTGTTGTTGAGAGCCATGATTGAATTGAAGGTGTTGTTATGTTTGACTGGATCTAGCTTTTACAGTGAAGGTATTAGCACAAAATGTTTGAACCTGTTTGGTGGAAGGTTCTCAGCAAGAATTTGTGTGGTTGTACTTGCTAATGTTATGAAATTATACAGCAGGCAGTGCTGCATGTTGAAGTCCAGTTTCTGGAGGACGTCTTCTAGTCCTTTGAATTCCATCGTGGATGTGATTGTTGTGACTATTGCATAATTTTTTCATATATGTCATTGAGTTATATATTAGTGCTTTGAATTGGTATAAGACAGTAATGCCATCAATGTCTGTTTTTAAGTCAAGTTCATTGAAGTATGCAGGTTGTTCTTGTGATTCAGTTTCTTGAGTTTCGTCTGCTTGAAAGATTTTTCGAAGAGATTCTTCAAACTGTGTGTATACTCTCTTAGGTTGAGTTTAGGTTGGCAGTTCTTCGTCAGAGAATGATAGCTGGATTTGTATATCTTCATCTTGTGTGGAACCTGAGTCCCCTGGTTGCTGTCCAAGAGGTATGGTGTTTGAATCACTTGACTCTACTGTAGTGTGATCACTGTTGGAAATAGAGAGTCTGTTTTAAGTATGTGCATTTGTGGAGTTAGCATGTTTGTATGAACTAAGGGGGGGTCATGCTCCATTATCTTTGGGGTGTCAGTATGAGTGTTTGGTGTGAGTGCCCCCCCTTAACTATGTTGTTTGCGGAGCTGGTGTGTTTGTATGAGTTAAGGGGTGGCTCATGTGCTGTTATGTTTGGGGTGTCAGTACGAGTGTTTGGTGTGAGTGCCCCCCCCATAACTATGGTGTTTGCAGAGTTTTGGTGTTTGTTCAGGTTAAGTGGGGCTCATGTCTTGTTATGTTTGGGGTGATGGTATGAGTGTTTAGTGTGAGTGCCTCCCCTTAACTATGTTGTTTGCAGAGTCGGTGTGTTTGTATAACTTAATGGGTGGCTCATGTTTCATTATGTTCAGGGTGTCAGTAGGAGTATTTGGTGTAAGTGCTCCCCCTTAACTATGTTGTTTGCGGAGTTGGTGTGTTTGTATGAGTTAAGGGGGGGGGGCTCATGTCCTGTTGTGTTTGGGGTGTTAATATGAATGTTTGGTGTGAGCGCCTCCTCTTAACTATGTTGTTTGTGGAGTTTGTGTGTTTGTACGAGATGGGGGGACTCATGCACTGTTATGTTTGGGATGTCAGTATGAGTGTTTGGTGTGAGTGCCTCCCCTTAACTATATTGTTTGCAGAGTCGGTGTGTTTGTATGAGTTAAGGGGGGTCTTATGTCCCGTTTTGTTCGGGGTGTCGGTATGAGTGTTTGATATGAGTGCCCCCCTTAACTATGTTGTTTGCGGAGTTAGTGTGTTTGTACAAGTTAAGGGGGGGCTCATGTCCCATTATGTTTGGGGTGTCTGTACAAGTGTTTAGTGTGAGTGCCCCCCCTTAACTTTGTTGTTTGCGGAGTTGGTGTGTTTGTAAGAGTTAAGGGGGACTCATGTCCCGTTACGTTCAGGGTGTCGGTATGAGTGTTTAGTGGGAGTGCCCCCAATTAACTATGTTGTTTGTGGAGTTGATGTCTTTGTACAAGTTGGGGAGGGCTCATGTCCCATTATGCTTGGGGTGTCAGTACAAGTGTTTGGTGTGAGTTCACTCCCTTAACTATGTTGTTTGCAGAGTTGGTGTGTTTGTATGAGTTAAGGGGGGCTCATTTCCCGTTATGTTCAGGGTGTCAGTACGAGTGTTTGGTGTGAGTGCCCCCCTTTATCTATGTTGTTTGCGGAGTTGGTGTGTTTGTACAAGTTAAGGGGGGGCTCATGTCCCGTTATGTTTGGGGTGTTAGTATGAGTGTTTGGTGTGAGTGCCTCCCCTTAACTATGTTGTTTGCGGAGTTGGTGTGTTTGTATGAGTTAAGGGGGGGCTCATGTCCCGTTATGTTCAGGGTGTTAATATGAGTGTTTGGTGTGAGTGCCTCCCCTTAACTATGTTGTTTGTGGAGTTGGTGTGTTTGTACGAGATGGGGGGGACTCATGCGCTGTTATGTTCGGGATGTCAGTACCAGTGTTTGGTGTGAGTGCCTCCCCTTAACTATGTTGTTTGCGGAGTTGGTGTGTTTGTACGAGTTAAGGGGGGGGCTCATGTCCTGTTTTGTTCGGGATGTCGGTACGAGTGTTTGATGTGAGTGCCCCCCCCTTAGCTATGTTGTTTGTGGAGTTAGTGTGTTTGTACAAGTTAAGGGGGGCTCATGTCCCGTTATGTTCGGGGTGTCAGTACGAGTGTTTAGTATGAGTTCCCCCCTTAACTATGTTGTTTGCGGAGTTGGTGTGTTTGTACGAGTTAAGGAGGGGCTCATGTCCCATTATGTTTGGGGTGTCTGTATGAGTGTTTAGTGTGAGTGCCCCCCTTAACTTTGTTGTTTGCGGAGTTGGTGTGTTTGTACGAGTTAAGGGGGACTCATGTCCCGTTATGTTTGGAGTGTCTGTACGAGTATTTGGTGTGAGTGCCCCCCCTTAACTATGTTGTTTGTGGAGTTGGTGTGTTTGTATGAGTTAAGGGGGGCCTCATGTCCCGTTATGTTCGAGGTGTCAGTACGAGTGTAACTATGTTGTTTGTGGAGTTGGTGTGTTTGTACGACTTAAGGGGGGGCTCATGTCCCATTATGTTCGGGGTGTCAATACGAGTGTTTGGTATGAGTGCCCCCCCTTAACTATGTTGTTTGTGGAGTTGGTGTGTTTGTTCGCATTATGGGGGAGTGATCTGTGGTTATGTGCGAGTGTGTGTTGTTTGTGTCCACCTTTAACTGTGTGGTTAAATGGGTATGTGACGTTAACACTTTATTAATTACACAACATGTAAACGATAATACTTTATTTATTAAGTTGGTTCATAGTGCAAACATACTATTTCGACATTTAATAAATATTAATATAATTTAGACAGCTATAGGTTGCTGACTACTGTGTTAGCAGTGAGCTGGTATGCAACCTCAATCTTGTGGCAGTGGAGAGGTCAGACTGGTGAGAGATGGACGTGTTGCTACGTGCTGTTTGTCCCTGAGGAGTAGGGTTGAGAGCAGGGGGATAACGCTCAAACATTTTTTTTTAAAAGATATGCCATTGTTGCCTTTTTGACTGTTTATCCCCTTACCAGTATACCTTATTGCACACCTTTTTCCAGCGGTAGTCCCCGGTGTATTTTCTCTCTCTTCCCCATTGCAGAAGGAAGGTGTCCCGAAGGTGGTGCAAGGCAGTCCTGCTGGGCTGCCATGACGGGAGAAACCAGACCATGGTGTGAGGAGGAAGGCCCTTGGGAATGGCCAGAGATCCTGCCGTTGTGAGAGCCCACTGAGTTAGAAGATTTATTTCCAGTCCTACCTTGCCATTCTGTCATTTGAGGCGATGAAGACTGAGTCTCTGACTAAAGATACTACAAAAGGACTGAAAAAAGGGATGTAATTATTTTTTTGCGGAAGCTTTTTTTATGGAATTGAACTCTTAAGTTACAAGTATGGTTATTTAAGGTTCTTAAAGACATTGTTATATTATTTGTTTCCTTGCATTTTAACTTTTATAGTGTGTTATTTTTTGTTTTAGCTTTACATTTTTCATGCCATACTGTGTGGTAATTAGGCCATGTGACACTCAGGTATATCCAGCAGCTTGCTCAGTGAGCTCAATAGGATTCAATCAATCTTATCTGCTGGGTCATACCTGTTGACTTGCATGAGCATTCAGTGTAACTTGGGCTGCTATTGGCAAGAGTTGGAAGTGCTAGGTCTAAGGAAACGTGACCTTGCTGCAACAGTTTTTGTAGAGTTAGTTTCCTTGGTTGGTCGTTTGCTGATCAGCTCTGCTCTGACCTTATCTCAGGGATACTTTTCGTAGAGTGAGCAAGTATGTCACTATCAATTAAGTGAATGCCAACCTGATCTAAAAGTGGGGCCTTTGCCAAGATTTCATTTACAATGGCAGTACCTTGTATTAATACATCCACCTGAGCAAACTCAGATGGATGCTTGTGCCTGAAAATCTTTAGCAAACTATTATTAAGCCAAATTTGATCTGCAACCCCAATAGCATAGCAAATAGCAAAAGCATAAGTGCAATCCCACCCATTTTCATCTTTATCCTTCCATAAATCCACTAAGTACATTTAATTGGTCTGCACATCAAAAAGAACAGTATTTAAAAGCAAAAGTGATTGCTAAAGGTCTGTTAAAATTTAACTTGAACTATGGAGGTAATACTGTTCTTCCTGCTCTTAAAGCAGGTGATGCGAAGATTAATTCAGTAACAACATATGGTGCTGAAATTTGGGGCTTGAATATTACTAAAGATACTGATAAAGCTTCTCTATATTATTATAAAGCTCTCCTAGGAGTGCCAGCTTCGACTCCTAATGTGTTAGTTAGGTCAGAGCTAGGGAAAATTCTAACCAGTACCTTAGCTATTTTGAAATTATTGATTTACTGGTTAAGAGTAATAAATAACAAATTTAACATGCTTCCACACAAATGTCTGAAAGAAAAAATTAATTGGTCAAGGGTCGGTTATACTTCTTGCTGGTTAAAAACTTTAGAAAAGCAGATGGCACAATTGAATATGTCACATCTTTTGAGTGACTATAAAAAAATATAAATATTGCCATATCCTTTAAAAAATTGATAAAAAGTAAATTATTTGATTACACGAAACACCATGAAATGTTAAAAGTAAGAGGGCTTAGGCTTAATGTATGGTTTAGAGTCAACAAAACTGACTATTATCTAGAAGACTATTTAACTCTTCCTATACCATTTTCAGACAGGAAATTAATTATGTGGGCACGAGCTGTATTGATTAATTCCAGCTATATATTTTTTAATAAAAGTCTACCTACTAAAAAGGGTCCTGATAGTACATCTAATCTATGTAGATGTACTTTAACTCAGAATGAATCTTTAAGCCATATAATTAGGTTTTGCCCTTTTTATTCTGGTCCTAGAAACAGTCTGCTTGGAAATTTTTTTGAGATGTTATGATAAAATTGAATACGATCCAGCATTTATACTTTTACACCCTAGAAATGTTGTTGATGTTTTGATGATATCTAAACTTTTTGCATCTGTAATTAAGATAAAGAAAAATATGCCAGAGCTAATGTGGCTTAAGTTCAATTCATGTCTGAATTAGGAATAATGCACTTTATGGAAATTTAATTTCAAGTACGTGTTTGTTTTTAGCCAAAGGGCAAAATGAATTTGGCAGAGCATCTTAAAAAATGTATATGTAATTAATTAGTCTATGTTACACTGTAAGTTATGTATGATGTTTTCTTGTGACTTTGTTTATGTTATGTTTATTTTATATATATGTTTTATTTGTAAAAACTTTGATTGTTAACCACAATAAATTTGATCATTAAACTTTAAACTGAAACTAGACAGTCATATTGTATTAATCAGTATTAGTCTCTGAAATCATTTTGAGTTATATTTGATAAGTTAAATAATTTAAAAACTTTGCAAATAGTTTTATATATAGAAAAAGTAGAGATAAGTACTGTATATTAATTTATTAGTTTAATATAGTATAGCTATTGTGTTTGTAAGAGTTTTGCTTAGGTTGAGGAAGAAGTTCATACTGTGGTTCATCTGCCAGAATGGATTGTTTAACTATTTCTTCATGTTGCTCCGAAGATGAGCGCTGTGTTGGTTGTTCTGGTGTTGTGTTGGTTGATGTAGTATCTTGAGACTCCATTGGTGTTGGTGTCCTGTAAGAGAAAGAGGGCCAGATATTCAAAAATTTGCCCCTTGGCTAAGTTAACACTGCCTGGTGGGCAAACTTAGCCTGGAGCACAAAGCAAGCTATATTCAAAAGGAATAACCCGGGGCAAACAGCTTCTGAATATAGCATGGGAATAAGGCCGTGCAAACTGGGCTGGAAGTGCAGGGCAAACGTAGCCCTGGAATAAGACAGCACTGAATATAGCAACCAGGAAGTGCAAACCACAACAATAACACAGTGCACAGTGATGTGAGGAGAGGTAGAGATGAACTATGTGGCCAATGTGTGTGCCAGCAAATGTGTGGACCCTGTACAGCTGCAGGCAGCAGCAGATGTGAAAGAACAGCAATCAAAACTGTATAATATCCCCCGAACCATTAGCACTGCACTAACAGGTTAGCACAGCTTTAGCTCGGAGTTAAGCTGTTTGCCCTGTGCAAAAACGTTTTCCCGGCGCTTAGATTTGCCATATTCAAAAGTGACATGCAAATGAGCCTACGTAGGTAGTCTCTGGGCAAACATCCAGATCAGCATCTCATTATGCCCTGATTTGCATGCAGTTTGTCCAGCATTACTGCAGGTTCCCACAGAGCCACCTGTAGGTCAGTCTGGAAGTACAGGGGCCAGCCAGGTCTGACCGCAGCTCCACCTGTAGGTCTGTCTGGCAATGCACGATGATAGCTGCAGGCTACATGTAAACAGTACAGCATAGCATAGCATATTGTTCCCCAGGGGGCAACACAGCATAGGCACAAGTGGTGGTGGTGGTGCTGCATGCAACTGTCACACTGTAGGGCATGCTACAGTGCACAGCAGACACTACAGTAGCAAGAGGGCCAGTAGTGTGAGGGACACAGCACTGCCTATGGTGTGTAGGGCAGTGATGCTGACTGCTCTGTACACAGTGACAGGCCCAGCTTGCAGGTGATTACTGACGGTGGACAGTACTGTTCCGCTGTTGTGTGCTCCACAGATCCTGCACCTGTGGCATGGGATGCTCACAGTGAGATATACATGGCTGGCTGTGTGTGCTGTGGTATCTGTACAGTTGTGCGGTATGTGGCCGGGGGGGCATGTAAGATCCAACAGGCACACAGGTGGTGGGGTATTCACACTACTGGCCCATGTGCACTGTGTGATGTGTCCCAGCCTTGTGGCCACATCTGGGCTATGGTGAGGTCTGGCCACCTGTACACCCTCCCCTCAATTGCCACCATGCCCACAGTGCTGCATGTGTGTCCTGGCATCTGTTGGTCACCACAGACGTATGGTCTGCAGGTGTGTGCTGTATGGTCACACTACCGTGATGTCCCCTGTGGGTTGGATCACCCCTTACAGTCTGTGCTTGGCTGGGACTGGTGGCAGCTATTGGCATCATGGTGGTGCCATCAGTGACCAGCATATGTCCTCCATGTTTGGCATTTTCTAATTGTCATGTTAGGGTCGCGCAAGCCACACTAATCACACGCTAACACCGCACAAAGCAGCAATGTTGTGCAAAGCTGTTTGCCCAGGGTTAAGACCAGCTTTTCCTGGGCCGTAATTTGTACCGCGCTAAGGGTCGCTCTATTTGCGCTAAATACTTTAGTGCAGCACTAGTCGCTGAATATCTCGTAGCGCCTGTATTCATGTTCACTTTGCCCCTTGCATATAATTATGGTTTGCCCAGCGCTAATGAAGTTTGCGCATGCTATTCGCCTTTTTGAATATGGCAGACCCACGCTATTCCTGCGCTAATCCCGCGCAAAGCTTTGAATATCTGGCCCAGAGTGTTAGTTTTCATACAGTACAGCTATTGTGTTTGTAGGAGTTTTGCTTAGGGTGAGAATTAAGTTCTTACTGTGCTTCATCAGTGGTATGTGGTTGTTTGTCTATGTTGTCATCTTGCTGTGAAGATTCATTTTCTGTTTGATCTTCTGATGTTGTGTGGTGTGATGGAGAATTTTGAGACTGCATTGTTGGTTGTTATAGAACAAATGTCATCACCTTCACAAAGTCCACTTTCAAGTTAGTAGATGACAGATCCAGTTCTCTCCAACTCCAACTCATGCAAAAGAACACCCAACAATTTTACATAGTAGTCCATGCCACGATCTTCCTCTACTTCACATTCTTCATCCAGAAAAACTGGAAGATCAATGTCTCGAAGGAATTCAATAAACTCCTCCTCTAAATTACTCAATGGAACTGATGAAACATTCTTTACTTCCCAACAATATTATCTTCAGAAAGTACCTAAAAAAATAAACAATTTCATCAACAACTTAATCAATTGCACAACTAACAAATACCAATACCCCAAATTTAACAAATACATACCTGAGAATTAACTCACCTGGAACAGATAAACTCTCAACGCAGAATACTGCCTTGAAGAACCACCTTTAAAAACAAATCCAAACAAATATAAATTTACACAGACACTGAAAACACAACAAACCACAACACATATCAACTACAAGATCATAATAAAAAAAACACATACCACAAAAATCACCTAACAACTGTAACCAGCTCCACGAATGTGTGCTCCTTCCTGTTATTTTGAATTTAAAGGAAAAGCGGCTCTGCGAATGTGCGCATGTTCCCGCTAACACAAACTGAAAGTAAAAGCCACTCTGCAAATCTGCGCACGTTCCCGCTACTACAAACTGAAACCCAAATGCGCTCTGTAAATGTGCAGATGTTGGTTCCCCTAGTAGTTTAAATGCGCTCCGCGAATGTGCAAATGTTGGTTCCCACTAGTAGCTTAAATGTGCTCGGCGAATGTGTGGATGTTGGTTCCCCTAATGGCTTAAATGCACTCCATGACAGTGCGCAAGTTCATGCCCCCTAGTAGCTTAAATGTGTTCTGCGAATGTGCGGATGTTGGTTCCCCTAGTAGCTTAAATGCACTCTGCGACAGTGCGCAAGTTCGTGCCCCATGGAAGCTTAAATGTGCTCCACGAATGTTCAGATGTTGGTTCCCCAGTAGCTTAGATGTGCTCTGCAAATGTGCAGATGTTGGTCCCACTAGTAGCTTAAATGCACTCCACGATTGTGTGCAAGTTCGTGCCCCCTAGTAGCTTAAATGTGCTCCGTGAATGTGTGGATGTTGATTCCCCCTAGTAGCTTAAATGTGCTCTGTGGCTGTGTGGATGTTGTTCCCCCAGTAGTTTAAATGCACTCCGTGGCTGTGCGCAAATTCGTGCTCCCAAGTACCTTAGATGCACTACACGAATGTGCAGACATTCATGTCACTACTACTGTATCTCAGACTCACTACTAACATCACAGCAACTTACTCCCACTGGTGATTAAGCAAAAACCACTCCTCAAATGTCCGAAGTTCCAGTCCCTACTAATTAAACAACATAACAACCAATTAAAACAAATACTACCTACAGAAAAAAACACACATAGTTAAGAGTGGGCACTACAACCACATCATAACCAGGTGATAACAAACATAATAAAATTAATGCCCACCCTTAACTAGCACATTAGCAATTATACAATGGCAAGAAAATGTCCTGGTCTCTGATTGGTCAGTGTGTCCCTGGCACAGTGAGGTTATCCCAGCACAGCCTCACTGTATTGATCTGGATGCCTTGGATGATGCTTTGGATGATGCCTAGGATGATGATGCCTAGGATCATGAATTGGGATGCTCTACACTTAAGAATCAGATATACTGACACTCTAAAAATCTGCTAAAACATTTTTTTTTATTTTGTATGACAACGAGCCATTGTATAATAGCAATAATGCACACCAGGGTGTGGGTTGTGCTGGGATAACCTCTCTTCTGGGATGTGGACGCACTCGGCCTGTGGCCTTGTGCCCAACCACCCAAGCGTGAGGTTATCCCAGCACAACCCACACCCTGTCGTACATTATTGCTTAATTAACCAATATTACAATCTACAATAGAATGAAAACCAATTAAGGATCAGCACTCTTGCAACATCATTTAATCACACACCTTAAACAACACGGCACTAATGCCTACCCTTAACTACATACCAAACACTCAGAACAACTTCAACACAACACTATAAATAGTCTGCAAATCAACCACCACCTTCATTTGAGAGCAAAAGCCAAGAAGCCAACATCTCGAACACAGACAAGAGGAAACTCTTTCTGTCCTTTATTGTCACAACAAACCAATACTAACACATGGAAACAAGGTACAAATATTAACTAAGCAAAGTACACCATATTCCCTAGCAAACTTCTAAAATAAAAGACTACTAATCACAGCTACAACTCTTTCTCTTACAGGGAACAACCAATAATGGAGTCTCAACATTCTCCATCAAACCACACAACAACAGAAAACAAATCTTCACAGCAAGATGACGACATAGACAAGCAACCACGTACCACTGATGAAGCACAGTAAGAACTTAATCCTCACCCTAATGATTTGATACCTTTTATTGGACCAACATAGATGTTACACAAAAAAGAACAAAGTGATTTAGCTTTTGGACCAATCAGGTCCTTCTTCAGAAGCTTTATGACAGTTATTTAGAAAATCCCATACTATTAACACCCAGATAATGCAAAAAAAAAACCAGAAATAATTCTCACTGGTTTAACATAAACATTTAAAACATAACAGAAGATTACGTCAGAGAAGCTAATTAACACCAGTCTGCTTTAAGCTGAGAAGCCCCTGAAGGTCAAAGGTTATCAAGAAATATAAGCAAGCAGAGAGTTCTTCTCACATAAGTTTTAAAATGTCTCAGTACCTTCAAGGAAATTCTACTGATAAACCTTGGAATACTATTCTCCCTAATACATGTAAGATGAGCTTACAACTTTTATTACAAGTGTCCTTGTGTTTTAAAGAACAGTCAATGAAAGGCAAAATGCTGAAATGAGGCCTAACTGCAAGTTGAAAACAAGCCCCAAATTAAACATACACACATACATACACACATACATACACACACACACACACATATATAGATATATATACATACATACACACACATATGCTTACATACATACATATTTATGTATCTATATACATTATATATATAAATTCATACATATACACACATACATATATGGCATACAGAGGATTTAAAGTAAAGTTTACTCAAAGTGAGCAAATGTTTCACACAAAATGTAATACAGAACTTAGCTTGAGACATTTTCCCAACTATGCCCTCAACCAGTTAATACATTGCATAAACTTTAAAACCTTCAGTGCTGTAACAGGATTTAAATCATGATAATATCAGTTGTAAGTATAAGTGACAAATAAAAAAAAAAAAAACAATACTACTTGTCAAGGACCCCCAAGAAAATGAGACCATTATCCTGATATGTACAGATTTCAACACAGTGTCAGTATACAACAAACTCATACAGAATCAGCCTAAGGAATCTAAATAAAAACTCTTAGGAATAAAATCCCCCAGCCCCTCCCTTTCCGTGGGAAAGATAACCACTAGGAATGAGATATATGTACAAGAGTCCTAATACATCATCATTCACACCAATCTTTGCAATGTTTACCCAAAAAAATTAAATGTTTTATGAATCCCCAAGTAAATGAGATATGCATCTTAATATGAACAGATTTAGAAATGCGACAGTATGTAATCCAACCACTGACAACTAGTAGAAGGAAGTAAATGTTCACTATATATGAGAACTAACAGTCCTAGCCACTGTAACATCATTATGTCATCTGCCCCCAATAAAAGCCTACCTAAATATCACCACAATAACTACACCCACTATACCCACAAAAAAACTCCCAACACGCACATAAAATTGCCCCATGCCACACTCCCCCACACATACATGTACACACACACCACACACACATGCACCAACACACAAACACAACACACTCACACATACACCAACACACAAACACAACACACACATACATCAACACACAAACACAAAACACATACACACAACACACACACACATTCACACAGTGCTACAGTGAGAAGCCAACATGTAGATAACCAGAAACTAACAAAATCAAAGGCTCGCTGAAGAACTAAAGTATTTATGCCCATCCTTTAAAATAAAGGTCTGTGTAAGTTTAAGTGGAATAATGTGTTATATATATATATATATATATATATTATTATTTTTTTGATAGAAGGCTGCGGCCTGCTTCCCAAACATAACAGATAAGAGCTACTGAGATCTCTTATAGTAAGAGAGAGAGAGAGTGTGTGTGAGTGTGTTTGTTTGGGGAAGGGGTGGAGAAAGTCAAAATCTGGCAAGGGAGACCTCATCTAATGTATTAACTGTTAACAAACCATGAGTGATACAGAAGCAAATGATTTGATACCTTTTATTGGACCAACATAGATGTAACAAAAATACTTATACCATTTATAAAATTCCTGATCAAACAACTACAAACAGAAGACAAAGAACCTCTGTGCGCAAACACTGAGGCAAGGGTTACCCCAAAGGGCATTTGGCTGGGAAGCCAAGTTTCAAGAAAATACAAAATCACACATGCCCCCACAATGCAAAGCATCATGGGCTGCATATGCAAATCACCACAGAATGTTATGCTGGTCCAACTTTAAGCAGAATTGCATGGTGCCGAAAGGCCTCTCACACAGTTTGCAAAGGGTGCTAACAGAAGACATAGACACGTGTTTCGTCCTACCAGGACTCATCAGTATGCCTCGTCCTGTTTGACACCCCAGTGGAATGGATCAGCTACCCTTAAGGCAGTGTGCCTTGGATATATTGTGGTGAACCCATTAAAATAAAAAACTATTTAAAAGACAAAGAACCTCTGTGCGCAAACACTGAGGCAAGGGTTACCCCAAAGGGCATTTGGCTGGGAAGCCAAGTTTCAAGAAAATACAAAATCACACATGCCCCCACAATGCAAAGCATCATGGGCTGCATATGCAAATCACCACAGAATGTTATGCTGGTCCAACTTTAAGCAGAATTGCATGGTGCCGAAAGGCCTCTCACACAGTTTGCAAAGGGTGCTAACAGAAAACATAGACACGTGTTTCGTCCTACCAGGACTCATCAGTATGCCTCGTCTGTTTGACACCCCAGTGGAATGGACCAGCTACCCTTAAGGCAGTGTGCCTTGGATATATTGTGGTGAACCCATTAAAATAAAAACTATTTAAAAGACAAAGAACCTCTGTGCGCAAACACTGAGGCAAGGGTTACCCCAAAGGGCATTTGGCTGGGAAGCCAAGTTTCAAGAAAATACAAAATCACACATGCCCCCACAATGCAAAGCATCATGGGCTGCATATGCAAATCACCACTTTTTTTGTCATTTTATAATATGATATACTGAGTGTGTATTTACTGAGTTGCTGGATCAGGGCCTTGATAAAATAATAACATTTACTTAACTCATTCAAGATTCCATCAGGTGGACAGAAAAAAGCCTATAAGAATTTGTCTGAAAACTAACAACTATAAGATGCAAAAATAGCATTTGTGTATGTATGTGTATATATATATATATATATATATATGTATATATTATGGTAGCACGGTAGTGCTACCATAGTTAGGGTTGAGGAGCCATTTCTATGTTAAACCCCAAAAGTTTGCACCTTAATAACTTTGCAACTGTTTGATGGATTTGCCTGAAATTTGGAATACATGATCAAGAACCATAGGCCTTGGGATCTGCCAAGTTTCATATAGGTCGGATATACAGCTGCAGAGTTATATAAGCGTGATCTCATGTGCGTTTACGCTTTTCTGAATTCTCGATGCGCCTACAGGCTTTCCACGGGTTTATGGATCAGGCCCAGAATCTTCAGGAAAAGTGCAGCTGGGTCCCTGATGAGACTTTTGAAGATTTGGTGAAAAAATATTAAACGGTTCAAAAGTTATTCAAAAAACAATTTCCCATTATAAGTCAATGGGAAAAGTTAACAAAATGTTCGACAGTGTCGCAAATGCATTTTTACTTTCTCAAATGGGCCTGTTACTTTCTCAAATCCACCATTTTGTTTTCAGTTGGTGATCAGAAAAATGCTTGGCATTTAAATTTGGGACCCTCTAGCAACCTAATTCTTTTTGTATTCACCTAGTCGGACCCTGAGGATGCTAGCTATGTCTTTATTTTGGGGTAAAACACCCCAGAAATATGTTTTTCAAATTTCTGGAAAAAGTACTTTCGCAAATTACTTTCGTTCTCATGAAAGTGTCGCAAATTTTTTCGAAAGCTTTCTCAAATTGCGACAGTAGTTTTCTAGTCTGTGGGAAAATGACAGCAATTGTTTGGCACTGCGCTGCAAAAGAACGGTTGGGAGTTTTGGGCTGAAATTTGGAGGGAACGCAGCCAACATCTCACAGCTATGCCTTTCAGTGTTGTGTTGAAAAAATATTACACGGCGGCAAAGTTACAGCACTCCAAATTTGACATTTTTTCCCATAGGATAACATTACGGCACCCGACACATTACAGGAATCCTTTGGCACCCTGCTGCAAAATAATGGTTTGGTCTTTTTTCCTGAAATTTGGAGGGAAGACAGCCAACAGCCCACAGATGTGCCTTTCAGTGGTTTGGTGAAATAATATTACAGGGAGGCAAAGTTATGGTGCTCCGAACTTCTCTTTTTTTCCCATAGGATAACATTACGGCGTTCGCGGCACCTTTCAGGGCCCGTGTCTCGGAAACGGTGCGAGATACAGACTTTTCGTCGGAAAAATGCTTTGGGGGCTAAGCACTACACTAGCCAGGACAGTCGTAAATCATATGACTTTTAAATTTTTTTCCTACGTTGTACGGTTCCTGAGATATAACCTATTTAGTATTCCAAGTCCTCACTTTCTGCTCCGATACCCATTATTATGCATACATTCTTTGTACTCACGTCTTTCTCTATGCAGGTTTTGGGGAAAACCAGCCTGTGCCCTTACATTACTGTTACCGTTGCCCTTTCCGCTTGCGGTTCCGTACCCGTTTCACTTACCGTTGACATCTATGCCACCATGTGTGTTATCCTTTGCGTTTTCATTTGCGCTTGCGTTTCTGTTATTTTTTGCCATTTGTGTCTACAGTACTGTTTCTCTTTCTGTTTCACTTTGCGTCACCATGCCCATTGACATTTCCGTTTGCAGGCACCATGTTACTATGTGACAACACATCACCTGGCAGACCGTTCCCGTCTTCGCCACCGTGTGCGTTACCCTTTCTGTTCTCATTCGCACTTGCGTTACCATGTGCGCCACTGTTAGCGCTTCTGTTTGTGTTGCTGTTCCTGTTACTATGCCACAAGACATCACGTGGCGGAAGCATGGGGCCCGAAGGGCCACGCGCTCCCGCCACTGCATTATGTGGCAGGGGCCCCGTGCTCCCGCCGCTGCATTACATTCACTATTTCTCGTTATCATTCTCAAAAAGAAGGGAAATTAGAGGCAAAAAACTCTGTTTAATGCATTAGTTAGGGTTGTTCCACAGCGACAAAAGTGAGAAATTCGGATGTTAGGTTGAAAACCCTCCTTGGACCCTGTTTCCCCAACTGGCATTGGGTGCGCATTGGGGCGTCGGTCCTAACTCTTACCCCATTCTCCTATACTTCTGCTGCTTTACACATGTCATGGGGTGAGAGTTAGGGCTGATGACCCCAATGCGCACTCTAATGCCGGTTGGGGGTATGGGGGGCTCAAGAGGGTTTCAACCCCAACACCAAATTTCCTCACTTTTGTCGCTGTGGAACAACCTATACTAATGCATTAAACGGAGTTTTTTGCCTCTAATATATATATATATATATATATATATATATTGCAATAAATTTGTTTACAGGCATCTTTTGAAAGATTGTCTGACTTGTGATTACTAATTTTGAGTGTAGTTCATGAAATAATGAGCTTGATATTTGTTATTTCATATGGTCCCCCATTATGCCTTATGCATTGCATATCCATCCAAATCATTCCAAGGCCATAGTGACATGTAATATTAATAATACTGAGCAGCAAATCAGAGCTCTTTTCCTAATAAAAGGTTGCTGATATAATAAATAAAGAACAAAGTCATAAATAAGGAACCAGTGGCATATGGAAAAATCTACAGGGATTTGATTCTGCCTTTGTGGGGAAAACACAGGGACAATGAAGGTTTCTTACAGAGTAATGGTTATTTGGATCTGGGTGCACTGAATATTTCTTATCCTATATTTTGTATCCTGGATAGGGCAGGGGAGATGCTACATCTCATTGTCACAGGGATGTTCGTTTACACATTTTTGCACTGTATTTACTCAGGCTGTCCCAGATTAGATGAAATATCTTGTTTTCAGTGGGACCATGATTTTACCATTTTTATAATGTATTTATTCAGGCTACCTAGCCCAATGCCCCCCATATTCAAAGGAAATACGCAGTGCATCCCAGTGGAAAAGGGAGATGTGCTGCACAACTCCAGCAATGCGCAGCAGCACAATATTGTACTGTGATATTATTCTTGTATTGTTGTTGATATGTTCATCAGTTTGTCTGGAGGAGATTGTCTTTGTTCTTGCGTTGGTGTTTCTGGCACCTGTGTGACTGGATCTTCTGGACTTTGTTCTTCAAAGAGTTGTATTTGTTGAATGGATTGATTTGTTGCTGTTAGTGTTTGTTGTTGAGATGTGTCTTGCTGAGTGTCTTCTTGTTTAATGGTTGATTTTGCAGTTTGTGTTGTTTTTCCTTGTGTTATTTTCATGTGTATATATATATATATATATATATATATATATATATACACTGTAGATAGTGATTATACTGAATAATATGATAGAATACAGTGAGCGCTTTTTGGCCAGATTGGGGTTTAAACACCCCTTCCTCCAATAGGGAAAGGGGGGCCCATCCATTTATAAGAGATAGAAAAGAGCCACATCGCTGTCTAACTGTAAGGTAGACAAAGAAATCTCCAGGCTGAACCCCCCACCCCATTCATCACAAATGGCTGTAAATTGCTTTATTAGACCACCTTCATATAATTGGCCACTGAAATGAGGGACATACACAGTTTTGGACCCTCAGAATGAGAGACATTTCCTAAAACATAGAGATACAAACTCAGAACATTGTGGAAACCATTGTGTTCATTTATATATCCAGTTATATGTTAATCTCACTCAATACCATATGGTCAGAGGATTTCTTAAGAGGATTTCAAAAGAACAAGATTATTAACAAAAATCCCTGGTTTGATGACCAATATAGGGGAAATGAAAAATTGCTGTACTAAATTGGTAAATTATCTTTCAAACATAAAAATGTATATATTAGAAGAGCTCTTAGAGAATTGAGAAAGGAATATTAAAGTTTGGTCAGTACAAAAAAAAGAGGACCATAAAAAATCTCTATGGTCAGGACTTCAACAAGGTATTTATGTTAAAGACTCTAAACTCTTCTGGGAAATTGATGCTAATTGTACCAATAATAGGCAGTGCAATATAGACCCCCCAAAAAAAATACTAATGCATGGTTTGTACATTTCAAAGAATTATATGGCACTTGTACAGATGCTGTTGTTCCTTAATCAGAATGTCTACAAAAATGGAATTAATATTTTGGCAACATGGAGTCTTGGCTGTGAGTCGCAAAAAAGTTGTAATTTCATTGATATTAGAACAAAAGCATAATAAGGCCCCTGGCAGAAATGACGTTGTGACAGAGATCTATCAGGCCAATCCTGACTGGTGGGCCAAGGTCTTGGCAACTCTGTTTACCATAATCAGTAATAATTTAATGATTCCCAAGAACTGGAATACAGGTATCATTGTTCCTGTGTTGAAAAAAGGTGATAAACTTGATCCTACATGTTACCACCCAATAACTCTGTTGTGTAAAGGGGCAAACATTTTCTTGCAGTTGATTTTGAAACTGCTTGAAAACTGGGTAGAGGAAAATCAATTACGATCAACATTCAAAGCAGGGTTAAGGATGCAGTACAGCACAGCTGATCCCATATTTAGATTGACCATCTAATTAACAAATATATTGGTAAAAATAAAACTGGAGGTCTATATTTGGTGTCTAGCACCAGTACAGCCGCCCCATGTTTCTGACAATCTCTGCTCCACCTGTGTATCACATTTAAGGTTCAGTGGATATTGTGTTTCCCCTGTCACCCCTTTACAAAGCCTGACTGGTCTAGGTGGATCAGGCCAGACAAAAAGGGTCCAATCTAGTGTCTAGGATTTTAACTAAAATTTTGTAATCAGCAGTGAACAGGGAGTTAGGCCTATAAGAGGCACAAAACCAGGAAGGATCCTTACCCAGCTTAGGTAAAACAGTGATAGTTGGGGACCATGTGGAGGGGAGTCAGTTTGCCTCTATGCAGGCTTTCAACCAACATATTATAAAGATGCTCAGTGAGAAATTGGGCCAATATTTAAAAAAAATCAATGGGCAGCCCATCAGGGCTGGGGACTTACCCCCCTTCAGGTCTTGTATAGCAGCAAATACCACATCTCTAGACACTGGGGAGTCAAGATCTCCAGCCTATTTGTCCCCTAACTTCGGGAGTGTAAACCCGAAAAGAATTGTTCAAATTTTTGCATAGATGGAGAAACCTCAGATGTGTACAAGTCACCATAAAAGGCATTAAAAGCTCTGCCAATTGCCAATGGGTCCTGTACCAGTTGGCCTAATTCATTGTGTATTTGTCCCACCGATCTATCCGTTTCTCTCCGCCTCAGTTGCCAGGCTAGTAACTTACCCCCACATCACCATCGAAATAGGCTCCAGCTTTAGAGAGCAGAATTACATGCTCAAGCTTTGCACTACTTCAGTGGTTAAAGCACCATTTTTACTTATGGATCACACCGTAAAGTGCTGAGGTGGGTCGTGCTCTGTGCACTTTCTTGCAGGCATTGATTTTGGCACGGAGGAAGTCCAACTCACCCTCTCCCATTTTCCTACCATAGGTTGATTAGGCCATTGTTTGCCCTCTAATGTATGCTTTGAGTGCGTTCCACCTTGTCTGGTGTGAGGTATCTCCCTGCTTATTGTATTGCAAGAACTCCTGAATGTGTGCATTCATTGCAGCCATGTAATTATTATCTTTCAGGAGCAAGGGATCAAGCTTCCACTGCCTGGGCATGGGGGAGGGTACCCCAGAGCTACCAGTGCCATGCAGAGGGATGCGTGGTCTGACAATAAGATGGAGGAATAATCTACCTCATCCACTCCGGGTATAAGGGAGGGGGAGACCAACAATCTGTCCAAATGCACATAGGAATGATGGGCATAGGAACAAAAGCTATAGTCTCTTCCAGTGGGGTTCTTGTGCCTCCAAATGTCTATGAGGCCAACTTCAGTTTCCAATTTCCTTAATGCTTTTGTGTTTTTCAAGAGGGTGGTGGGGGCCTTGCTAGATTGATCTAGGACAGTATCAAGTACACAATAGTAGCCCCCCCCCCAGAATCCACAGTCTGTCCCACCCTGCCATATCCAGCACCAGTTTTTGGAAGAATCCAGGGTCCTCCACATTGGGAGCATAGATGGAGCCAAAGGATATTGTGTCCACTCCCAGTAGGATAGCCCTGACCAAGGCATACCTGCCTGCAGGGTCCACTATCTGACCCAAAATGTCAACTTGGGTGCCCTGGGGGAACCACACTGAGACCCCTTGTGCCTTTGATGAAAAGGTAGCGGAGATCCGCTTATCCCCCCCACGGAGAGTCCCTGGTTTTCAGAGCCTCCCTCGTTGACATGTGTGTCTCCTGTAATAGTACAACCTGCCACCTGGACCGCCCAACCTCCGCCTGAAACCTCTTCCACTTGATTACTGATTTAAGCCCATTTATATTCCAAGTTGCTATTCTAGTAGAGTTATTCATTTTCAAAGGGGTATTGGAGACATTTGTGAAGGCTCCCTATGTGATTCAGTGGTCTGTGGGCTCTACCCATTAATCCCGAGAAGAGTTCAACCGTAGTTAAGTTAACTGTATCATAGCACATAAAATATAAACAGCACACCCTTTCCTTGTTTTTATCCCAAAGAGAACAGCCCCAACCATCCCCCCCTTCCCCTGCCCAGGAAGCTAGGTGAGCTATAGAGAGATTTACCCCAGGCATGGTTTCCAGCGACTATCCATGCTGGCCAAGGATGACTCAAACTCTTCTGTCTCTCGGTGGATATGGAAAGTCCTTACCTTCCCTTCCCTTTAACTAACAACTTAAGTCCCCCCCCCACAGAAGTAACAATTGCGTCCATAACTTCTAAACATATCCCCCTTCCCACCCTAAGGCACAGTGGTGCCTGCAAAAGATCCCCTTGCAAAGAACAGGCAGACAGTAAAATTGTGGTGGTAACTAAGAACATTCTAACAGGGACAGTCCATGGCACTGTGGTGAATTTAAAGAACAATTCAAGATAAGGCTCCCTCGATTTTAAAACTATTTGCTGCTCCTTGTAGCTCAGATCAAATTATAAAGAAAAGCAATTACATTCAAGAGCATATGTTTGTATGGCAGCTTATTAAAATAAAAAAAAACAAATTAAAGGGGGTTGGTCCAAAAAAGGCAAAATTAGTCCTAGGGCTTTCTTCAGCCCCTGCACAAAGTAGAACTCCACTGCTTAATGTTTTGAGGTAGAGTTAAATACAAGTCTATGGAGTATCATAAATAGGCCAGTTCAGGTCAGTGTGATAGACTCAGTCCTCCCCGTTGGTACCCATGTCCCCAGACATGGTCAGGAGGGGAAGCGGTACCCACTACGGCTTAGTAAGTGCTCCCACCAGGCCGGTGAGTTCACGTAGAACTGGAACGAGTTCATCGGTCCACTCTCCCTGGAAGTAACAAGGGCCAGGCCACTGCCTGACTCAGAGTACAATCTGAGGAAAAGAATAAGGCTTAACTCACTGGTAAGACCCAGTCGAATGTATGGAGCAGTTTTTTTCCAAATAAAAAGAAAACAGAGCACACTTATATGTGGTCCTCATCATCAGGGCTCAGTTCATCACGTGCTCTCCCTCTTCTGGACTCCTCATCTGCTACCCATTTCTCCGCGGCTTTTGGGCAAGTGAAATAAATGGGGGGCTGGCCAGTCTTGTCGAGTCTTAGTTTGGCTGGGTACATAAAGGCAAAGGACCAGCCTAGGTTATATAGCTTAGATTTAACTGAGTTGAATTTTTGCTGTTGCACTTGCAGATCGTGGCTATAGTCCTGGAAAATGTAGACTTTTATGTTTTTAAAATGGACTGGGCCCTTGTTCTTGGCCTTCCAGAGAATAGCTTCCTTATCGGTGTATCTGAGATATTTTATTAGACAGTGGTGGGGCCTGTTGCCGGGCTTCGGATTGGTACCCACCCTGTGAGCTCTCTCTACCTCGTAGTTGGCAGCCTCCACTGGTAGCTCAAGGGAGTCCTTCAGCCATCTGTGTAGTTCTTTCTTGGGGTTACGGCCCTCTGTTCCCTCGGGAAGGCCGACAATGCGCAGATTGGAACGCCTCGAGCAGTTTTCCTGGTCATCCACTCTGGCAATCAACTCCTCCATAGCCTTTTTCAGTTTATTTCACTCGTTGGTGACTGCAGATAGGGAGTCCTCAAGGCCACTCACCTGGTGCTCCAGCTCAGAGATTTGGGTGGAGTGGGTCGCTGAAGTTTCGGACAGCCCGGTCACAACATTTTGTAGGTGAGTAATCTGTGCAGTAATATTAGTGAACCCCACTTTCATCTCATGCTGCATCTGCGTCAATGTAGCCGGCACCCCGGCTAATGATCTCTCCAGATCGGACATGCTGAAGTCAGATGAGTATGTTGCGCCCGCTGCCTCATGGGTCTGAGGCCTACTCCTGAGCTCTGTCCTCCTGTGCAAATCTGTAGGGGTTTGGATTGGGTCAAAATGTAGCTTCCCATTTCTTTTGTTTGTTGGAGGCCATGAACCCCGACGAGTTTAGAGCAGCGTTAATGGCAATTTTTTTTTTGTGTTATCTGTTTTTCCCCCACTCCTGCTCGGGTGCTCCCCACTCCTTCAGGCACTCCTATGACCCCACTGCTATACCATCCTACCACCTCACTTGGTCCCAGCTCCCCACCTCCAACCCCATATCACAGCCCTCCTGCAGTATCAGCGTATCCCATCGCCGGGCGGGTCCCACCCCGAGGGGAAATGCACCAGTGGGGGTTGCCTGACACTTACCTATAGGCCACAGGATGCTGCTGAGGTTGCGGGGCATGGCTCCCAGGAGGGTTCGGTGGTACAGAGGACCTGGAGGCCATCATCCGGTGGACACCCAACCATTTTTCCTCTTTTCTGTGCGGGGTGGCATAGTGACATCATGGCTGCCGCCGACGTCCTCCCTCCCCGATTTTACATGTTGGTCCAACATTCTGCGATGCTCCTAGCCTCCACTAGGAGCTGGCAGGCGCCGGACCACTCCCCCGCCCTGCCCCCGGAGAAGGAGAGCTGTCCCTGGGATGCTCAATCCTTCTCCCCCCGGCTGGCCCTCCAGCGACCTGGGCTCGTTCCCGAACCCGGTTTGCCGGCATCGCAAGCAGAAATCCAACCACTGCGCCGGCGGGCCGGCCTTTAATGGCAATTTTAAAGGGTTTGGGGAGCCTTAAACGACGCTTTCAATGTCTAAAGGAGTTAGTTAGAAAGCATCTGCCATGTTCGGTAGCTAGCTATGCTCCCCTGACCATAGATCTTTTGATGTGGTAAGTTTTGTTCTGGTTGCATGTGAGGGTGCGGAGATGCGGAGTGTCACAAAATGTGAAAATTACCATTTTTGTGTAAATCCTTTGTCATGCTGTTTCTCAGAAACTGTGTGGAGTTTACTCTCGAAGTTGCAGGGTACATAGGTCCTTGGTCACAGATGTGCCTTTTGAAGGTTTGATGAAAAAATATGAATTAATTAAAAAGTTTAATTACAAAGTTATTAAATTTACAATTTTCCCATTATTTGCTATAGGAAAAATTAGATGTGCTGTGTGAAACAACTGTTTTGTTGCCACAAAGCGGTATTTACTGTCGCAAATGTGGTATGTACTGCCGAGATTCCGCCATCTTGTTTTCGGTTAGCAAGGCAAACAAATTAAAATATTTCAAAAACTACTTTGAAATAGAAAACACCAACAGTTGTGCTTACCTAATTGGGGCCTGAGGAATCTGAGTTTTTGGTAAGTTTTTCCCCAGAATGTACATGTAACCCCTAGATGGCGCTATCCCAGGGGCTACTACCCCTGCCTGATTTGCCACTAACAGGTTGAGGGGCCTGGATCCAATGGCGGATGCCTCCACCCAGAGGTCAGGGTTTGCAATAGTTAAACTTACTTGGTCACAGCCCTCTGGGACACTGCAACCCCCCTTTCTTCCCACTAGTGGCCCACACAATATATCAGAATTACCTTCACAATATACACTTACCCCCAGGACCAGTTCCGGCACTGGGACCTCGTGTGAAATAAGATACAGTGCAACAATCACAGTACAGTACTTTAACATAGACAAATACCTCAGGCAGTATAACTTTGCTGAAACAAGCAGCTCTGATTTATTTAGGGGGATATAACAAGGACAGGGGGAAATCAGGTTAATTAGCTTATCACTTTACTATCTACCTATGGCTCTGTGCACAGGCGTATCCCTACCAGTTACTGTCCCTGGGTACCCAAGCCCTAGTGGCTAGTCCAAACCGTGGCAGCTGGTAGGGGCCCTTTCCCACAGAGAAAAGAAAAATTAGTTTAAACAGTCAGCAGTACAGTGATTTCATTTGGATTTATTGTGGCAATTCAACAGGGAGCGACCTGAATTATACTCACGACCTCCAAACAAGATAGGGTCCTTCAATGTCAGCAGGGCTACTCTTGAGCTCCACGAGTCTCCTCACACATTTATATGGCAAAAGAAAGTACTATACCAGGCAGGCTGCTTCTCTATCCGATCGCAATTACTGCACAATACCCGGGAGAACACACAGCAGATTCAGTTCCTGACAGACCGAGTGCAATTCAACAATTTCTCCAGTCTTCTACAGGGTGAGCCTGGTTTCTACTCTTCAGAGATCCTTTGATTCTTTTCACAGGACGGATTCAGTCCTAACAAGCAGTTACACAAGCTGCAGACCGGAACTCTGGGCCTTACACACGTTTTTTGACTGAAACTGTGCACTGAAGGAGCACAGGGTTTCTTTCCCCTTCACTCCAGAGCTAAACTGAAACTCCAACAGACAAAACCGGCACTTCCTTTGAGTTCCTCCCAGTTCTTGACTGGATTGGCTGTCACTCACAATAGACTGCTGCTGTTGGTCCAAAAAGGCGCCGAAGTCTAAACTACATCTCCCAGAGTCACTGCCCATACAATCCTCTTGTGGCTGGCTCAGATTATGAGTCAAGTTCTGATTCGTCCAAGGCACCATTTTAGAGCTAGCTTACACACTGATTGGTTCAGTTCAGCAGTTCAAAACCAGAATGGGAACTAGGCAGACACAGTTCTGACTGCAAAGAAACGAGGTTAGACAAACTGTAATTTCATTATTACTGTAAATGATTTCTGGCAAACAGTTACATCTTTCAGATAGGTTCCTTTGACTCCTAGTGACTGCAAAATGGAGTGAATTGGCAGCAGCTCGAGTGGTACTCAAACAGAGAAGCACACAGTCCCCCATACAAACTAATTATGTCTGCAAGCAGACAGCTCTTAAAGAGACAGTACCAGAGGCTCTAAAAACACTCACTGATAAATGGCTTAAACGCCAAACACCATTCAGGCTTGGAGCATTCAAGCAAGCTCTTGAAGCTTTTGGGAACTCCCCCATTTGCAGGGGAGTTACACCTCCTTCCTGGTTTGGGAAAGCTTGACGTCATACAAGCAAGTACCCTATAAGTTTTAACTGCAACCATACACATTTGTATTAGGCTCACACATGTAATCATCAGTCAATATATCATTTTACCAAGAACACATTTCTGAAACATTGCAGTACGTCACTCTTTACACAGTATTACATATACATTGTACCGTAACTCAAGTTATTACCTCTTGTACATGAAACCTGACGAGAGGGGGCCCTTCCCTATCAGTTACCTTGGGGCTGGATGGGGCAAGGGCACCATACTTAGAGGGCAACACAAGTAACTTGGAGTTAGCACTGACGCTCAGTTTGGGCAATGAGCTCGGGGACACATACACTCCTTTATGGACAACATTGAGAGGCAGGTCCACTGGCCGGCCCAGGGAATCATAACTGAGGTGCACCACAGGCTTTACAGCTCGACCAGTCTTTCTAGGGGGAACTGTTACAGTCTCTGAACTCTGAGCCTCATTTTCAGCATTGTCCTCACTTGTCAGGGGAGTCTCCATGGGGGTAGAGAGGCTAGAACTTGGGGCACTTTCAGCTCCAGGAGTTACAGTTTCTGAGTCCACAACATTTGGCTCGCATGGAGAGCTTTCGGACACAGGCAGTGAACTGTCAGGGCACTCAAAATACTCTTCTTGTTCTGGTGTATCACCAGTCTGCCCCAATCCATCATTTTCCTCCCCTGAAAGCTCAAACAGTTCAACCATGCACAATGATTCCATTTCATCTGATCTGATGCTTTGCACCTCACTTTCTGGGAGCATTGGCTCCAGGGACGAAGCTGGGGCTTAGACAGTCCAGAAGGCCCAGCTTGCCTCCAGTATTGACTAGGGATTGCCCAAAACAATTGACTTAGTTCGTAAGAAGGATAGTATTCAAAGTCACTCTCACTTTCTTCTGATATGGACTGACAGTCATGCTCAACTGGGACTTGTGGAGGGAAGACTTTAACTCTGCTTCTGTAGGTACAGACTTTCTTGATCTTTTCTTAGCAGCAGCTCTAGTCACTGGTCCAGAGGGGCATCTTCTGGGGCTCTGACTCAATCAAGATTTGTCCAATGGGTAGTAAATGATTTCTATGCATTGTTTTACATCTTTGAATTATTCTCAGGCCTTACTTTGTACACTGGCAGATCATCTAGTTTGCCCACTACAATGTGAGGGAGATGGTGCCATCTGTCAGCAATCTTGTGTTTGCCATGCAGTCCCAGATTTCTTAGCAATACCCGATCTCCCTCCTGGAGTTCCTGTGCTTTCACCTTTTATCATACCTTCTTTGTTGGCCAGATTTCTTTGGCAGCCATGGTTTGAGCCAGTTGAGTATGCATGAGTTAGCTGGGCCTTTAACTTTGCACATACTGTAAATAGTTGTCAGCTTGAACCCCATCAGGAGACCCAAAACACACATCTACCGGTAGTCGAGCTTCTCTCCAAACATCAGGCGGTAGGGGGAGAACCCAGTGGCATCACTTTTGGTGCAGTTATAAGCATGTACCAGGGTGCTAATTTGTTGGCTCCATCTAGGCTTGTCCTTTGGGTGCAGGGTGCCTAGCATATCTAGCAAAGTGTGGTTGAAACGTTCAGGCTGTGGGTCCCCCTGGGGGTGGTAAGGAGTGGTTCTGGACTTTTGCACTCCCCACAGAGAAAGCATCTCTTTGATCAGACGACTCTCAAAGTCTCTCCCTTGATCAGAATGGATTCTTTGTGGAGCCCCATAGTGAACAAAAAGTTTTCTACAAGTACTTTGGCCACAGTGGATGCTTTCTGGTCTTTGGTGGGAAAGCTTGGGCATATCTCGTGAAATGGTCAGTGACCACCAGCACATTACTGATATTTCTTTGATCTGACTCCAAACTCAGAAAATCAATACAGACCAGCTCCATGGGTGCACTGGTGGTGATGTTAACAAGGGGGCAGCCCTCTGGGGCAAAGCTTTCCTCTGTAAGCAGCGACTACAAGTTCGAATGTGTTGCTCCACATCAGCCCCATCTTAGGCCAATAGAATCTGGATCTCACCAAGTCAAGTGTTCTGTCTATACCAAGGTGCCCTATGTGGTTGTGCAAGGACATCAGTACTGAGTCTCGAAAGGCAGTGGGCAGCACTAGTTGTTGTTTGTCTACTTGTCCCCTCTGTCTACTGTTTCTCTGTATAACAGTTTATTGATCAGTTTCAACTTAGGACCTTCTTTTATAACAGTGCAGTTCTCAAATCAGTGGGCGAATTTGGACACATCTTTTCCTGCATAGAGGGCTTCTAAAGCTGCTTTGATCATGGGATCGCGGGATTGAGCCCGCCGAATACTGTCATTGTCCAGCTGAGGCAGTGCACCAATGTCTATTGCAGAAAAGTGGCAATAAGCAGCAGGTATGCAATTCTCAGAGGGTCCCAAGCAATCCACCATGCAGTCCACTGCGTCCGTGGACATTTGTTCCTCCCTGTCAAACTTCCGGCAGAGTGCCCGAATGTCAGGTTCTGCCAATCAGACCCAATCATTCTGGGGAACAGGCCTCCGGGAGAGAGCATCAGCATCTATGTGGTTCAGACCTGCCGGTATTAGAGAGCATAGTCATATGTAGATAATGCAGAAAGCCACCTATGGCCAGTGGCATCCAACTTAGCTGAGGTCTGCACATAGGTCAAAGGATTATTGTCAGTTTTACTAGTATTTAGCCCCTACAAGTACTCATGGAATTGGTCAACAATAGCCCACTTCAAAGCTAGGAACTCTAACTTATGTACAGGATAGTTCTTTTCGGATGGGGTCAGGCTTCTACTGGCAAAGGCCACTGGTCTCAGGCCATTCTCATGCTCTTGGTACAACACAGCCCCCAACCCTTGCAAGCTAGCATCAGTGTGCAGGACGTAAGGTTTTCTTGGATCGGCATAGGCCAGCACTGGAGCATGGGTAAGTTGATATATGATCTCATGAAAAGCAGTCTCACAATCAGGAGTCCAGCGGGCCCCAAATACTTCACTCGGATGAAAATACACTCTTTCAGTCTTGAGGATGCTGACTTTTGGTATTTTTGTGGGTTGGGGATACCCTTGGAGTAAGGTTAAGTAAGGGGATCACTCTTGAATAGTCCTTGATGAAGCGCTCGATAATAACCACAGAATCCCAGGAATCTTTGCAGTTCTTTTAGATTTTGGGCTGTGGCCAGGTGGTCAAGGCCTCAGCTTTACTTGGGTCGGTCTCTATTCCTCGGTGGATACTATGTGTCCCACATACTTTACTGATGTTTGAAAGAATTGACACTTATCAATGGACAGTTTAAGGCCAAAGTCCTCCAGTCAGTCCAATACCTTAAATAATCTGCTCTCATGTTCCTCCAGTGAGCTGCCAAACACAATAACATCACCTAGGTATACCAGGCACTCTAGTAAGTTCATGTCCCCACTGCACGCTCCATCAATCGTTGAAAGTGGCTGGGGCACCTGAAATCCTTGAGGCATCCTCATGAATTCATAGAAGCCAAGTGGACAGATAAAGGCTGTCTTCTCACGGTCCTCTGGGGCCATCGGGATCTGGTAGTACCCACTGCGGAGATCCAACACAGAGAACCACTTGCTCCCGCTTAGGCAGTCCAAAGCATCCTGAATGCGGGCATTGTGTACTGATCAGGATAGTCCGCCCGGTTTAAGGTGCGATAATCCACACACATCCTTACTGTCCCATTCTTTTTCCTCACTACCACAATGGGAAGCATAAGAGCTTCTGGATTCTTGTATTACACCAGCAGCTAACATCTCTTGCAGATGCCGTCTCCGTCATCTATGTCAGCAGGTGCCAGCGTCGAGACCTCTCACAAAATGGTCTTTCGTCATGCAGCGGATATTGTGCTCAGCTCCTTGCACGCATCCTACGTCCCATTCCTTTAAAGAAAACACCTGGTCTCTCTGGGCAAGCTTCTCACTGATCCTCACTTTCCATTCAGCTGGCAACGGGGAGTCGCCGAAATCAAACAAGTCAGGCGTTACTCTGTCATTCTTCCTCGAACTCTTGCTGCTGGGTAGCACTGCAGTGTCTGCACAATGCACATTAGCCAGGATGCAACCTCTATTTATTCGAATGTCTCTTTCAGACACATTATGAACTTGGACCATTACCCTTCTGGCATAAGCATGGGCTCTAGCGGGCAAAATACTAGGCTTGACCAGCAGTCCCTCTGGCAATTTTCCATCGCCTCGTGCATCCAACATTAATATTTTATTCTTAACATCCTTTCTGATACGGACCTCTCCCTGTAAGGTACACTGGGCATTTGGCGCCAGGATCAGAGACTCAGGATCCTTCTTCCACACAATTCTGACCAGTTCCTCTGGTTCTATTTTTTCAGCATCTCTCTGTGCCTCATAGGCCTTCTTAATTAAAGCTGGAACTCTTAAAGCTCTACTAGTTTTTGACCCCTGTTTTTCATAACACAACTGTGCCAGCCTTCTGAACATATGAGCATTTGTTCCAATCAACAAAGGGACACCATCATACAGTCCAGTGGGGGGACACACTTAAGCTAGAGTCTCTACTTGTTCAGCCACTCCAGCCACGGAGGTGGGGAAAGACAGCCAAATGATATACCCGGAATAGGTAGGCCTTCTCACTTAACCCCATACATGCAGTCCTTCTAATGGTTGTAAGGGTACGCCTGACAAATGCTTCTGATACCAATCCTGGAACATAATTGTCACTTGGGAGCCACTGTCTAATACAGCTCTTGTAGACACTCCATTCACCTTTACAGTGGTCTCCATGGAGGGACCCACTATTCTGGACCAGTCTGGAGAGGCGATAGGGGGGTCTGAGCGACTGACCTTGCCACAAAAGGGACGTGAGTTAGCATTTTGGTGCCTCACTGGGATCATTTAATTGCACCTCTTAACCACTGATTTGTTCTCCGAAGCTCTCCTTGTAGCCTATATGCAACTCTGTCAGTGTCTTTTGGGGACCGGCATTCCCTTTTCATGTGCCCATCCTTCCCACAATTATAGCAAAATATACTTTCTGGAGTTTGAGCTGGCCGAGGCGCCACACTGGGAGCCAGGGCGGGGGTTTTACTAACTGGAAACCTTGGTGCCATCTCTGTCTGTGGCGTGATAAGCATTTGGAGACATCTCGTCAGTTTCTCCACTTCCATGGTCAAGGAACCGAGTTCGAGCTGTTATCAGCAGGAGATACATGGGTGGGTATCCCACCCCACTAGCAGATGCAGTCGGATATAGGTCGGGTCTGCACTTGCAGGCGTGGCCTTCATAAAGGGACTGTTTTGAATTCCGGATCTCTCTCAACAGTTCGCCCCATTGTGGCATATCTTTTCCTTATCAGAGCACTCATTGACTGCCAACCTCTGCCCTGAACTTCACTTGATGGGCCACCCTCGGTCACTCGGGTCATAGCCGCAGCTATTGGTGCAGGTCCCTCCCGAGGTCGCCTTTTCTCAACTCCTCGAATTTCTCTCATAACTCATCATAGGAGGGTGGGGATTCCAGTCGATTTGCCAGGCGTAACTGAAGCAACAGCAGTTCTGAGAAGGGGGCAGAGTTAAGTATCCTGTCCAGCCTGGTTCGGTCCAGTTCAATCGCTGGCAAACTACCCTTTCTGAGGCATTCTTGCAACAATTTTTCCAGCCGAGATACATACACAGACAACAACTCCCCTTGGTACTGTTGTGCATTTCTTACTCTCCACCATAGGTCCTCATCAGAATCTGGGCTCCCATACACATTCTCCAAGGCCTCAAGATAGGCCTGTGCAGTCGCTTCAAGGTTACTGGCCCATTTAGCACGGATGGTAGCCAGGGCAGGACTCACGGAGGCTCTCACTAACCCTCTTTCGCTTTTGGCTTCCGAGCATTGCCATTCTAGCACTTGGGGCAACATAGTCTATCCAGGTCTCCCAGTCATCCTCCCTTGGAGGTGGGGAGGGTGCCAGAGAAGATCCTCAACCTTGTAAGAGTCGTGACTAATGGCAGGTGCAGAAATAGAGTCTGCATTGGTTCAGCCACCACACGGGCACTGAGCCGGGACAGGGTGTTGGGGAGGAACACCCCAGGTGGCAAGAATAGTTTCTTCAAGTCCTCCACAGTTTCCCTTCTCCCAGCAACCATTTAGCAAATTTCTCCTCAAAGTTTCAGATAGTGGTGGGGCTCATTCCCCGGTCTTACTGTCCTAGTTATCACTCTCCAAGCAGTGAGGGCTCCCTCTGGGGTAATGGTCTGTGGCACTTTGGAGCTATCTATGGGATCCTTAAACTCTACTTAGGGCCAGAAAAGTGTGGGTGAGCAAATTAGCATGCCGACCCACCACCACAGGGTTTTGTAAACCTTCACCTTGGAAAGTACTCCTGTACAGTGTCCGTATAGATGATACCAGGGGATGTCCAGGATAAGCATAGCATTTTGGGGTCAATTCCCCAGTACACCACTCCACCAGCCGTGTGCACAGCCACTTCTGTCGGGTACCCATTTTTTCTTAACGGTGGGTTCAGAATATGGCAATAGAGGGACACACATCCCAGCGGTGAGCCTCCCAAGATGTAACCCTAGATGGCCATCCCAGGGGCTACTACCCCTGCCTGATTTGCTACTAACAGGTTGAGGGGCTGGATCCAATGGCGGGTGCCTCCACCCAGAGGTCAGGGTTTGCAATAGTTAAACTTACTTGGTCACAGCCCTGGGACACTGCAACCCCTTTCTTCCCACTAGTGGCCCACACAATATATCAGAATTACCTTCACAGTATACACTTACCCCAGGACCAGTTCCGCACTGGGACCTCCTGTGAAATAAGATACAGTGCAACAATCACAGTACAGTACTTTAACATAGACAAATACCTCAGGCAGTATAACTTTGCTGAAACAAGCAGCTCTGATTTATTTAGGGGATATAACAAGGACAGGGAAATCAGGTTAATTAGCTTATCACTTACTATCTACTATGGCTCTGTGCACAGGCCTATCCCTACCAGTTACTGTCCCTGGGTACCCAAGCCCTAGTGGCTAGTCCAAACCGTGGCAGCTGGTAGGGGCCCTTTCCCACAGAAAAAAAATTAGTTTAAACAGTCAGCAGTACAATGATTCCATTTGGATTTATTGTGGCAATTCAACAGGGAGCGACCTGAATTAGTACTCACGACCTCCAAACAAGATAGGGTCCTTCAATGTCAGCAGGGCTACTCTTGAGCTCCACGAGTCTCCTCACACATTTATATGGCAAAAGAAAGTACTATACCAGGCAGGCTGCTTCTCTATCCTGATGGCAATTACTGCACAATACCCGGGAGAACACACAGCAGATTCAGTTCCTGACAGACCGAGTGCAATTCAACAATTTCTCCAGTCTTCTACAGGGTGAGCCTGGTTTCTACTCTTCAGAGATCCTTTGATTCTTTTCAGGACGGATTCAGTCCTAACAAGCAGTTACACAAGCTGCAGACGGAACTCTGGGCCTTACACGTTTTTGACTGAAACTGTGCACTGAAGGAGCACAGGGTTTCTTTCCCTTCACTCCAGAGCTAAACTGAAACTCCAACAGACAAAACCGGCACTTCCTTTGAGTTCCTCCCAGTTCTTGACTGGATTGGCTGTCACTCACAATAGACTGCTGCTGTTGGTCCAAAAGGCGAGAAGTCTAAACTACATCTCCCAGAGTCACTGCCCATACAATCCTCTTGTGGGTGGCTCAGATTATGAGTCCAAGTTCTGATTCGCATTCAAGGCACCATTTTATAGCTAGCTACCCCACACTGATTGGTCCAGTTCAGCAGTTCAAAACCAGAATGGGGAACTAGGCAGACACAGTTCTGACTGCAAAGAAAGCAGGTTAGACAAACTGTAATTTCATTATTACTGTAAATGATTCGGCAAACAGTTACATCTTTCAGATAGGTTCCTTTGCACTCTAGTGACTGCAAAATGGAGTGAATTGGCAGCAGTCGAGTGGTACCTCAAACAGAGAAGCACACAGTCCCCCATACAACTAATTATGTCTGCAAGCAGACAGCTCTTAAAGAGACAGTACCAGAGGCTCTAAAAACACTCACTGATAAATGGCTTAGACGCCAAACACCATTCAGGCTTGGAGCATTCAAGCAAGCTCCTGGAAGTCTTTTGGGAACCCCCATTTGCAGGGGGGTTACATACAGAAATATGTTTATTTTATCCATGGAGGTTTTACTGCTGCAGTTTGCAGCACTACTTTCAAGAAACAAGGAGGGCTGCTGCAAACTGTGGCAAAAGGACTCAGTGTTGTGGCATGACCCCTCCTTGTTTTGCAAAAATAGTGCTGGTATTTGTGGCAGTAAAACCTCTGTGAATAACAGAAACATTTCTGTCCATATTTTGGGAAAAATGAGTACAAAATCAGATTCCTCGTGTCTCAATTAGGTAAACACAAATATACCATTTTAAAGCAGCAGTGCAATGAAATGAAAAAACTTTGTTACTGTATCAGTTAGTGTTCATATTAAAGTGATAAAAGTATGGAAATCTGGTGTTAGGGTTTCCAACCCTGCCACCCCACCCTCCACACACCAACAGGCATCGGGGTGTGCCTTGGGGTCATTGGCCCTGACGTTCACCCCATTCTCCTATACTGTACCATCTCAACTTCCTTACACATGGAATGGGGTGAGTGTTAGGGCTGAAGACCCCAAGGCACACCCCGACTCCTGTTGGTGTATGAAGGGTGGGGTTGGATGGTAGGGTTGGGAACCCTAACACCTAATTTCCATACTTTTATCACTTTAATATGAACCCTAACTGATGTATCAATGAAGTTTTTTGCCAAGAATATATCAATATATCTCTATCCATCTATATCTATCTATCTATCTATCTATCTATCTATCTATCTATCTATCTATCTATCTATCTATCTGTCCAGAGGAGGGCAACTAAGATGGTGCAGGGTCTGCAACAGAAGCCATATGAAGAGAGACTAAAAGAGCTTAATATGTATACCCTTGAGAAAAGGAGGAAGGGGGGGACATTATAAAAAACTTTGAAGTACCTCAAGGGAATAAACAAAGTCCAAGAGGGGAGCATGTTTCAGAAAAAGAGATGTGCAAGAACAAGTGGGCACAATTTGAAGATAGAGGGGGATCGGCTCAGGGGCAACATGAGGAAGTATTTCTTCATGGAGAGGGTGGTGGACACATGGAACCACCTTCCTGAGGAGGTCGTGGGGTCAAAAACAGTGAAGGAATTCAAGAATGCGTGGGAGAGGCATAAGGCAATTATAGTGGGGATAGGAGGAAGTAGGCTGTTGGTTAACCGGAATCTGCAGCTTATCCAATAAGTAGGTTAATGGGCAGACAAGGTGGGCCAAATGGTCCTTATCTGCTGTCAAAGTCTATGTTTCTATGTGCATCCTGAAAAGGGCTTAGCAGGAGCTAAAGCACTGTAGTATGTTGTGAGAGGCCCCTGTACTTTTGCCCGTTTAAAAGTTAAAAGATAGGTACTGTACTTTGGCATTGAGTTTAATTCTGTGATTGCTGTTTGCTTTTGGATCTTGGATCAAATTATGTACGGTGCACTATGCAATTTAAGAAGCTGCTATTCTGGAAGACTGGGGCCACTATTTGTTTGCACCTTAAATAAATGACACTGGTAATACTTGGTTTTGACATTCTCAGTTGCAGTCTCCTATTTTTCAGGTGTAATTCCTATTTGTGTTTTGGAGTGACTGTCTATGGGTTAGGTGTCCAAGTTACTGCACTGCCTTCTGAGTTACTCAGAAGGTAGTGCAGTTACACTGGAGTGGAGTTCTCACACTGAGTACTCTGCTCCAATGTGTGCATGTTTGGTAATAAACCTAGGCCTGCTGGATGAAACAGACTCATCCACAGCTTGTTGCTCTAACCTGTAGGCTATACTGCTAGCCTCAGACATGAGGATTGTAGAGGCCTTTATCTCAGTTTCGCTGAGGTGTCCGTTATGTGTCAAGGTTAAGCAATGGAAAGCTTGGACTTCAAGAAGTGCTCCAGATAATCAGGAGTTAAGGTAATCCTGGACACATTTCTGATTACCAAGGGAATCAGCAGGTACTCTGGGTAGAATAGTGGGTAGGGAATCCCTAAAAATCGGTACATATTTGTACAGCGTACTTACATTTCATCCCTGCTTGTGAAGTGTGTGTGTGTGTTTGTGTCTAAAGGGGTGAATGGGGTGGACATGATGGACCTCTTCTGGACTTAAATTACTATGTTACTATGCTACTGTATGCAATTACTAATGCAGGATACAAATAGTAGTTACTCTTATAGACATCCAACAGGGACAGGTCACTATTCAACAAATAAGAATTTACATTTACAAAGCAGGAAACAATATGAACATGATCCAAAGCAGTATATTTCTATGATAAACACATGGCTTTTGATTGGGACATTACTAAAGATATGAGTGAGTACAAGTTAGGGCGAATAGGAGACTGGATGTGAGATGGGAACAAAGAATTGGGAAATTCAGTGTGTGAGTGGCCCAGCATGTGCATAAAGTTCTGGAGGTTCCAAATGTTTGGATACAGTATAAATTCAAGCACTGAGGGATAAAAATATGAGCCTTACAAGGTTTGCCTGTCTCTAATAATGACATTGAGTTGTGGCAAATGCTAAAACACTACCAAGTCAGACCTCAGAAACTTGAGCAGGGGCCCATGGACGACCACAGGCAGTCTCACTATATGGAAATTGGCAGCTGTTGTTGAAGCAACATTGAATTCCTATTTATAGGCAAAAGAAGTGAAAACTGATTTAAAGCTCTGATATGTTGTGCCAATTCCAGTAGTACATAAAATGAATTACCCTATTATTATGTGAGACTGTGTCTGTGTAAACATAGTGGCCATTCTCCTGAGGCAGCATAATGGCTAGGATAGACCCTGCATGTCTGCAATGAGCCACATTAATTATGGCTCACAATATTTTCCAGTGGTCATATGACAAACTATAAAAAGTCCTATGGCAGTCAATATAGCCTGCTTACCAGTTATTTCAACAATGTACTGTATCTCAATTTTAGTAAGTCAGATGTTTTACTATATAGAACTTGAGATAAGCGGAGGGTGATGGTTATGGCTAATCTAAAATCAGTGGTGTCTGATTGCCCCACCCTAGTAATCAAGGGCCCCCACCTTATCCTTGACTGCTCTTTTGCTCCCTATTTATTTAAAAAAGGGTTCATTATCCCACTTGATCCCATGTGCAGTCCTGTGACCTGATATGGCCTATACCAGTCATACAGTACTCCTACATTAATTTTGCAATGCACTCTATTCACTGTGTCCCCTGACTCTGTGCAGCAGTCATTCTCCTTTTCCACCTTAATTTCCCTGGAGTTCCTTGGACTAATAAAGAGGGTTTCACCTAACCCTCTTATCCTTGTTGCCAATAGGGATGCACAGTCTCATTTACAGTAGATGCTACTTCAGGGCCTCCTACTTGTAATTAACGTTCTTGCTCAGTGGCATATTTGCCAGTTTAGCCATAACTATCACCCTCAGTATACTGTTATGAAAATTATGCCAACATTTTGTGAAAGCATTTTCCATGAATGTTACTTGCCCTACTCTCTGCACATTGGAAGGGGATTTTAACCCCCTTGAGGTCCCAGCTGACATTAACCTATCATCCCTCACCATTACATCAATGACCATTGATCAGTTTTGGGCATTGTTTAACACAGAAATGATAGAGCACTCCACCACAACTGCACTGACAATGGTCTTTCAGCTTCATACCTTATTTTGCACTATGCAAGTAAGCTCATCATAATGTATCCACAGCCTCAAGATAGTCTTCTAATCTGCTGGACTTCTCCAAGTTAGCACTCTTCCAGTTCTTGCCAGAGTGCCACTGCACAGCTGCAGCAAGTAAGTGCATTCTTCTGCGTACTGTGACAGGGAGCTCCTGCCACACTTGAGGACCAACTTTTCTTAAATCTGTTGCAACAGTTCTTCTGTTTCTTGGCCTAATATATCCCTTACAGTTTCTAGTCCATAAGGTTGGCCACCTATGGGCACCCCCTTCCCTTTCTTGACTATGCCATAGTGTCCTCTTTAATTTTCCTTTTCCCTCTCAGGTCCTCATACAGGGAGGTTATTATGGTGACCTCTGAGCTGATATAAAACAACAGGCTGTGTTCCTTGTTGTTGGATTTAGTATGTAATAGCACTACTATGTCATAAAATACCTTGTTGCATATACTTTATGTTTATGAAACCTGTAAATGTTGAAAATACCATAGTACTAGGTATTTTTGATAAAGGTAAAAAGTACTAGGTGACTGTATATTATAGAAATTAAGTTAGTGGTGCTATTTAAAATGCATGTAAATTGCTGTAAGTTGAACTAGTCTGAAAATGTCATGGTGATTTGCATATACCTCATGATGCTTTGTATTATGTATGTATAATGTTGTATTTCTTTGAAACTTGATTTGTTGCCAGTGCCCTTTGTGGTAACCCTTTTTTCAGTGCTTCTGCACTGAGGTTCTTTGTTTTTAGCTTGTTTTGGATTTTTTTATTTGAGCCCCCACTACCCAAGCAACTGGGGCCCACATAGGGATGAAGGGTTTTCACTGAAACGTGGTTAGATCAGAGATCAGTGTCAGTAGGTGCTGGCTATGTGCAGAAAAAGGACAGACATAGTCTGTTGTTGCAAGCTGATGTACTAAAAAAGGAATATGTTATTGCTGAAGCTTATTTCCTGTATTTTGAATAAACATCACACAGAGATTGTGTGTTGAACCTGCAGTTCGGTGTCTGGTCCATCTGTTATCCCACAACCCCTCCACAGACTTGGTGTCAGAAGGTTGATAACTTGCTGGAAGCATCTGGACTGGCCAAAGAGGGACATTTTCTGGTGGATATTGCACAGATATCCCAGGTGGACCGATGCACCAGGAGTTGCCAAAGAAGAACCCAGAGAAGAAGGTCTATGGAGTTCTGACCAGAACCATGGCTGACAAATGGAGAGAAGCTGCTGCCTGGACTGGACCTGGGATCTTGGAGGAAGGCCAAGCATGAAGACAATGAACCGATTCAGGTTGAGGCAGACTGGAGGTGCAAGAGACAACACCCAGCAGGTGGAGACCCTGATGAGGATGATCCACTGGATGAGTGGGCAATGGTTGGAGGCAGACTGACTATGCAGAGATGTAGAACATCAGTGTCAGGTGCTCGAAAGGTTCCTGCTGGAGAGTTTGTCTAAAGAGTTGGAGAAGGATTTTTCATGGGCTCAGTTTGAGGAGGATCCCCTGACTGAGCAGGATATTCCTTTGTTGCCTTTGATCCTATAATGTTACCTGTTGGAGGTCGGAGATGCAAGTATGGAACTTGAATGTGAGACCCCAGGTAAGACTGTGCCTAGTGATATTGTGTTGGGGATGAAGATTCCAAGCAAGCAAGAAGACTATGAGGCTGAAGTGACTTTTTGTTGTATTGATGTAGCTAAATCTATTAACAGTATTGGCTGGGGTATACTTCAGGCTAAAGATGCTAATATTGCCAAAATGTTACAATATGCTAAGATCAAGGAGGTGGTATGTGTGTTTTATTTTCTTGATGAAAAACATACAAAGGAGGAGGTGGGTGGAAAATGGACAGGAACCTGTGTTGGGGTAACACCTAGAGTGTCTACCCTCAGGTGTCTGTATCAGTAGTAAGTGAAATGAATGAATCAAGAGACATGGTGAGTTTATATAGAGGGGTTGAACATAGGGCTGGACCCCTGCTTAAAACCGACATGTCTGGTGGGGTTGGAGCAGGTAATTACTCACCCCAGAGAAAGTCTTTCTGTGGTACTGGACTTTACAGTTGTCTAGATTTTTGGTCAGTAAAATATGACGTACTTTCCCTAAAAGGAGATAGTTCAGGGAAGGTACTGTTAATCTCTATTGAGAATGTGCTAATGCCTCATGGTAAAGAATGATGATATCCACTATGTTTATGATGGAATGTTTATCATTAATAGGGACTCTGAGACATAGCTTCTGAAGATGAATGGGTGTAAGCTCCATCCCTTGCTAGGACAGGAAGGTGGTAAGCAGTCTGCAATAACTGCTTCCCTCTTAAGGTGGGGGATATGTGACAGGGAGCTCCTGCCACACTTGAGGACCGACATTTTCTTAAATCTGTTGAAACAGTTCTTCTGTTTCTTAGTCTAATCTATCCTTTACAATTTCTAGTCCATAAGGTTGGCCACCTATGGGCATCCCATTCCCTTTCTTTACTATGCTATAGTGTCCTCTTTAATTTTCTTTTTCCATCTCAGGTCCTCATACAAGGAGGTTATTGTGGTGACCTCCGAGCTGATATAAAACAACAGGCTGTGTTCCGTGTTGTTGGATTTAGTATGTAATAGCACTACTATGTCATAAAATATCTTGTTGTATATACTTTATGTTTATGAAACCTGTAAATGTTGAAAATACCATAGCACTAGGTGTTTTTGATAAAGGTAAAAAGTACTAGCTGACTGTATATTATAGAAATTAAGTTAGTGGTGCTATTTAAAATGCATGTACATTGTTGTAAGTTGAACAAGTCTGAAAAATGCATGGTAATTTGCATATATCCCATGATGCTTTGTATTATGAAAGTATGTATAATGTATTTCTTTGAAACTTGATTTGTTGCTAATGCCCTTTGGGGTAACCTTTTTTTCAGTGGTTTTGCTCTGAGGTTCTTTGTTTTTAGCTTGTTTTGGATTTTTTATTTGAACCCCCACTACCCAAGCAACCGGGGCCCACATAGGGATGAAGGGTTTTCACTGAAAAGTGGTTAGATCAGAGATCAATTTCAGTAAGTGCTGGCTACATGCAGAAAAAGGACAGACAAATTCTGTTGCTGCAAACTGATGTACTGAAGAATGAATATGCAATTGCTGAAGCTTATTTCCTGTATTTTGAATAAACATCACACAGAGATTGTGTGTTGAACCTGAAGTTAGGTGTGTGGTCCATCTGTTATCCCACAACCACTCCACATATACCAAACAGGGATGTCATGCCAAGAACATTTTGGAAGGGCACACAATTAAATATACAATAATACATGGGGTGGTGTGTTTAATGAGTTTTTACACACACCCCGAGGTGTTGGATGCTACATAAACCCCAAGAGTGAAGCTCGAGGGATTTATTTAAGCATCAAACACTGAGGGACGTGTATAAAAACTCAACGCAAACACACTACCCTGTTTTTTTTATTTTATATAATTGCTGGGAGCCTTTTCTCATCACAGCAATTATATAAAATAAAACAGTCATCACGGTGGTTCAGTCGCTGGATTGACCCACTGTCTGTAGCCTGTAGAACAAGTGGCTGCCAAAACCCTTTTTTTTAGTTTTACCAGTCCATGGTTCTCCTGAAAATCACCATTTACCATGGACTGGTAAAGTAATCTGTTGATGTTTTTTTTAAAGGAAAAAAAAAACCTTGCCTTATTGCCAAGTGGAGCATGGCGGTGAGCTTTCCTGTACTGCGTAGGGGGAGAGCAGTGGCAGGCACATGCGTGGAGCGAGGGAAACCCAGCGTATGTTAGCCATTATAACCCGTGGGTTAGAATGGGGACTTGTAACCGGGTTTCCGTATGGGGGAAAAGGCTCCCCAGTTATTATAATGTAATCATGGAAGGGCATTAGGTTATACTTTTACAACCTTTCCTCCATTCAGAAAGCAATACTTGAATAGCAGATTTGGGGGGAGGGGTATGCATCCCAGACTCTATGACCATGAAGGCCAATTATCATAGGTTTTATTTTTAATGATTCTGTTTGTCATCAAATAACACACACACCACCACCATGTGTTTCTGCAAAGGAACTGCATCTGGTTTATAATTCCTGAGCACAACAGCCTAATAAAAGGTTCCTACAACACACAGGAGAAAGGTCCTCACTTACACAAACATGTACACGATATTAACAGTACTACTTACACTGTTGTTTCAATTTTGTATGCTAGGAAGAACATAAATACAGATTCAGAGGCCTAAGTGGTATTTATAACCACATGTGAGAGGTGGCCTTTTATAAAGTCTGTCCCTGCACCTATTTATGGATAACTGCAAGTACATTTTTTTTATTAGTGACATCTTTCCTCATACTACTACAACTACCCCGTGAGTTCCGATATAACTTGAGACTGTTCAAGCACTTGAAGGTTAATCACAGGGTTCCTTCTGGACAGCTGATGTGGTAGGGGCTATATATCCTGAAGTTCCCTTTCCATAGTGGGGGTTCCATGTTTGCTATGTAATCTCTGCAGTTTTCCATGGTGGACTAACATCTCAAGGTAAAAGGAATACCTGCGTGAGTTAACCTATGTGCTTTGCAGATGGAGTGCCTGGTCCTGAGAATTGATAGGATTTTAGAATGCCTTGATTTTGACATTACTGAGTGCTCTGCATATGCTGTAGTAACTATAGTTCCAAGCCTGTGCCACCTAAAGCCTTCTACTTCACTAGGGAAGGTCCCTGACCATAAAGCCACATTGGAATCTGAGCCTGGGGCCTTGTTTTTTCCAGACCAGCACCCAGCTAGCCTGCAAGAACAGTAGATGCCTCAGTCATACAGTGAACTGCTGGAGACCCCCATCCAGCAGCCAGGCAATCTTGGCTCAGGTCCCAGGGAAGATCCCTACTGAGTTGGCTGAGGAGGACATATGAGTAGTAGCAGGACTTATCAAGGCCATACAGGCACATATCTGATATGCTCATTCCATGTTGAAACAAATGAAGGACTGACACAAGGAAATTTGGGTCTTGCTAAGCCAAGTAGGGATAGGAGGCTCCCCAAAATACGCAAAATAGCGGAAAACATCAAACGAAAGATGGAAGAGACATTATTTGCGTGGGACCTTGTTGGAGTATGTTGAAGCCCATCTTAAACAACTGGTTCAGGAAGCCGTACTACAGCAGAAGCTGGGGGTGGGGAGCACCTGAGGAGTTAGAGCCCTACCCTCTAACTAAAACCAAACCACAAGTGCCTGGCATGCTGGGAGACTGGGAGCCAGGACACAACATGTTCAAGGAGATAATGATCATCACTGTGCCAGAGGGCAGCCCCTGAGCCTGCTGCATTCCTCTGATTGCACCAGACAAGACCAGAGTATACAAGCCAGACCTTAACTGTTAACTCACCCACTCCACAGCAGCTCTCTGAGAGTTCCACCCCTTCTGCCCTCTATACCCTTAATACTGCATCCTGGGCCTCTTTAAACAAAAAATGAAGCCATGCAGTATATCCGAAGCCCCAAATGGGCTTTACCCTGAGGGCTACGGACCCCCGTTCCCTTGCGGCTGTCCATGTCAGTGGCCCTGATGGGGTTTGGGCCAGCTGACCCCGTTGTGCTTGGTGGCTGCAGTTGCCAACTTCCCCTTGTCTCAGCCCCATGCCTGGATGGGGGCCAAGCTCTGAACTTGTTTCTGTGCCTCTGGGCACATAGAACGACAGTTTACTGGTCCTGGGAGTTGCCGCGGGTCAGGACAGGCTGAATGTAAGCAAATATGGTGGCCCATATGTTACCAGGTATGCGTGGCCACCAGAGGTGAAGAATTTAAAGTAGCCACAGCTCCATTTGTGGTTTTGGCTGAGCGGCCGCTAACATCATATATCCCCGGTTCCGGGAAAAGCAGAGGAGCTGCAGATCGAGTAAAACAGAAACCAGAAAGCCTCCAGTTTGGGGGGTGGGACTGTTTTCAGCCTTTTAAGGGCATATGTATTAAACAGCATGGATGGAATTGTTTTGGGTTGATGTACACCAAAATGACAGCCCCCCTGGGACTACTAGTTAGAGCTTTATTTGTTCGGTCGTAGACCATTACAAAAGCAAACAATCAAACAAAACATAACATAATCAATACAATTAATCAAACACACATATACAATTACATATCATAAGAAATATAACATTACATTAAGAACCTTTTCAAGCAGTTCCTGGAGGGGATCACGTGACGAGTTAGAGAGGAAAGAACATCGTGAAAAGTGCTCCCAGGCCAAGCTGAATACTACAGCTCATAAAACCACTTTCGACCTCTCAATTTTGATTCTAAGAGTGGGCTCAGTATACTAAAGAGGCAAAGAGTACTTGGGCATAATCAGAAGGAATAATAAGTAAAAGACGAGTTACCCACCTGAGGTAAAGGAGTGAGCGGCATAGCGGCATACCAAAATGGCTGAGATGGAATGTGGAAGCCCCGAGCTCTAGCTGCACAAGCACCAGCTGTGAAGCGCTCGAAACCTCACTCCCCGGTGCCAGAAGAAAATGACTCTTCGCCGACTGAGGAGCGTGGAGGACAAAAATCATTGGATGATGATATCTCTGAAATAAAGCACTTACTCCAAGGGTTAGTGGCTGACTTTTCAATGTTAAAACCTGCATTAAAGGCCCTAACACAACAGGTGGGGATGTGGAAGCCAGGGTTGCCTTCCAGGAAAGAAAGAAAGACTGCAACAATGGACCTTGAAGTGGTCGCTTTGCGAAAACAAGTTAGGAGACTAGAGGATCGACTCGAGGACCAGGAGTCTCGTAGTCGGAGAAACAACTTGATTATGGCTGGTCTTCCCGAGTGGACTGAAGGATCTGATTGTGTATCCTTCATGCAAGATTTGCTTATGAAGTTCTGCGGCCCAACACCTTTTGGAGACTCCTACAATGTCGAAAGGGCACACTGCTCTTTGAGAGAGATTCCCCCACCTGGAGCTAGACCCCGTGTCCTGATCATGCGTTTTTTGAACTTTAAAGAAAACACTCACGTCCTATACAAAGCTAAAGCAAATAAGAATTTGCAATGGAACAGGGCGTCTATCTGGTTATTTCAGGACCTGACACCTTCGGTTAGGGAAAAGCAGAAAGAGTACGTTAAGATCAAGAAAAAGCTTTATTTAGCAGGGGTAAAATTCAGAATCCAGTATCCAGCAATGCTGATTGTGAAATTCCAATCTAGAGAAAGAAGATATGCGACAGCGGCTGATGCCACAGAAGGCCTGAGAGTAGCGCTCCCGGAGTTGTTTAAGTCGGGAACTTGAAGAGTCGGGGTGAGAGGAGACCTTGTTTGGATGTAATGTAGAGCTGGAGAAGGACTGCCTGGTAGGAACTGCAGGCGAATCTTGGGTTTGAACTACTTGAACTTTACTTTACTTCCCATGTTTTGGAGAACTTTTGGTCTATTAATTACCCAGGAGCTGTTATGTGTGAGACTGTTTGGGGGGGGGAGAATTACTTTAAGATATTGGTTTATGGGTTAACTGGGACTAAGCCCAGTGGATTTTCTCTTTTACAGGCTTGGGGACCATAAATCTTATAATGAGCTGGGTTCCAACATCAGATAGCTATAATTTCCAAGCAAAGGAGAGGACTTTTAAGGTGGACTGCTGTAATTCTCTCTGTGTTGCGGGGGGGGGGGGAGGCGACATTGTTCACAGGTGCCTGAGATGTTGGTAAGCGTGAGATACGCAGCATTTTTTTATTGGAATACCAGCTGCAGTAGAGTTTTGTTTTAAAAAAAAAAAGACACCCTCTTTTTTTATTATATAACAGTTTCGTAGGGGCTAGAAGAACGGGGGTAGTAGGGGAAAAAGATATAGTGGACATTATCTTAAGGTGGTGGCATGAACATATCTTTGTTTATTGTACAAGGTCGAGGGAAGGTTAAGTTTTCTGACCTCTGATTGAATGGTGCAGATTAGTTACGGGTTGGGGTGCACTCTCTCAGTTATTATTTGATATTCTTGTGGGAATGGTCCATAGAGGAGAGATTATTGAATATATTGAACACAGTGATTCTATGCACCTCTAACCATAGCAGGTATTTGGTCACTTAAGAAGTTTAGGGTGGGATCTATAATTAAAGGAGGGTCTATGGATTGTTTAAGAGGATTCGGGAGGTCTGGAGGCACTATGGGGTTAACTCATCTACGTCTCAATTCAATACAGGAGGGCGATCAGAGGATCGGGGGTTATAGTGGGGGGATTATGGGGGGAAAAGAGAAGAGAGAGAATCCACGGGGGGGTCTAAAATGGTGGGCAGACTGTCAGAGGGTGGAAAGCAGGGGTATTGATACATATAATGGTTGTGCTTAAACTTCTTTCATGGATGTTAAGGGCCTCAGGGGGAGGAAAAAAAGATTGGTGATATTGAGGTATATTAATCAATTGGGGGGTCGAATAGCTGCATTACAGGAAACCGATTTACTGAAAGAGGAACTAAACCTAATGAAGAGAATGTGGGTGGGTCAAGTAATTGGAGAAGGGAAGACAAATCGTTGGGTGTGTGGCGATTTAGTGAAAACTGTCCAGATGTTATTCTCAAATTAAAACAAGAGAGGATTGTCGAGGAGTTTATGTCTTAGGTACTATATTGGGAAAAGTATTTTCAATTGCTTCAATATATGGCCCTACGCCACCCAAATCGGATTTTTTTGCCTCATTAGAGGTGGATATATCTACTCTCCCGCCCTACCCACTTGTCTTGGCAGGGGACTGGAATCTCTGTTTAGATAACTGGATGGACAGGAATTTACCCTCTAAAAGACCGCCTTCTTTGGTCCAGGCAGCTTTGACTAGATTTATAGAGGTCACAGCATTAGTAGACCCCTATAGGGTGTACAATAAAGGGAACACAGACATGACCTTTTATTCTGGAGCTCATCATTCCTACTCCCGAATAGACTTCTTTTTGGTTAATGGGGCTGCATTAAGGGGAGTTAAGGAGCTGGAAACTCACAGTAGAATACTGTCCGATCACTCTCCTACACAGTTACTTTGGGAAATAGACGATATTCGGTTAAAACCATATAGATGGAGACTAGATGATACGATGTTTAGGATTGACATGGCTGTGTCTAAATTGGGGTAAGCGCAGGTAGAAATAATTCAGATCCAACTACCAACACTCCAAGACAAGAGACTTGCTTGGCCTACTTGTAAAGCATTATATGCAGGAATAGCCCAAGAATATACTGCTAGGAGAAACAGTATGAATAGAGCATGGGAAGAGTTTCTAATGGGCACCATTAAGTCATTGATCCCACTTGGGGGCTCTATAATGAGCTTAAAGAGTTAAGAGAGGAAATGAGAAGTATCCTGTATGACAGGATAGATCGCTGGCTTGAAAACTACAAGCTAAATATTTAATGCAGGGGGATGTGCCAGGCCGATTACTGGCTAGTAGAATCAGGGAATGGGAAGCAGAACGGACGGTTCCTGCAATAACATTTAATGGAGACGATATTATGGACCCTCAGGGAATGGCTGATGATTTTGCAGACTATTACACTGGGATTTATCAAGGGGGGGTTATTACTAATAAAGAAAAGATTAAAGGGTTTTCAGAAAAGATTCCTCTGCCTAGGTTGGATCAGGTGCAGGCCCAGGCATTAGCAGCCCCAATTCAGGAAGCGGAAATAATAGAGGCAGTGAAAGCATTGCCAAATGGTAAGACACCAGGGCCTGATGGTCTTACGGATAAATTCTACAAAGTTCATTTAGTAACTATACTCCCTCTATTGAAAGATTTTTTCACACATATTATGCAAGAAGGGGTTCCACATCCTCCCTTGTATCAAGCTTGTATGACGCTTATCCCAAAGCCAGATAAATCAAAAGATCTTCCAAGTAATTATAGACCCATTGCTTTAATAAATCAAGATATCAAAGTGCTAATGAGGATACTGGCTAACAGAGTTTTAAGAGTTGCTCCCTTATTAATTAGTCAGAAACAAGCAGGGTTTATGCCAGGCCGAGGGGCACATGATGCATTAAGGAAGCCTCATCATATTATTGGCAGGGCCTCTAACTCCAAGTTACCCTTGGCTCTGATTGCACTCGACGCTGAGAAGACCTTCGACAGGGTTTCCCATGCTTTTCTATTTCTTACAGTGGAGAAAATGGGCTTCCTAGAGGGCCTTCTCAGGGGTCTTAGAAACCTTTATGCAAACCCCACTGCCAGGGTTCTGTGTAACGGTTATCTATCTAAGGAGTTTCTTTTGGTGAATGGGACTAGACAGGGATCTCCTCTGTCACCAATTTTGTTTAATATTTACTTGGAACCTTTACTAAGAGCACGCTTTTTATGGATCCTGTGGTACAAAGGATTAAGGTTTGTGGGAGGGAGCTTAAATTCTCTGTTTTTGCTGATGACATAATGCTGCATTTACAGGACCGAGCAGATAGTTTCCAAAAGGCTTTGGAAATCATCCAGCAATTCTCAGGGGCCTCTAATTACAAATTAAATCTGAGCAAAAGACAGGTTCTTCCTCTTACTCCCTATACGCATAGCGCAGACTTTGAATCACTGCAAATCAATTGGGCCCAAACTAAAATTAAGTATTTGGGAATATGGATTATGGCTAACTCAGAGGATGGAGTGGAAGCAAACATTGATAGCCTGCTATCTGTAATTAAAACAGATATTTTAAGATGGAATAAACTCCCCCTAAATTTTGCTGCCAGAATGGGATTGATCAAAATGAATCTTTTACCTAGGTTGTTGTACCCGATTCATTTGTTACCCTATAGTATTCCCAAAGGAAGGTTTATTAGCATCCAGAGGGTAATCTCTGCATTCCTCTGGGATTCGAAACCTCCAAGAAGAAAACATACTATTTTACGCCTTCCCTATCTTATGGGGGGTATTAAGCTTCCGGACCTCCATCTATATTATGTGGTGGGACAATTAGGTTTAATGGGATGATGGTGCAGAAACCTGGAGGAAGAGGGATACATCCCAACCCGGCTGCAAATTGAGAGACAAATTCTTGAGGATCTGAAACTTTCCCCAGCAGCATTACTTTTCGCAGATCCAGATAGAGTACCTGAAAAGGGGAAGCAGACACCAATTTTCAAATCCATGTCGACATGGTGGAATTTTTTAAATCCCACACAGAGGAGAGATCAATTGAGAGCCCTTGATCAACCTATACAGGGAAATCCTAATCTTCGTATTGGGGGACAAATAATAAATAACCACTGGGCTCCGCACTTAACTGATCTAACTGTGGCTGATTTTATGGTAGACAATAGGAGGGTCCTACCGCCGCAGACTAGGGAATGGAATTTCTTTAGAAAAATTCAAATCACTAGCATGGTACATCACTTGTTAGGAGATCATAAAGATGCTGGACAGAAACCATTTACTTTTGATAATCTAAGGGAGATTAACTACTCCCAACATCCTCTCTCAAAGGTTTACAGGGTGCTCCTAGAATTTGTGAGCTCTGGTTCCTTAACTCAGATTTTATACTGGAAAAAACGCATAACCCCCCTGAGGCCTGACTGGAAAAAGATTTGGAAGAGTGGTAAATTTGTACCTGTCCCTAAGTATCAGATTATGCAATTTTTTATTTCTTCAAACATTTACTATACCCCTGCAAAGCTATGTTCTAGGAGACTCAGACAGACAGATCTGTGCTTTAGATGTGAAATGAATACAGGGGATTTGTTACATGTGATGTGGGAATGTTCCAAAGTACATTCATTATGGGTTCATATTGGGCAGAACATGGATCCCTTATTAAACTACATGGAATATATTAGGCCAGAGATCTGTGTTTTGGGGGATATGAACTCGGTTTTCGAGGGCATCTGCTAAGTATCATATAGCTTTGATGTCTGCCCTAGTTAAGGCATTTGTCCTAAGAAACTGGAAAACTGACCTTACTTACAAGTATGATCAATGTGTGAAAGACTTGTTACATATGCTAGATAGACTCAAGACACAAATGGTAGCGGAGGGCAAAAGAAAAATCTATGAGAATAGATGGGAGTCCATTGGAGGCAGTGTACTCAACACAAGTCAAGAGTACTCTGACTCACATCTGTCTGTCTGATTGTGAGTAGCCAAGCAATATTTGGTTAAGGAAAAGGTAAAGTGACTATGATCTATATTTAAGAACTCAGTCTTTTTTTCTTTGTACTCTTCTATTAAAGGTATTTAGAAACCATAGCTAGCTTGCAGTAAACGTTTGTCTGATCTGCCAAAGTAGTGTGTGTAGGGTGGATTCTCTCTCTTTCCCAGGGACATGGTTGCCAAAGTTTGGTTTAAATAATTCATAACTGAATAGAACTCAATTAGAATTCTACTGAGGGGTAGTCATAATAGGAGAGTGAGCAAGATATTATCCAATTTCGGTTGGACAGCTCAGAGCGTACCCCAGTAAGTTAACAGAGTAATGGCAAGAGTATGGTATGGCAAATATGTATGTACATAGATCTAGGGTTGTACATAGTAACCACATCCAGTTTAGGGATGCGAACCTTGGGTATTCCTGGGTATGATTGTATGTATGTCTTTATACGTGCCTGATAAATATCAATAAAGAAGTTTAAAAAAAAAAGAACCTTTTCTTTCTTCCCATTACTAAAAAGCATTGGTCTCTTTACAAGTTTTATAATCAGTGGCAGAAATCCTTATTAAAAGATAAGTACATAAGGAATACATAACATTACTCAAAATATGAGCTCTTTACTACATATACTTGCAGGATCCATTTCAATTTGTTTTACTACTCAAATATATTTCAAAGTATAGCTCCCTCATAGTATTGTTAACCACGTTCATTATACCCCCCATTTTCCAAGTACAGCCTTATATAAATACAGAACTTTAGAAAGGCCTGAAGCCCAAGCCGAACACAAAACTCTCCAGAAGAAATACTCAAATTAAACATCACTTAACCAAAATTAGTTTGCATACTCAACTTGTTGCTTTCTGTATAGGCCAAAAGCCCATTAACATACTTGTGTGTCATGTTTTCTAACTATATCTGGCACTTTATAGTTCTCCATTCTTATGCTTAAGAAACCTCCCTTAGCCAGAGTTTGGTCTACATACTTAACGTATTAATACTTTCTGTATCGGCTTCAAGCCCTCAACATACTTATACATCGTTTTTCTGTCTTGACCAGTCTGATACCTGGATAATTTAGTCAGCATTTTGACAGAGAACTCTTAGCCAGAATTAAGTCTGCATACTTAATGCACATTTTCTGTACCAGCTGAAGACCCGTTATCATACTTACAACAATTTTTCTACCTTAACCTCTTTCAGTAACTAGAAGTTTTTAGAGAGAACTCTCCTATGAAGTTTTCACTTCGGACATCAGCCCCAAGACAGTTCCATCTCCTGATAATACAGGCAGACACAAAAAACGTGGGAAAACAAACAAGTGGTTCAATCAGCACCAACATAAGGGGTGCCCTAGTGACTTACTTAAGTGTTTGAACATACTACTAAACAATAGTTATTCATCCCAGTCATCCTAAAGCATATCTAACTTGTGTTGTTCTATTTAGACTGTAGGTAATTAATTGATTAATAGCAAAGAAGCTTGCACACTAGACCTTTAGATTAGACCAATATACATTATAATACATTGATATATGCTGTATGAAAGGAAGAAAAGTAAATAAAAAGTAAAATAAAAATTACACCGGTCAGCAAACACGTCTCTGTAAGAGACTCATTTTGGCTGAACACACAGTCTTAACTTCAGCAGAGAACTGTGATAATTAATAAATAAGTTCAGGCTTTTCAAACAGAGTCCCCATCAATCATAACAATAGAATAATAGCAGAGGATGTTGGAATCCTCTGGAAGCAATAGCTGAACATTTTAGTAGTGAAAAGGTAGGTCTATTTTGCAATGGTCACTGCAAATCCATAGCTTCCTTGCAGTCTTCAAACAGACTCTACAAATTACCAAAAATTCAGTGGCTATTTATTTTGGCACTCAAATACTGAATGGTTAGGAGACAGTACATTTCAATTCCCTTGATATTTAAGTTACAATGACTATTACTATAAACTAAAAGTAAAGTGCTATATCAGAGATTTTCAAACAGAGAGTTTAAACTCTCCAGCAATCGATATTAGTGAAAACGCTGAAACTTACAGCTCTCGACAGAGTCCATGGCTTCCTTCTATTACTGTTCTATAAAATCATCTTAAAGAGAACAGATACTGATCACTAGCATAGCGTCCTTTTAACCAGGCGAAATGTAGAACATACGAGAGCACCTGTTTCAATCTAGGAATCGATCATCACTCACTCCAGGCCTCCATTTCTCAGTGCCTGTCTCAGTTTAGGTTACAGAGGATTTGTATCCTATTTTTAATTAATTCTTTAATCAGGCTCCATCTATTTCTTTTCTGTTTCTGATTCTTGTTTAACAGTTTTGGACTGCAGGCACCTAGGGTGAAAACAAAGCACTCCTCTAAGTGCAATAAACTTAATACTTCATTTTAAAAAGAACCCCCAGGCCCTAGGCAAAGGTGGCATACCTCTTCAAGGCATTTTCAACCCTTTCAGCACATTTTGTGCTCCAGCAAAACTTCTCTCTCCACGACCCAACAGGCTGTCACAGCTGGAAATCTCCTCCAATGAGGCTTCCATGAAGAATCTTCCTGGGAACTTCCCTGCGCTTCCAAGCTCTCACCCTTCTGTCCGAAGGTGTTCAATGCCCCCATTTTTGCCAGCCGATTCCTTCTAAAGTTCAGTCCATATCTCAGTACACCTCTATGTACCCAGTCGCTCAACAAAGCCTCTCATCCAGTTCAGATAGAGCGACAGAACAGCACGCCAAAAAGACACAGGTAAACGCTAAAGGCCGACCGGGTACTCGAGCAATCACCGGGGATTTAACAGCAGTTCAATGTCAGCGAAACAGCCCGTCAAAATTTTAAGCAGAGTTTCATTCATCCGAAATCATTTAAAATAGAGGTTGACAAAATAAACTAAACTAGAATGCTACTCTAAGCAGTGCTGCAAGGAGCGGAGCAGCATAGTGGCCATCTTGCTGCCCCACCCACAATTCCTGGGACTACAGAACACAGGGGGCTGCTGGGATTGGGGTCAAAAGTCACTGAAAATCCCAGGACTGTTGCAGCTAATCAGAGGAGGGCTGTGAAAAGAAGATAAATAGGACTGGCAGCTCACCAAGGAGAGAGGGCAGCTAGAGTGAAGGTCGAAAGTGGATGTGTGGGGTTCCCAGCCTGGAGTAGCACTCAGGCCCCCATGGTCTACCCACCCAGCGTTTGGAAGGCACAGCAAGTTCTAAAGGTAGAGGTTTGCAGCAGAATCAAGGGAACTGTTTTTGGAGTGGGCTGCAGACAGCCAGGAGCCATAGTACTCAAGCCAAGAGAGAAAGAAGAGAAAGTCGGGGAAGCTGTGCAGGAGCTAAATCAAACTGTGTGTATGCTGCCTGGTGTTCCCAGGACTTCCACCTTACAAAAGAAACTGAACTACTGTGTTCCCTCTCGGTGAGGTAATTGTGGTGAGTGAAAATTCCAACAAGGGGAGCACCTGAGTGTGTTGTGTACTGTCTTGTTGTAATCCATGACGTGGAACCTTTGTAAAAGAGCCCTGGCTCAAAGGTATTTGTAATCCTAGACCTAAATAAAATAAAAAAAAAAAAAAAAAAGCTATAGCCTAAGTTTCAGGGTACATTTACTACAACCTAAGAGAGAGGAAATGGGGGGGGGTTGGAATAAAAGGGTAGGGGCTTTATCTCCTTTACATTCAATCTAGAGGTTTAGTTTAAAAAAAAAATATATGGGAAAAGGTGGTGGTGGGGAAACAGAAAACGGGAAGAATAAAACTAGAAAACTTTAATTTTATTATGCTGCTGTCCTCGCAATCCTGTTGATGCCTGGGGGTGCTTCTGTGGTGTGCTGAACAGCTGGGGGAGCACCTTGGGATATTGTCCTTTGGTGAGCTGAAGGGGGAGGGCTCCAGCTGTTGCTGCCCTCATGACCCTGTTGATGTCTGGGGGTAATTCTGTGGTGTGCTGAAAGCTGGGAGAGTGTCTTGGGAGTTTGTATGTTGGCGGGCTGAGTGGGGAGGGCTCTAGCTGCTGCTGCCCTCACAACCCTGTTGATGCCTAGGGGCACTTCTGTGGTGTGTTTTATAAAATGTGTAGTATTTGATGACACCTGGCCTTGTGTGTAACCAATGTTTGCCATGTCTGGTACAGGTGAGGGGTGGTAGCCTTTGTAATGGTATACGTATACCAAATAGACCTAGGTGAGGGACACATGGCTGAAGTCCATAGCAGTCTGTTGAATACTTCAGTGCATAGTTGCCAATATCCCTTGTACGGTGTTCTTTGTGGGATCCCCGTAGTGTTCTAGCCTACCTCCATGAGCTTGCCAATAATGTAGCCACACATGCCTCTTGGTGTTTTATTTAGACTGGCTCCCGATAGGATGATCCAGGGGTGGTCTGACAACAGACGGTCCCCTGAGTATTCAGAATCTCTGGCTGAGAAGGAGGCCAACTGAGACCAGGTATTCCTGATGTAAGAAGATGACCTATAGTAAGGTGACTCTGCATTTGCCAGTGGACTTAGTTTTCTCCTATACCATACACTTCCAGTAGTCTGCCAGACCTTGAGACTTCCTAGTAACACCCCTATGGTGGTGTCTTGAACTATTTTATTTTCCCTTTGGACAGAATAATTATGGTCTCCTTTTCCTCTGTTAGAATTCTTAAAACATAAAATTTAGAGTCAAGTGGTAGTCTACTTCGTGTCAGCTGGTTGCAGGTCCAGAAGATGAGGAAGTGGGATTGGGTTCATTTGGTAAAGTTTTAAGTATAGATTGCTACTTTCAAGTTTCTCTCCCAGAAGCAGTAGACCCATAAATGCAGGTGTGGTAAGTGGCTGTTTTCTAAAACATGTAGTATTTGTTGACACCTGGTCTTGTGTATAACCAATGTCTGCCAAGTCTTGAACAGGTGAGGGGTGGTAACCTTTGTAATGGTATACATATACCAGATAAACCTGGGTGAGGGACACATGGCTGAAGTCCATAGCAGTCTGTTGAATGCTTCAGTGTGTAGTTGCCAATATCCCTTGCAGGATGCTCTTTGTGGGATCCCCTGTAGTGTTCTAGCCTATCTCCATGAGCTTGCCACTAATGTAGCTACACATGCCTCTTGGTGTTCCTGTCTGTGTTAGACAAAGGTAGAAGGTGACGGCACAGCTTTCTACAGTACATAGGGACACTGGGTGGACTAGCAAATGTTAGCTAATGCTCTTGCTGCAGGCAGGAAGGATTTAAAGGGGGGAGTGTGTAACTCCTGGTTTCTCTTGTGGGTTCTGATAAAAACAGAAGATGCTCAAGAGCCTAAGGATTAATCAGTGGGTTCAATTCAGTTTCAAATTATTAGTAAGTAAATTGAAAGACGTGCTGTCTTTTACAGTAGGACTATGCAAAAGCATAATCATTTGTTACCATAAAAAAAGGTAAAAAATAAAATAAATTACACAGGCAAAAAAATGAGGTGTAGCAAGAGAAGGGGAGATCACTTGCAGCATTCACACAGTTTATAACAGATTTTTGAATATCATCACTTTGATACTTAAATCATGGAATTTATAGAAACTGATGGCAGAAAAAGTCTATTGGCCCCTCCACTCTGCCCACCCTACCTAACTGGTCTGCCTTGCCCTAGTGGCAACCCTCCCCTTTTGTACTGTCTTCACTTTTCTAACTAAACCCACCTGCCTGTACCATCTTAAAGCTGCTGATTGAGTTGGCCTGTACAACGTCTTCTGGTAGCTTATTCCACTTATCACCACCCATTCTGTGAAGAAGTGCTTCCAGTTGTCCTTTTAGAATTTCCCCCTTGCCAGCTTTAGTGAATTCCCTGTCATGCCTGTGTTTAAACTCAAGAAGAATAGTTCCTTGGCATGTTTTTTTATTTATCCCATGCAGGTACTTGTATTTGTCAATTATGTCACCCCTTTCCCTCCTATTCCTTCTGTTTCTCCACTGTGTACATAATTAAGTCCTGCAGACTCTCCTCGTGTGTCACATCCCCAAGGTCATGCACCATTTTAGTTGACCTGCACTGTACTGCCTCCACCTTATTGCAGTCTTTCCTCAGGTGTGGGCTGTCATACCTTGCACAGTACTACAGGTGTGGTTGCACCAGTGACCTGTACAGAGGGAGGGAGGGTAACTTCTCGTGTTCTACTGCTTATCCCCCTTCCATTGCATCCCAGCATTCTCTTTGCTTTGCTCACCGCCCTGTTGCAATGTGCAGACATTTTTAGTGTCTCCAATATCATCACCACTAAATCCTTCTCTTCTGGTGTGCCATACAGCGCCACCCCTCTCATTTCATATTGCACCATTCGGTTCCTTTTCCCAATGTGCATTACTTTACATTTTTTAGCATTGTAGTTCAGCTGCCAAGTCTTGGAACAGCTCTCTAAGCTGCAAAGATACACTCTTAGTTCCCTTCTCCATTCTTCCATCTCTACCCTTGTGCAGGTCTTTGTGTCATCTACAAAGAGGTAGCTCTTACCCTTAATACCTTCACCTGTGTCACAGATATAAATATTGAAGATGGCTAGTCCTAGTACTGACCCCTGAGGTATCTTTCTGGTCACTTCCCTCACCTCAGAACCCCCCCATTGACTACCACCTTCTGTGTTCTACCCCTCAACCAGATCTCCATCCAATTCACCATCTTTTCCTCCACCCCAAGGTCCCTAATCTTTTTGACCAGCCTCCAGTGGGGGACTTGTCAAAGGCTGTGCTGAAGTCAAAGGTATACTATATCAGTTGTCTGTCTCTTGTCTACAGCTGTGGTAACCTGGTTGAAAAAACTCAACCAGATTCATCTGGCAAGATCTTACCCTCCTGAACCCATGCTATCTGGGTCCTGCAGCCCGTTCCCATATAGGAAATTTACCAGGTCCTCCCTTAGTAGAGGCTTCATGATCTTACCCACTTTAGACATCAAGCTGACTGGCCTATAGTTCCCTGGCTCATCCCTCTTCCTACTGTTGTGCGGTGGAACCATATCCACTGTCCTCCAGTCCATAGGGACCAACACCATGGCTAGTGGGCTATTGAAAGTGTCTGCTAGTGGTACTGCTATAATCCTTGCTTCCTCCCTTACATCCTCAGGTATAAGCCATCAGATCCAATAGATTTATCAGCTTTCAACCTTGCTATCTTTTCCAACACACATTTCTCCATTATCTGGACCTTTACTCCCTCCCTCCCTTCCTATCCCCACAATTTGTCAGTGGCCCATCCTTCTCCTTAGTAAATAACGAACAAAAATAATTGTTCAGTTTCTCTGCCTTTTCCTTATCCCCTCCTCATACCTCTCATTGTTCTTAAGCATCACTACATCACCGTTGATATTATGTTTCTCCTGGATATACAGGAAGAACACATTATCCACTTTCTTAAAGGTGTAGTACACGCAGAATTTGTAAAAACATGTTGTGCAGGGTGTTTTTATTTGTGTGTGAACTCCTAGTGTGTCCTTCCCTCTGTCTGCTATCAGGAGTTTTTCCTAAATTAGCCTGCTAGCTTTATGGTAATTTTACAACTCCTGTGGATCTCCATTTCAGCTAAGTTTATTGCTTTTCTTATACCTAAGATGCCCTTACAAACAGCAGATGTTTTTTTCTCTCCGAGTGAACTCTCAAGCAGACATGCCAAACAAATGTGAATATCTTGAAAACCATACAAGGTACACATACACAACCATGACAAAATTGTTCACAACAAAAAGACCTTTACAGTGAGGGTAGTCACCAAGCTGAACTCTGTCTGTTTTTTTTTTAAATATAGCCATCCCTGCTGTTATATTGCAAAGCAGTGCTTGTTGCTGAATCTATGGGCTCGGCTACATCACTGTCACATGAGACAGGATGCATTGTAGGTACACGAAAAGCAATGAAGTTAACTGAGATGAAGATCCCCAGGGTCATAAAACTACCATAAAGCTAGCATGCTAATTTAGGAAAAACTCCTGATAGCTGACAGTGGGAAGGACACACTAGGACTTCACACACAAATCAAAACACTCTGCACAACCTATGTTTGGCCTTTCTCACCTTCCTGGTTGTTTATCTTGTTGCTTTCAGATACTTCACCCTGTTTTCCTTTCTCTGACCACCCTTATACTTGGAAAATGCGATCTTTTGGTTTTACTGTTGCCTTTACATTGGCTGTGAAACACACTGGCTCCTTATCCCTTTTACCCTGGAATACCTTTGGAATGGAGCTATCTGCCACTTTTATCATTGCAATTTTAAATGCTGCCACTTTTCTTCTGCACCCCCTGCCTTCACTGTGTCCTTCATACTATTCTCCAGTTGTCCCCTTATTTTTGCTGCAGCCCCCTTTTAAAGTCCCATACCTTTGTTCCTTTTGCCCCTTTGCCTATTTTCATCTGGACCTCCAGTGCTACCGTCCTGTGGTCACTGGAACCGAATGGTTTCAGGACTGCTACATTCTGAATTATGTCTCTGTTGCTGAGTACTAGAGATGCAGCAAATTTAAAATCCACCAGCAAAGTGAATGTGAAGTGGCCACTTCATGTTATCATAACGCTACGCGAAGTGGCCATTGGAAAGTGCTCACTTTGCCTTGTCATTATGACTTTGCATTGTGATTCCGCCTTAACGCAAAGTGAGGTGGAATGACAACAAGAGGGTAGCCCCACACACACATCACATGGCTTACAGTACTGTAAGTCACCTGCTTTAGCAAGGCAGGAAGGAAGTGAGTCATACAAACAGATAGTTTCACTTTCTCCTTTGCAGAGGTAGAAGGAGGAAGCATTTTGCATGGAGAGGAGAGTTTGGATTGTTATTCATTTGTATTTTGAGCAAATAGCAGAAAACCAAACAGCTTTTTTAAAAGCTAAATCTTCAGTTCTTTTTGTAGTGTTTTTTCAGTTCTTTTTTGTGACCAATTTCATTGTTTTATAAGTTTTGTTTTGTCTGTGTGTGTGCGTGTGTGTGTGAGACTGTGAGTGTGTGTGAAGAAGTCGCTTGTCACGTGATGCATTGGAGAGAGAAGGAGTGGGTTGTGCGACGATGGACCAGGGAGAGTCTGTGGCCCGTGGTTGTGGGCAAAGGGGAGTGCACACATGTGGGGGTCATCAGGTGTCATTGCACCACTCCCGACTGTTTGGTCCTGCCTCTTCCCCTCCAGAAGCAGGTGCACCACCAGTGACACTGGCACATCCACCAACTCCACCACCACCACCACCACCACTAGCAGCTGCAGGGGCTTCAGCAGCACCACCACTTCCACAGCAGCAGGTGGAGCTCCTAGTGTGTGACAGTGCTACCGGCACTACATCTGCCCCTCCTGTGCCTAGTCCCCCATGCAGCTCCCCAGTTTGGCAGTTTTTTAACTGTGTGGGGGGGGACAGCACCATTGTGGTGTGTCAGCTATGTGGTGTGCATATGTGCCATGGCCCCCGGGGGACACATCTGAGGACTGGTGGCCAGCGCACACATATACTGAACCACCACAAGGTGGAGTGCCAGGATGTCACCGAAAGGGCCAGGCCTCCACCTGCTAGCCCTTCTGTGGCAGTGGCAGAGGGTGCTGCTGGTGTTGTGCCTCATAGCCACAGCAGGAGGAGGGCCACAGCAGTAGCTACTCCACAAATACCCCACCACTGCCACCAACACCACCCTCACCACAACCACTACCTGGTTTCCCCCCGCACCAGTGGACCCCGCCACAGTGCCTGCAACACAGGTAGACATTGCACTGTTGTGGGCCATGCTGGAGGAAAGCAATGAGAGGGTGGGTGCTGTCCAGCAGTATGTGGAGCAGATCGAGCAACACCAGCTTCAGATAGTGTTGATGCTCCATCTGCTGCTGCAACATCATGGGATCCCCCATTAACTTATTGGTTCTGAACACCTCCCCCCCCCAGTGCTGTAGTGTTTTGTGTATTTTTATGTTTATTAACTGACAGTCATACATGCTCCTTATTACCCTGTTATTATAATCCAGTGCCTCAGTAATGTTTACTTTCTGTTGTGGAGTGGTTGTGGAAAAGCTGGTGTGCATAGTACAAGTATGATGTGCTAAATTGCTTGTGTGCAGTCAGTGTTGTTTCGTGTGTGTGTGTGTGTGTGTGTGTGACATCAGACATTGTGCAGCTTCTTGCAAGCGTATATTGCTGACTTATTGTAGTGCTTATGGTGTAAAGAATAGCGAGCAGAATAACCTATATTTTACAGTCACCATCATCATCAGCAGACTAAGTGACTAAGTGACAAGACTTTGTGACAAGGTACCTTTGTAAATGAGCCTATGGCTCAAAGGTTTTTCCAAACTGCTGTTAAAATAAATAAATAAATAAATAAAGTGATACGATACTTTTTCAGAGGTGTCTGGCCAGAGTGCACCTTAGTCACATACTGCACACATGACTTTTAGGAGAACATGTGTTTTTTGTGCTATGATCTCCGCTAAGTCATGTGTGCACTGTGAGTGACTGAGGTGCACAGTGTGTCCTGATACCTCTGAAAAATAGCATATCACTTACTCCGCTAATGGTACAAATAAAATATACGTCATATATTCTTTCTTATCTTTATTCTTGAGATACTGGAACAAGTCACACCATATACATGTTTGCAAGAAGCTGGACAATGTATGCACACACAGGAAAGAACACTGACGGCACACATGTAGTTTAGCACAACGTACTTGCACTGCTCAGTCATGCTTTTTGCGAAACACTTCCAATCAAGAGTCCCGACACAAAGTAAACATTACTGAGGCTCCATAAATATTTCATTTTTGAAATAGAAATTAAAGAGATTCACCAAGTTACAGCATTGCACCCGATACATGGGTGCCTTACCTCAAGGGGAATCTTTCTTGCTCCACATGTCCTTACATAGTGCAATATTTTTGGGCAAAAATGCCCATAATTTCATTAAACTGGATCACAGAGGACTTCATGTTCTGAAGAGCCTGATGGAGAAAAGCAGCGGAAAATACTGACAAAGACCTGGTCTGCACCATATTAAAAGAAGTGCACCTTTTATTATTTCAGACATGAAAAAAAGTAGAATAGCAGACTCAAATACTGGAAACAATAGTATCATACAAGTCATAAAGTGGCAATGTAAAATAGCATAAAAAAGTATAGGTCAAAATTTTCAACAGATTGTTGCACTGCTGCTTTAAAGAGATTCACCAAGTTACATAGTTATGGTATTGCACCCATATATGGGTGCCTTATCTCAGGACAATCTTTCTTGCTCATATGTCTAAGTGGCAAACAGCATTTGTATTTTAGTATTGAATACGGAGATTTCTTGAAGAGTTGCCTGTTCACGCCGTTAGCATGTGAGGTGTTAGAGAGCACGGTGCCTATTATACTGGTGGCCAGCAGTTTCCTAATGTTCTTTATGTTATAGTAGTTTGTAGAACGGGCATGTTTCGACTAACAAGGTTCTTGCTATTCGAAACATGCCCATGTTTCACCACTTACTGGCCATTATAGCACAAAGAAACATTTGGAAAGCTGACGGCCATTCAGTATAATGGAGCTCATCCCCGCGCTCTCCCTGGCATCACGTCATAACATTGCTGAGTGCAGGGCCGGAACTTGGACGGCTCTTCAGAACGGAAGTCCTCCGTGACCCGGTTAATGGAATTACGAGTGTTTTTCCCAGAAAAGCATTGCACTATGTAAGGACATGTAGAGCAAGAAAGATTCCCCTGGAGGCAAGGCACCCATATATTGAGTGCAATACCATAACTATGTAACTTGGTAAATCTGTTTAAAGCAGCAGTGCAACAATCTGTTGAAAATTTTGACCTATACTTTTTTATGCTACTTTACATTGTCACTTTACTTACATCCTGACTTGTATGATACTATTGTTTCCAGTATTTGAGTCTGCTTTGCTACTTTTTTACATGTCTGAAATAAAAAAGGAGCACTCCGTTTAATACGGTGCAGACCAGGTCTTTGTCAGTATTTTCTGCTGCTTTTCTCTGTCAGTTGTTATATATTACTTCTGTTGTAAAATTAACAGTTATGCAGCAGGCAGTGTTTTATAACCTTACAGAACAATATTTATTCAAAAACAGCTGCAAATAGTGATAAAAACATGTCAGAACAATATTAAAAGGTGTCCTTTTTTATTCCAGACATGAGAAAAAGTAGTAAAGCAGACACAAATTGTGAAGAGAAGAGAAGAGTATCATACAAGTCAGGAGGTAACTAGTGGCTGGCAATGTAAAATAGCATAAAAAAGTATAGGTCAAAATTGTCACCACATTGTTGCAATGCTGCTTTAATTTATAATTAAAGTATGATATTATGTGCTAACAATCACACCACACAAAATGCATCTGTCTTGTGTCCAGAAAATTGACTAGTGCTAAGGAAATGAAATGGGAGCATTACACCACATGCAAAGCCCTCCCAGAATTTATTGTGCAGTCACTCATGCGCACAGTGGTCACACAGAGTCCCCAGAATTTTTCTGCATCCCCAGAATGCATCTGTCTTGTGTCCAGAAAATTGACAAGTGCTAAAGAAGTGAAATGGGATTGTTGCACCACATGTAGAGTTCCCCAGAATTTATTGCGCAGTCACTCATGCGCGCAGTGGTCACACAGAGTCCCCAGAATTTTTCTGCATCCCCAAAATGCATCTGTCCTGTGTCCAGAAAATTGACAAGTGCTAAGGAAGTGAAATGGGAGGATTACACCGCATGCAAAGTCCTGTCAGAAATGATGACCGTGAGTGAACTGTTGCTGGTCCAAAGAGTACTGTGATTCTCACAAATGCGATGCGATCACCTCAACCGGATGGAAGCGTGCCCTTTGTCTGTACACTAATAGTAGCCTTGGTGAGTTGATATATACATATACGTATATATATATATATATATATATATACCTATATTTGTATTTTCTAGGTGGGGGGTTGACATATATAGACATGTACTCATTGTATTGTTTTATATTACAGGTCACAGATACTGTTGGTGTGCACATTCCAGTGCTTGATGAGAACTTTTTTGCATTGAAATTGGAAATGGGATACTCTCAAGCCAATGAAGGTAAGTATTTTTTTGGAGGGGAAGCATATTTGCAGGTAGGTCTCATTAATGGTTTCTTATTTGTCTGTTTGCAGATGTCACCAAGATCTGCAACAGAGTAGATGATCCAGATGGGGTGGGCAGAATGAGAAGAGATCTGGATAAACTAGCAAAATGGTCAGAAGAGTGGCAACTGGGATTTAATGTAAAGAAGTGCAAGATCATGCACATAGGGAAGAGAAACCCTGAAGCCACCTATGGGCTGGGAGGGGAGTTGCTAGCAGTCACAAAGGAAGAAAGAGACTTGGGCATCATCATCATCACTGATGACCTGAAATCATCCAAGCAGACCTCTAAAGCAGTAGGTAAGGCTAGGGGGGTGTTAGGGTGTATTAGAAAGGGTATCACAAGTCGTAAGAGGGAGGTAATAATCCCCTCTTTACAAGACACTGGTTAGGCCCCATCTGGAGTACTGCGTGCAGTATTGGAGGCCACACCTTCACAAGGACATTAACCAAATTGAGGCAGTCCAGAGAAGGGCAACCAAAATGGTGCAGGGACTGCATCAGAAGACATATGAGGACAGATTAACAGAGCTCAGTATGTATACCCTTGAGCAAGGAGGGAGAGGTGATATGATCAAGGCATTCAAACACCTTAAGGGCATTAACAAGGTGAAAGAGTCTAACATGTTTAAATATAAGAAAAATAGCAGGACAAGAGGACACAGCATGAGATTAGAGGGGGGCCGATTAAGAGGGAATGTGAGGAAATTCTTTTTCACAGAAAGGGTGGTGGATGCATGGAATGGCTTACCACAAGAAGTGGTGGCTATGAATACAGTGCAGGGCTTCAAACAGGCATGGGATAGGCATAAGGGAGCAATACAAATGACTATGAATATAGGCCACTGACAGAGCAAAGGCCGATGGCACATTTACAAGGTAGAAAAAAGAAATGGGCAGACTGGATGGGCCTTGCGGTCCTTATCTGCCGTCAACTTCTATGTTTCTATGTTATTTGGTTACTTCTTCACAGAGTTCATCTGCATCCTTCTTGAGTCTGGTGGATAATGATGGTCATGGTCATCGATTGAAATGACTTCTGCGTGTTGCATGTCTGGGGGTCTGATGTTGAAGAACTTCTTTGGATAAGGCAACAATGCCAGAACAAAGCATCTGGAAGTTTCCTAAAAAAAGAAATTAAGGACTTATTACAACGTGATTGCAGTAGTAACATATTGGGCCGGATATTCAGACTGCGCCAGGCAGTGGCGCAAGCCTAGGCGCAGCGCAACTGTGATTCGCTGGGGTCAGGTCCAGGTAATATTCAACGGGGATGCACCATGCCACAGCACCATCAAATATGGCAGGGCCAGTGCACATATTGCGCATGGCACAGTGGCACTACGCCAGCGCAACCACAGTCAGGGAGCACGGGGATGCACAAGCGCAAGTGCAGTTGCGCTAGCTGTATCATCCACAATATTCAGCAGGGGGCATGCAAATAATATATGCTAGGCACAAATGGGGCCATTTGCATGCCTTGTGCAGGGCAGCCCTGCAACTTGCGCCTGGTGCCCTGCACAGCATGATGTGTGCTGTGGGGATCCTGGGGCATCCTCGCCCTGTAGCCGTGATCGTGCAGCAGAAGTGTAAAAAGACATCCCTGTAAGTCTAGTGGCCCCCCCAGTCCCCGAACCCCTGATGCATATAACATAGGACCAGCCCAGGTGGTCTAGTGGTCCCCCCTTCAACCCGAGTCCTCGATGCCCCATAAAACGTACTGCTGCCTGTTCCTGGTGGACTAGTGGACCCCCCAACCCGGTTCCGCGTTCTCAGTAAATGCGTACACCTAAAGTCTGTGGTAGTCTAGAGGACCCCTCTCCCTCCCGAGTCCCCGATCTCAGTAATATGCACACCCGGCATTCCCTGGTGATCCAGTGGCACCCCTCCCACCCACTCACAAGACCCATTGCCCATCCCGCTTCCCCATCATTGGCGGGGCGGTTGCATCCCGCCCACATACCATCCATCCATCTGTCCGCCGAATGACCAGTATGGACTGTAAGCCCATTGGTCCCCTGTGTGGACCAGTGGGCTTGCAGGGCATAGGGTACTAGACAGTCACAAATATGTGATTTGCAGATCGTGAAAAGTGAGAATAGATATGGCGTGCAACTGTCAGCATTTCCTTTACATCAGGGTGCTGCAGAAACTCCTGCACCACAAGATTTAAACAGTGGGCCATGCACGGAACATGAAAATTGCCACCATTCGTGATGCATTTCACCACATTTGACCTATTTTCACTTGCTATGAACCCAGCTCTCAGGGACGGGGGTTCAGCCAGTTGTCAATTTCAGTCAGTACCACGTCCAAAATGTTTTCACAAGTATGTGAACAGGTCACATTATGCATAGCAATCGGTGCATGCTGTCAAATTCCTGGAAGATTGCTACCTAGACAATCCATCTTACTGCACTGATTATTCACAGTACAACAGCACAAACAACTCCTGGCACCTGCGTCCAGTGTGCAGTTATACACAAATATGAACTCCCCGCTGTTTTACCACTTGTCCACATATCCATACTTAAATGGATGAATGGAGAGAAAGAATGTTGAAGGGCATGTCTTACTTAGTCGGACACAGTACAGTACAACTCGGGGACAGCACGGGTGGAAAAGTATGTCCTGGATGGGACTTTCCATTTTGGACAGGCACATTCAGCAAACTGCTGGAACCCAGAATTCTCCACAACAGAGAAGGGTAAAAGATCAATTTCCAGCATTTCAGCTACAGCAGCAGCAGTAAGTTTATGTGTCACTGCATGATTGGGTGGGTACTTCAGCTTATGTGCAGAAACACTCTGTAACATAGGCTGACAAACATTTTACATGGGGTGTGATGACAAATGGTTCTGCTCTGCGAATGGCAGGGGGTGGAGTGTGGACGTTTGATGAAGACAGTTGCACAGATGATGATGATAAACCCACAAATGGAGTTATTTTGTCACATTTATGAACCGGGATTGATGTATCACTTGCATTAGACATACTGCATTCACCACCACCACCAAAACTGCTACTCTCACCAACACTGGACAACATTTCAAAATCATTATGCTCTTCCACCTCATCATGCCTGTAGTAATCCTCTGCTCTTATTTCATCACTACTACACACATTTAATTTCCTACTTGATTTAACAGTCATGGAAGGGGATAACATGCTCGTTATGGTTGATGACGAGGGTGAATGCCCCACTGTGGTATTAGCTGCCATCTTGTGCTGGGTCCACAGTGTCATGTACCTGTTCTTAAGATGCGTATGCTGTCCTCCTGTGCCCAGATGGCTCCCCGTTTTACCTCGACTCACACGCACATGGCAAACCTGGCAACTGACTCATCATTGACATATTGCACAAAAAGTCCCAAATGAGGGATTGTGATGCTCTAGTTTTAACATGTCCCTGATGCTGCTTATTGGACTCCATTCTTTTAAGCCATGAAGTGTGTGTGTGTGTGTGTGTGTGTGTGTGTGTGGTGTGTGTGTGGGGGGAGGGTGCTACGGATTTTTCGGGCAGGACACACTTGGACTGCAACTGACCACCATGACTACCTATCATTATTACTGAGTCATCATCATCACCATCAAATGAAACTGGTAAGTCACAAGTTTTTACCGGGGCAGTATTATTGCAAAGAGACCCAGGCACAACCACGTTGAATTCCTTTTTCTCTGGTTCCCAACTGGGGTCATTTACATCATCATCATATTCATCAACATCACCCACATCCACATCTTCTGCTTGGAAACTGGCATGTGGACTGCATGTTGCAACCACAGCAACATCATCATCATCAACACCACCATCACCTGATATTTTTTCACCACATTGTGAATCACTGTATGGAAAATGCGTGACCTGAACCACAGTGGAAGAAATGTCACGTTGTATGCTATCATTGACATGATTATCAAAATCCTCATGTTCAGTTACTGGGATGTTACTGGGAAGTATGACATCATCTACACTGTCACTCACTCACACTGCTTCACACGCCACTATATTTTTGGACACGGTAAACTGGTCAGAAGTGGAACTTGAGGTAGCAATACTCGTACCACCACCAGCAACTGCACTAACACCACCAACTGGAACAACATCACCTCCTCCAATTATGAGTGAAGCTACTGATTGGGCAGTAAAAACATTGCAGGAGAAATACCTTTCCTCACATCAGCAGTGCACTTCTGTGTCTGCGTACTACCACACCCACAGACAATCTTACCACTGGCAGCAGTGCCATGGTGAGAAACAGCTTTGCTTGCACGTCTCTTTGCAGGCATTTTGGGGGATCAACAACAATATTCTAAACAAATTTAGATTTTGGAACGTTCACTCTGAGTGGGAGGCGCTCTATGTGAAGCCAAAAAAACAACTGTGGCTTTAGCAACATATACAGACGCAAATTCATAAGTTCAACAACACCTTAACTAACCAGTGGTGCTGAAGTCACAAACAATCCAATCTGGAAAATAATTTCTTTTGCTGGTGGGGGTTGGGGGCACTGACTGCGGATTTTTACAGCAGTGCAAGCGGCAAAACAAAGAAAAGATACCACAACGGCAGTACAAAATCATGCAGCTGAAGTGCATAGCAGGTTCACACTGCTGCGCCTGCAGTTACACTGTGGCACAATAAAAGGTGTATTATTTGATGTCACGCACCACACACACACACACACACACACACACACACAATTTGTCTACAAGTAATGCGTAGCAAATTGAAAACTTCAGTAATATACCACGTACTGTAAACAACCTGAAATTATGAACTGCTGCACCAGATCTACACAACACACAATCAGCAAAAAAAATGTCAACAATTACTGACAATATTACTGAGTACATTAACACAGTCATATAACAAAAATATAACCAAAAAACAAAGAACTCCCTATTTCTCCAACTTAAATCTACCTACACCACAGATACACCCCTTCCACAAAGCACACTTCCACTGTTTCTCAGTACTAACATACTAAAATGCCAGCAGAATAGGCCTAACGGTCTTTCGCGTCTGCTCGTTTGGTCAGCCCCCACCCTGGGAGCTGACCTTGCTGCCCCCCTCGCCTTCACTGGCTTCTCCCTTCCCAGTTCTGGATATTCTCGCTGCATTGGATTTTGCTTCCAGAACCCTTCCCCTGTACCTGTCCCACCCCTCTTGAACCTCCCCACCGCCTCTGCCTCCACCAGCCCCTAGGCAGCGATTCCATGGCTCCACCACCCTCTCAGTGAAGTAGCACCTCCTCCTTTCTCCTGAATCTTCCCCTCCAGTTTCCACCCATGCCCTCTAGTGGCCCTCTCCTCCTTCCTTTGAAGCACCCTGACTGTTTCTCCCCTATTTACCCCCTTCATGTACCTGAAGACCTCTGTCATGTCCCCCCGGTCCCTTCTCTCTTCCAATGCGTACATATTTAGCTCTTCGAGCCTCTCCCCATAGGTCCTGTCCCCCAAGCCCTAAATCATTTTGGTTGCCCTCCTCTGGACCCTCTCCAGGAGTTTAATGTCCCTCTTTAAGTGTGGCTTCCAAAACTGCACGCAGTACTTGAGGTGCGGCCTCACCAAGCAGTCATACAGAGGGAGTATCACTTCCCTCCTTCTGGAGTTGATCCCCCTAGCGATGCATCCCAGCATCCTGTTGGCCTTGGCTGCTGCCCTCCTACAAGTATCCGAGTTGTTCATCTTGACATCCACCACCACCCCCAGGTTCCTCTCAGCCATCGAGACTTGTAGCATTCTCCTCCCCCCAGCGGGTGTGCACTTGGCCCGGGTTTCTGGCCCCCAGGTGCACAGACACAGACTGAATGTTGCACATTAACATTCAAAATCCACACACAAACAATAAACACTTGATGATACTGTAAGAGCACAGAAGGGTTTCCTACAATCGATGAACTAAAGTTTGAGCAAAGAAAATTACTCAAAAAGGCTTTTTTAACAGCTTTTAGAGGGTTTGAATCATAGACAGCTCTCAGAACACACTGTTTCCTACAGCTTCCTACACACACTACCCCAAACTGAGGCTGTGCAGAACAATATAGAGCCCATGTGACCTGAAATCCCATGAATCACTGCAAAATTCGCCTTTGGAGCTTAAAAACAAGGTGAAGTGAGGCGAAGTACATTGTTTTCAATGCACTTTGCCTTTAAGATTGGTGGAGTAGTGGTCTAGGAAGGTGGAGTAACGCAAAGTTATTGTTTTTAATGGACTTCGCGTCACCTTCATGCCACGAATCACTTCTCGGAGCGAATTGGCCCACTTCGCCCACCACTACCAAGCACCAGATCCAGAAAGGCTTCCTAACTTGTTGGGCCTGGAACTCATTGCTCTAGAAATGTCTCTTGGCGGGCATACACCAGAAATGAATTCCTAGTATTAACCACGATTAAAACTTTCCAGTCCATGTCCGGCATGTTGAACTCCTCAGCTACCACCACTTCCCCTGGACTTGTTGCCCTCTTATGTGCCTCTTCCATTGCCCTATTATCTGATCCTTGGCTTGGCATGGGGGCATGTAGACCACCCCTATTCAGATAAGTTTCCCCTTCCCTGTTCCTGCTAGTACCCCCAGGGTTGCAATTCCTCTGCTCCCCCCAGACTTCCTATTTCTATTGCTTTAATCCCCTCCTTAACATACAGCACTACCCTTCCTTCCCTGCCCTTTGCTCTTTCCTTTTTGAAAAGGGTATAGCCTGGTATGGTTATGTCCCAGTCATGGTTCAAGGTTGACCATATCTCTGTAACCACCACAAGATCATGTCCACCCTCTGTGACCAGTGCCTGGAGTTCTGGCATTTTGTTGCCCAGACTCCTAGTGTTGGCACATGCCATTTTCCAACATTTTCCCCAAACTCCCTCTTTTCTCTTTTCCACAGGTTTACTTGATCCTGCTGAGTACAGTGGGGGGAGGTCAGAAAGGCTCCTGTTGTTTGTGGCATTTTCTGTGTGGTTTGTCACTCTGATTCCCCCACATTAGTTTAAATGAGCTAAGTGTTGTGCCCACTTTTCTCCCAGAACCCTTCTGCCTGCCTTGTTGGGGTGCAAGCCATTATTTTGAACAACCTTCAACCCCTCCAAATTGCGCCCCAATCCCTGTGAAGTTGAAATCCACCCTCCCTGCATCAAATATTTAGCCATGCATTAAACTGGAACATGTACTGTTCCCTTTGGTTTAGGTATGACTGCGGTAGTACCTCCGAGAAGGCTACCGCTCCTGCTCTCTCCTTCGCTAACTTTTCCAGAGTGCACACCAGTTCCAAGCTCTATTTGCTCAGATCATTCATGCCCACATGCACAATAAGATCTGGCCTTTTCACCTCCTCTCCCATGAGCTCCACCACCCTGGCAATAAGTCTGTCTGCTGTTGCCCTGGATAACAGCAGACCACCTCTTTGCCATGAGGGGTAAGACCCAATTCCCTTCCAGTGCACTGAGTCCCCCATATATGTACCTTCCTCTTGTCCCCTTTGAGGTTGACTCTCCTCCTGGTCTGCTTGCTGACATAGCCTGCCTGCTGGGCATGCTAGCTCCCTCTTCTCTCTCTTTATGGGAGGCCGGGGGACTTCCTGCAGGAGGGTAAACCTATTGCGACAGCTCTGGTTCCACAGGCTTGGGCTTCCCCTTTTCCCTTCCCTTCCCTTTCCACCCCCACCCCCTCATGGCTCTCCAGCCACCTTCTCAAGCCTGAGACAGCCTATATGGTGATTGTGGCAGAAGTGCCCTAAGTGGCTTGGAGACTTCAGTTCTCAAGCAGCATATATCAGCTCTTGCAACTTCCAGCTCCACCCTTATTAGCTGAGACAGTGGTCAGACTCCCAGAGCAGTCTGTTATTCATCACTGTCCCACACCCCCTACACTCCCCCCCCAGTCCACCAAAGTGTCCCGTCTGTATTATGGTTCTATACTGTAGTGGAAAGAGTTAATTAAATTAATTAAAGCTAGTTAGAGTCTGCTAAGGAACCTAAATCACTGGATTCCTTCTGGACACAGTGTTATGTAACATGAGCAATGGGACCAGGGGGGTAGAGCCAGGCTGTCTCCTTGAGAGAATGGATTTGGAGTCAGTTGAGAGAAGGCTCTGGTAGTATACAAAAGGAGTTTTGTTTTCCTCACAAGAACTGCCCTGATTCTACAGAGCTGACATGGAGGCAAAGGTAAAGGGAATAAGTGCATGTTAGCTTATGCTCCTTGTGGAGGAGGTACAGTACCTGGTTCCAAGAATCAATGGGATTTTAGAATGCCTCACTACTGGCTTTCCCAAGTGTCAAGCATATGCTGTAGTGCCAGATTCACCATATTATGGATTACCAAGTGCCTAGTGTGTGCTGTAGTGTCCAAGGTGCTCCGATATTGCTTGTAAAGTGCCCAGCATATGCTGTAGTGCCATTTTTGCCCTTGGGTGACAGGTGCTAGTCATTAATCAGTTTCTGTACACAGTTCCCCCCATAAAGAAGGAGTGGGTTGATATACATGGATGCAAATGAATTACTCTGCATATTGCAGTCTCTAACAGAGTTGTGCACCCTGGCCGATGCTTTTCCAGGAGGAGGAAGTCTGATGCCTTAAAAAGCATGCCATGCTGCTTGACCTTGACCCTGTGTGGACATTAATGAGTCAGTGTGTTACAAGTGCCCCTCAGACCTCATGACTGTTGTTCATGTTTTAATGTCCTATAGTGGTGCCTGCCTGGATTGAAAGCATTGTTTTGAGTTATTGCATGCCAAAAGGAATTAACGGCCATTGAGACTGCCTTGTTTTCATGCTGCAGTTTTGCACTGCATGCCAGTCAGCACCACTGTAACTCTGGCTGGTTTGCTCCCATGCTGGAGGACCTCACAGTACTCGACAAGTAGGGGGCTGGTCACACGCAGAGGAATTGTGAGTGGTAAAATGAGGGCAACCCTTCCCAATGTGAATGCAGGACAGTTGAGCTAGCAGAATGTTCTGAGAGGTGAAATCAGGGATGTCATTCCTATTATGAGTACAGTCTGTCTAGCCCAGCAAATTCACACATTGAAACTATTACTCCCCATCCCCACAAATGGCATTGCAAGTACTGTACCAGCAATATCCTCCAGTTGCATTTTACGGCATCAAAATCTCTTTAGCAGTCAGAGGCCAAGGCAGCTGCCAGGACCCCCAGCCTGCTTGTGAAGTTGAAGGGAGATCCTAGATTTCAGATTGCTCATGACCTCAAAAGTTATTAATATAGCCAGAAATTTAGCAGAGTACTATATATTAAATGAGCTGCAACTCCAGCATCCACAAAGTCCCAGCAAAAAGCCAGTCTTTTGCACCTTTGGTTCTTCAGAATCCTTGCTAAATCAAGAAAAAAATTAAATATGGTGTCCCTGTTAGTTGATGTTATCTTTCAACCAAGGTGCAGAGAGTACTTTCTTGCACATGTAAGGACACCAAGCACTGTTGAGGTGGGGTCTACCATCTTTTGTAACATGGCAACTTTCTCCAAGACTAAATAAAGAGAAATGATTGGTGCAAAAGCATCAGATGGTATACTTTGGAGATGGCATTAATTTTGCAATAATGCCATCCTCAAAGTGAAGTACCATGCTGATCCAGACATCTCAAAAAGCAGCACAGCAGGAAAAGGTATTAGAACATACAGGAGTGGTAATTGTCTGTCCCACCCTCCCACCCACCCATAAGCCCATGACAATGTGTGTGCATCACTGACCGGTATTCTGCAGGAATGTAGAGGGGCAAGCACCATTCACACGCAAAAGCACAGTAGAGCAACCTGCCAGCGAGCTCCAGATTGAAACGCGGTGTCAGATGGATCGCACTCCGAAATGCGATCTGCATTCAATTAGAAATTGGTTGCAGTACATGGGACGGGCAGTGGGAAGTAATGGTGTGTATAAGTGACCCAGGACAGGTTCAATGCAGTGATAAAATGAATCACTGGGGACGAGAGAGCGAGGCATCAAACAGGGTAGGGAGCGACATTGGAGTGATGCTGTACACACACATAGAAGCTGAGCAAATATGCAAAACAGAAGCAGGCGGAAGTACTGCATCGCACAAATGACCATATCATGGACCTCGTACGGCACCTATGAAAATAATAGCCGTGCTGATCTCTGAAATTGTCAAAAAGAAATGGTGACACATACTTTCCTCACAGTTGTATTTCCTATAGTTTGCACAACAACAGCATATGAATCACACTCCCTGAAATGTTGCAAAGTGCTGGACAGAAATGGAAACAGAGCAAAATGTCATTCTACTGTTTCATAGATACTATCGAATTAAGAATCATAGTTAACATATTGTCCTACAAGCCATGTTACAAGAGCATTAAGTCACTCTGAAGGTGGCATCTAATGGGAAATTAATGCATGGTTGGGCCATTGTAGGCACTCAGCCTTTGGCCTTCTGCCACAACCCTCCCAACCATGCATTAAATCCCCATTAGATGCCACCTTCATCGTGGCTTAATGCTTACATATAGTTTCTCTGTGTCAATTGAAATACTGATTACACTTCCAGTAACAAAAAACAGACTATTGCAGGGAGTGAGAATTTTCAGAAATGTGTTTTCTATATCTTAAATACTGGGCATAATAACCTAAATATTTGTGTCAAACAAGCCACAAGGAGGAACAAAATGTTTTTTTTTTTTACAAGCATAACTCTCAACAACTTTCCTGATAAATCAGGGACAAGGATGGCAAAAATAATGTGGTAAAATGAACTTGGATACTGTCTCAGCTTAAGAGCATGAATTGCGAAGTTGCATTAATACAGTATAGGAATCCCACTTTAGTGAACAGGAACACAGAAAACTTTAAAGGAAAATGGATAGGGGAAGCACATGCATACTCCTACCCACATGGGAAAAATGTACTTTTGAGAAAACACAAAACTTGTTGATGGTAGTGGAGGAGAGTTGAGAAGTCAATCAATGTAGATGGGTAATGAGTAGCCGACATGATCAAGACACCCCACAGGGTGTGGAGAGGTAGTCTCGAAGGGTCTTCGGACCTTCTTCTACCTAATTAAACCGAGTAAACCCCCCCTCACAATTATAAACATTTATGAACCAAACACTCCCTCACAGGTATTCTTCCAAGAGATCTTTCAGCAACTGACAGAGAAAGCATGCGTCCATTGTTTGGTAGTAGAGGATTATATGCTGCCAAATAACATCTACACACAGTAGAGGAATGTAAAATCCCTGGTATATCTATTTGGGACTATGATCCTGTGGCCTTGGCAATTAACTTTGGAGGACCCAACAAGAAAAGCACCTGGAGAGTCAATGACACCTGATTAAGGAACCCTGTGTTCCAAAATGACATAAAGGAAGCACTTTCAGAATATTTCATGCAGAACCAGATGGGCTGTATCATCATCCATGATCTGGAATTATACGAAACCTACAAGAAGAGGCAAAATTATTGCATACCTCACTAATGAAGAGAGAGAAAGAGAACCCAGAAAAATTGAAACTCAAAGAGGCAGCTGGCAGCGCTGGGGAAAATACATGACCAGGATAACAACCAAGACACATTTGAGAAACTAGGGGAAATTAAACTACAGCAGCTAAGAACAGCAACTAGCAGAGCTAAAAGACAATGAAGATACAGTACATAAGAAAGACGTACTATTGTACAGCCAGGGCAGCAGAGCAGGAGGACTCCTAGCTTTACAGTTGCATAAGGAACATGCCAAACTGACAATGCAAAGAATTAATGCAGGAGAGGTGGGAGCGTTATTTAAAACTAAATTGCAGGAGACAGCGAAATAATTTGAATTTGCTTAGTTTTAGAGTACAAAAGCAAGTGGGTGAACACACACTTTGTAATCACATGTTCAAGTCTGTTGATATCTCTTCCAGGTTTATTACATAGAAACATAGAATCTGTTGGCAGAAAAGGACCGCCGGGCCCATCCAGTCTGCCCTTTTTCCCTACCTGTACGAGCGGCCGATGCCAGTAGTAGGTCACCTGCTTTAGCTATTCCTTCTCATCTCTGTGGTCCCCTTATTCATATCCCATGCATGTTTGAATCCTGCTACAGTGCATGCTCTCACCACCCCCTAGGGCAGGCCACTCCATGCATCCACCACACTTTCAGTGAAAAAGAACTTCCTTCCATTTCCCCTTATATGGCCCCTCCAACCTCATGTCATGCCCTCTTGTTCTAGTACTTTTTTTAAACTGGAAGATATTTTCCCTTTCACCTTATTTATGCCCTTGAGGTACTTGAACATTTCCATCATGTTCGCCCCACTCCCTCCTGTGTTCCAATGAATACATATTGAGGTCTTTTAACCTATCCTCATATGACTTATACTGTAACCCCTGCAGCATCTTAGTTGCCCTTCTCTGCACCATCTGGAAAGAAATCTCCAAGAGGATTTTCTAGCACTTTGTACTCGGATTAAGGAGTCGTGTTTGGTTATGAATTACAAAAAAAACAAATCAATGGTCTTTAGGAAAAAACAAATAGGAAAGGTCGATGTTGTCCCCAGTATTAAGATCATTACTGATAACGGTGGTCAAATAGTTCAAGATACAAAGTATAGATATTTGGGTGTCTGGCTGGATGAGAGTCTGATTTTCGACTATCATATAGAAGACACCATAAATAAGCTAAATAAGCAACTGGGAGCTTTTAGACACTCAAAATTATGTTTGAATAAGCAAATGAGATTGGCGGTTGTAAATCAACTTTTACTTCCAGTTATGGACTATGGAAGCCATGTATATGATTTTGCTCATAAAAAAAAAGTTTGGCGAAAGTTGATACGATGTACAATAGACTTGCAAGGTTTATATTAGGAAAAGGAACAAGTTCACATCACTGTACTTTGTTTAGTAATCTTGGATGGTTAACCCCAACTTTAAAAAGGAAGTTGCAATGGGCAAATTTAATTCATAAAGTCCTACATACAAAAAAAAAAAACTTACTTATTTTAAAAATTAGAAATAATACAACATCATTATAATTTACGCCAGACACCTTTAAGATGATTTATTCCTCTGAAATTAATACATAAATACAGTTCTATGTGTTTTCCAGCTATTGTGTTTCAAATATGGAATTCAATAAACAAAGAATCCATAGTTAATCAGATTGACGCTAAATTATTTATGCAGGAGTTAAACATGAATTGAGTGTACGTTGTACGTGCAACGACTAGGATATATGAATATAATGTTGATGTAAGTGATGCTGTAAGATATTTGTTATACCTGTTATTGTCTTTGTACTTTATGTTATAGTGAAAACAGGAGCATCTATAATATAGGATTTTTTTTCCTAATGATGTTTTATACCAGCTTGTCTTGTATAAAAAGAAAGATTTTTACTGCTATTACTATCTCCAACCTGTCTATGTCCTTACGAAGGTGCAGCCTCCAGAACTGCACACAGTACTCCAGATGAGGCCTCACCAGCATTTTGTACAGTGGAACCAGTACCTCCCTCCTTCAGCTTGTGATGCCTCTTCCTATACAACCCAACATCCCACTGGCCTTCCCTACTGCCTTTGCTGCCTGTTTGGTGGCTTTCAGGTCATCTGTGATAATGACCCCCAGATCTCTTTCCTCTTTGGTGACTGACAGCAGCTCTCCCTTCATCTTGTAGCTCTCCCCCGGGGTTCTACTCCCCACATGCATGATTTTGCACTTCCTTGCATTAAAGCCCAGTTGCCACACCTCAGACCATCTTTCCAATTTCTCTAGGTCTTTTCTCATCCTTGCCATGCCCTCTGGCATATCAACTCTGTTGCAGATCTTGGTGTCATCTGCAAACAGGCAAATCTTCCCCTCCAGCCCTTCTGCAATATTGCTGTTGAAGTTATTTAAGATTCCTGGTATGAAGAGTTACTAGATTTCTTAGGAAATATTGTAAATAATAAACGCATTAGTTATCAGTTATTTAATAGAGCAGAATATTTTAATGATCATGGGGCAGCCTTTCTTTTCTTTTTCAGTTGTATAAGTATTTAACTGCATCCTTGTCAACAAATAAGCTTGTAGGGTTGTATATAAAGGATGATGCAATTGTATAGATCAAAAAGTGTTGTATCTGTATCAGTTTGATTAGACTATTCATTCTGTAATGTTTAGATGAAATGCTGATTCTTGATTGTTCTTTTAAATGCCAATATCATCTTAAATTGAAAAAAAAGAAGAGGACTGGCCCTAGAACTGACTCCTGAGGTACTCCACTGGTCACCTCCATTCCCTCTGACTAGGTTCCATTTACTGCCACCCTCTGCTTCCTGTCCCTCAGCCAGTTGCTAACCCAGTTCACCTCCTTGTGGTCCATTCCTCGACTACCCAGCTTGTTGCCCAACCTCCTATGTGGAATGGTATCGAAGGCTTTGCTGAAATCTAGGTAGGCGACATCCACCGCTCCCCCTTGGTCCACTACTTTGATCATCCAGTCAAAGAAATCAATTCGATTTGTTTGACAGGACCTTCCTGCTATGAATCCATGTTGGCTTGGATCCTATGCCCCAATGGATTCCAGATGTTCCACTATTCGCTGCTTGAGGAGTGTTTCCATGATCTTACCCACCATTGACATGAGACTTACTGACCAGTAGTTCCCTGCCTCCTCTTTGCTGCCACTCTTGTGAAGAGGGACCACATTTGCCCTCCTCTAGTCCTCGGGGACTACACCAGTATTTAGGGACTCAGTAAGCAGGACTGCCAACTTCCCCCTTAGTTCTTTCAGGATCCTGGGACGAATGCCATCCGGACCCTTGGCTTTGTCCACTTCTAGCTTTGTAAGCTTTTTATGTACCCTCTCCTCTGTAAAAGGACTGGTGTCCACCTCTGCCCCCTCTATGCCTCTGTTGTCTAATCTTGGCCCCTGTCCCTCCCCTTCCACTGTGAAGACCAAGTAGAAATAAAGAACAAAAGATATTAGATGCCTTCCAGGATGGGTTCCTAACTCAACTCGTGGGAGAGCTGACAAGGGAGGGTAATATTCTGGACTAGGTACTTGTGAACGGAGACCAGGTAAAGAATGTGGTAGTGGAGGACCCCCTGGCAGGAAGTGATCATTCAGTAGTTTGGTTCACCTTAGACCTAGGGAAGGAGTGGAACCAAACCAAAACAACCGTGGTGGACTTTAGGGGAGTTGACTTCGGGGAGACGGCTGACATACTCAGGTAGCATTTAGAAAATATCAGACCCGGGATGAGCACAGAGAACCAGTGGGGGAGTCTGAGATTGGGCTTGCTGGAGGCTACAAAAGTCTGCACTAAATCCCAGCACAAGAAGGCTAGGGCAAGAAAACCCTGTTGGTGGTCAAGAGAAGTTCAGCAGGGGGTGAAGGAGAATAGGTTGGCCTTCAGATGGTACAAATGCTCCCGCAGGGAGGCAGATAGGAATGAGTACCACAGGATCTCAGATGAAGTCAGCAGATGGGTAAGAGCATCCTAAGCTGATAAGGAGCTTAGGCTAGCGCAGGGGATTAGGGTAGGGGAGAAGGAATTCTATAGATATGTTAGGGAGAGAAAGAAGGGGGACAGATAAAAAGATTAAAGAAGGAAGGGGTAGGATGAAGAAACAGTAGAGCAAGCAGAAATATTTAATGAGTATTTCTGCTCAGTCTTTATTAGAGAAAGGGAGGGTCCATTACCACAAGGGGGAGGCAGGATAGGGACAGTGGAAGGGGGATCAATTACGGAGTGTGAGATCCAAATGGAGAGGGTGAGGGAGGGTCTCAAGTCCTTGAAGACTGATAAGGCCTCAGGACCAGACACATTCTAAAGGAACTGGTGGATGTCTTGGCTGCACCAATGATGGAATTGTTCAATTCCTCCTTCCAATCAGGATATGTGCCACTTGACTGGAGGACAGCACATGTTGTGCCACTCCACAAGAGTTGACTGAGGGATGAACCGGGTAACTACAGATTGGTTAGTCTGACGTCCATTTTGGGGAAACTAATGGAGACTATCCTGAAGGAAAGGATGGTGGAGTTTCTGGAGGCAAATGGCTTTCAAGATGAAAGCCAACATGGGTTCATCAGGGGAGATCGTGTCAGACCAACCTAGTCGAATTCTTTGACTGGGTGACAAGATCCCTTTACAGTGGAAAGCCGGTTGATATCTTGTATTTGGACTTCAGCAAGGCTTTCAGTTCAGTCCCGCATGGAAGATCAATATGTCAACTTAGGAACCTGGGGGTAGGGGAAAAAATGGTGGGCTGGATAACAAATTGGCTCAGCTATCGGCAGTAGAGGGTGGTGGTAGGGGGAGAGGCTTCGACTTATAAGAGGGTTATCAGCGGGGTCCCTCAAGGATCAGTATTGGGCTCAATCCTGTTCAATGTGTTCACTGCAGACATTGGGGAGGGAGTAAGGAATAAGATGAGTCTATTCACAGATGTCTTTAAGCTGGGTGCGGTGGTAGACAGTGAGGAGGGTAGGAAGACACTTCAGGAGGATATGGTCAGGTTGAAAAAGTGGGCTCACACTTTGCAGTTGGGGTTCAATGTTCTGAAGTGCAGTGGATTACATCTGGGATTTAGGAACCCTTGATATAACTATCATCTGTGGGGAAAACTGCTGTTGACATCTAAGAGGAAAAGGACCTGTGGATGGTCATAGATGCCAGGATGAATAATTCAGAACAACACCAGAGAGTGACTGCTAAAGCAAACAAAGCACTTGGGTGTATAGCTAGGGGAATAACATCAAGGAGAAGGGAGATCATTCTGCTCCAGTACAACTCCTTAGTGAGGCCTCACTTGGAGTTCTGCGTACAATTTTGGAGGCCTTACTTAAACAGGGATATTGCCCTTTTGGAGAGAGTACAGAGACGTGCCACAAGGATGATCCATGGCCTGAGGGAAATGTCCTATGAGGAACGACTAGGAGAGTTGAACATGTACTCCCTGAAGAACAGATGGGACGGGGGGGTCATGATAGGGGTCTTCAAATATATGAAGGGAATAAATAGGGTAGACATGGATGGTCTCTTTACGCTGAATGGGGAAGGAAATAGGAGGGGACATAACCTTAAGCTAGCAGGGGGTAGGTGAAGAGACATTATTTCACAGAGAGGGTGGTTGCACCTTGGAACACATTACCAGGGGAGCTGTTGGCAAAGGAAACTGTGGAGGGCTTCAAGGTGGGTTGGGACAGGTTCATGGGCAAGGTGCAGGTTGGGGGAAGGTAAAAACAGGGTGCTGGGGGTGTGACAGATAGAAGAGAGTGCTTGGGGGGGACAGCTGTTGAATCTTAGTCAGGAGCTGCATCTCATGCAGACGAGATAGATCGATAGGCCTAATTTGCTGTCAGTTTTGTATGTATGTATGTATTTGTTTAGAATTGACGCCTTGTCTTGATCTCCTTCTATGGTTTCTTCCTTGTCCCCTCTGAGTTTAGCGATTCCCCCTGCACTTTCTTCCCTCACTAACGTACTTATAGAATGTGTTATCTCCTTTCCTCACTGACTGAGCTAGTCTTTCCTCAATTTGCGCCTTACAGCGTTTCTATATGTATTTTATGCTTTTCCCCCCCGTTTTCTCCCCATAGGTCCTGGAGCTCCAGAAAACATGGCAGTGCATGCACATAGAGGCGCACATGCACTCTGGGTGCCGGCTCAGCCCCTTCCACCCCACCCCTGGCTATCGCCGGCCTCCCCTGTAGCCCAAACTGCCATCCATTCTTCACCAAATGGCAGCCAAGGGCCGGGGAAACCCCTCATCCCTCCCCAGGAGGTGAGAGCCACCTTGCAGCAGCTCAGTCCTGCTCCTCGCCTTCCCCTCTTGCTAACCCCTGACAACCCGGGCTCATTCCCAAACCCTGGTCGCCGGTGTAGCGCGAGGTGTAGCATCCAGCGCCTCAACTCTAAGGGCCACTGGGCCAGCCCTTCCTTACAGCTTTTCTTGCCTCTCTTAGATAATTCTGATACTCCACTCTATCTTTATCTTTTTGCGTCCCCTTACATTTTCTGAAGGCCACCCTTTTGGCTCTTGCCTTTTCTGCTACAGCCTTGGAGAACCAAAGTAACCTCCTCCTTCTCTTCCATTTACTTTTTACCTTAACACATTGTTTTGTGACCCCTATAATGGTCTCTTTAATATGTGCCCATTGCTCTTCAACTCCCCTTCCTGTGTTTTTCTGATTCGGTGCTTCTTTAACCCTTTTTCTTCATCTTGCAGAAGTCAGCCTTGCTGAAATCTAAGATCTTTGCCTTTGTATGGCTAGGCTACATCTCTGTGTTGAATTTGAATTGTACCATGTGGTGGTCCCTGGACCTCAGGTGCCCCTCCACTTGGAGATCTGTGATTCTGTCTCTATTGATCAGCACCAGATCCAGGACTGCCTTCTCTCTGGTGGGTTCCCCCCACTAGTTGTCTGAGGTCCGCCCCCTGTAGTGAATCCATGATGTCTCAAGTCCTGACAGAGGCTACTGCTGGGATGGATCAGTCCATGTCTGACATGTTAAAGTCTCCTGTGAGCAGGACCTCACCTTTTGCTGTCATGTCGTGCATATTATCCAGCAATATCCTATCAATTTCCTCCCCCTGAGCAGGGAGTCTGTAGACCACCCCGCAAGAATTGCTGTTACCTTTCCTGTCTCGAGGGTGACTCATAGTTCCTCTACCTCCTCCTGTTTTCCCCTTTATTGTGGTTGCTTTGATGCTTTCCTTGATGTAAAGGGTCACTCCTCCTTAAAATCCACAGAGCAGTAACATCAGCCTTGATAAAGCACGAGACGAATGCTGTGCAAAACATTGGCCTGAGGGGGAAGTCTGTTTGCTGCCACTGCTCTGTGGATTTTAACTTATTTCTTCAATAAACTCCGTAAGAAATTTCATCAGCTTGGAGTCCTGTGATTAGAAAATGTATGCTCGCCTGCTTGCTTTTCTGCCTTGTGCTTTTCTCGGTGCCTGCACCATGCAATTCCCTGAAGCTCCTGTATCTGCTCAGACTTTGTTGTACAGAGAACTGTATTACACAGGAGAGAGTGGGAAGATACAACTGCTTTAGAGGCATTGCTTATTCATTTATGTATTTATTTGAAATTTAGTAATGGAGAGAGGCACACTGAGTCAAAGCTCCTTTCCAGGTGTAACCCGGGGGAGGGGAAAAGTGGAAGAATAGCAGCACAATATACTGTATAATAATAAATCAATTGAACAGTATTTGAAGAAGGTGGTACAAAATTATATAAATACTAAATATTAGGTACAGAGAATAGAGTGCCATTACAGCTCATTCATAATCACCTATACAAGTGCAAAGTAAAAGTGGCAACAAGACATACTGACAACAGGCGAGTGACCTGAAGTGTGACTTGTTATTTCTACAACCACTAAGACTCCTAAAACTCTCCAAGGAAGAGAAACAGGCACTAAAAGCACTTCATGAGTTTCGGTAGACAGGGAAATCCCTTAAAAATAGAAACTCTCCAGAGGAAGATGGGTTCCACTCGGAGTTCTGTAAGACAGCAGGGAGAGTTTGGTACAAAACTTAATGATGCCATAAATAACTGTCAGTGGAGCCTTTCCCCGAGAATGGAAGTCAGCACCAATCCCAGTCATCCATAAACCAGGGAAGAACCCAGAGAGCTGCACCTCCAATAGACCATTTTCCCTAATCAATGTTGCTGTCAATATCTACTCCAAAGTATTGCCCACTAGAGTGCAATGTATTAGTAAGAAACTTAGCCATCATAACCAGATGAGATTTATTCTCAAAAGGCAGTCCTATAATAATGTAAGATGACTTCTCAACATTATTCAACAGTAGAGGAGTCAAATGAAATTAATCTAGCCATGACAGTTTACATGGAGAAAGCTTCTGATAGGCTGCATAGGTACAGCCTGGCATGTGGACTGCAGACTTTTAACTTTGGGAAAGGCTTTGTAGAAAGTCTTCTGGCATAATATGAAGGTTTAGTGGCAAATGTAAATCAAAATCAAATCAAATCATTTTTATTTTTATAGCGCTTTTCGAAATCAAGGCGCTGCACATAAAATCAAGTATAGGTATCAGATAAAAGACGAACAATAAATAACAAAATTAATCATTATCAGGGAAAGCTAAATTAAATAAATATGTTTTGAACTCAGTTTTAAACCTATGAATGGTCAGGCATTTTCTTAACCGATGAGGTAGAGAATTCCACAGGGTTGGCGTTGAAAAAGAAAAAGCACTGGTACCAGATGTTTTTAATCGCACCCTGGGAATCTAGCAATCCCTCGTCGGTGGATCGGAGAGGAAGGAGGGGGCAGTAGGGTATCAGGAGGTCTTGCAGATAACCGGGTCCCTGATTATGCAGGGCTTTGAAGGTTAGCAAGCCAACCTTAAAGGTGATCTGCCACTGAACAGGCAGCCAGTGTAGCTCGCGCAGCACAGGGGTGATATGACTGGACCTAGATGTCCCAGTCAAATGCCTGGCCACCGTGTTCTGCAACAGCTGCAATCAGCAGATATCAGCCCCTGGAAGCCCTAGGTAGAGGGCATTGCAGTAATCAAGGCGGGTAGTGACAAAGGCATGGACCAATGTTGGAAGATCATCCGGAGGAACCAAGTGTTAAACCCGGGTGATATTCCTCAGACGGTAAAAGGAGGATTTGATGACAGCCGACACCTGAGATTTCAGTGTCAGACCATCATCAAAAATAATGCCCAGGTTACGCACTTGGTCTGAGGTAATGCGCTGTACGTCATCGATCAGTAAGCCCAATGCCTGTCCAGCCCCCATACCCGCCCCCGGATGTCCAGGGTGCACTACCATCACTTCAGTCTTATCTGGATTCAGTCTCAGCCAACTGGTACTCATCCAGGTTCTGATCTCGGTAAGGCAGTTATTTAGCACAGAGAGTGCATCATTCTGTCTGGGCAGAAAAGACATATACAGTTGAGTAAATGGAGTGTGTTTTATTTATTTATTGAAAACTCTGGAGATTATCTTTGAGCACAAGTACTCATTTACAAAGATTCCACATCAAATACATAGTCACACAAAAAATACAAGTACAATAAGCAGTTCCAAAGGAAATGCAGTTGAGCCAGACTCAAAGCACTTAAGACACAACAATTACACACAGTTCTGAACAGGTTATGTATAGAGACAAACCGAATAAAACTGTGTAACGGTTACAGTTGCATTGGACTGCAAAAGCAGACTACAAAGATCTCTTAAACTGATTAAACTTGGGGAGATTCAGCAGTGTGTCAGGCAGTTCATTTAACCAGTTAGTGGCCCTGACAGCAAATGACCACTTGCTCAACTGAGTACACCAGGAAGGAGGCTAAAGTGCAATCCTGGCCATGTTTCTGGTGTTGTATTGGTTGGAGATGGCTGTAAGCAATTTGTTAAAGCTGGGAGTGTTAGGCCCAAGAGTGCCTTTTTGGCTAGTAAACAGGCCTGGAACTTTATTCTTCTGGGTAAAGGCAGCCAGTTAGTGAGTGTGTAAAGGGTACAACTATGAGTGCAGTTATCTGCAACAAGTACAAAGTGTCACACCTTATTACAGATCAGCTTTACTCTGCTTAGCACTGTGTCACAGGCAGCTGCCTAGATAGGGAGCCCATAATCTGTAAGTGACAGAATGGAACTGGCCACAATAAGGTGTCTAGGATCCCCAGTGAGATTGTTCTGGTTACGATATAGGGCACCCTGTGTTCTGTTAACTTTGGCAACCAGATTGTCAACATAGTGGGCAAAAGATAAGATGTCATCCACCTCTTCAAGGTTTTTTCTTTGGCTGTTTTGGATGACAAAGGGTGGAACTTTCCTCTTCTGTGGGAGACTAGAGAAGAGCATGGTCTTTGAAAACCAGTTTGTTGTTGGACAACCAGCTTTCTAGTGACTTAAAGTTACTTTGGAGAGCAGTGGTAATGCTGTTAAGGTTAGGATTTTTGGATTGAATGGCTGCATCACTAGCATAGTGGAGTGCATTGGCTGTCTGACAGGGTTTGGGCAGTTGATTTATGAAGAGGACAAATAGGAGTGGGCCCAAGATGGAGCCCTTGGGAGACACCAGTAGATACTTCCCTAATGTCAAAGATTTAACAATCTTCTAATGCTGGGAGTGATTAGATGTGGAATTAATCAACTGTGGTCTGTGATAAATGCAGACCAAGGAGTTTGTTAAGTAGGAGCTTATAGTTGACAAGGTCAAAGGCTTTAGTAAGATCAATATATAAAGCTCCGATGAGGTCACCATAGTCAAGGGCCTCATTAACGTAGTTGGTGTATTCCAAGAGTGCCATGTTGGTGCTGTAGAGCTTCTGGAAGCCATGCTGCTGTACCCACTGGACACTGTATTGTTTGAAGTATGTAACAAATTGTTCAGAGACTACTGTATTCAACTCTCAAGAAGAGATGTCGAATTCTTTTGGAGTGTCCATTCCTAAAATCTCTGTTTACTGATGTGAGTTGAATAATCCTGAGTAATGGGACATATTCAGAAGTTGTGGTATTGATCAGCCCTTAGGTCATACCCTCTTGAACACGTGCCAGAATAGTCAGAGTTGAAATGTTTAGTAATCGATGGGACATCGAAGAACCTTGCTTGGATTTTCCAACTAATTTCCTTCCATTAAGCCAAGTATGTGGTTTGGTGTGCATCTGTCCAAATAACCTTATGTATTTCTGTGTTCCCCTCCGTTACTAACTCAGCCTTCCATTTTCTTTCATATCTCTTCTGACCAGTCCTACTTGTGATCTGTTAAAATTATGTACAGGTTAGAATACACTGGGACTCATGCAGTTTCATTATCAAACAAAGAAATTATTCTAAGAGAGTTGTCTGTCAGAGTTGCCTAAACATCTGGGGATTGGATATAATTGTGAACTTGAAGGTATCTGTGGAAATCCTATCTGTCAAAGTTACAGTTCTCTCATTCACAATCATTTACTAGATGCTGGCTCACACAAAGGTTTCTAACAGTAGGGAACTGTTAAACTAGGTTGGGAAATAAACGTTATTGAAAATATGACTGCAAGCAACATTTTGACTATAATATATAGTATAGTGCTCAGGTATTTGTGTGTTACTTTGGTTATTATTGTGTTATGAGGTTTTGTTACACGCCCAAGATGCATGATGACCCATTAACCTTGAGAGCGAAGTTCAAGTGGTTTATGAGGTCATCACACTCTGAGGGTGTGTAAAGCACCTCACAAACACACAGATGACCTGAGTGTTATTTTTTTATACTGGACAGCAAAAGAGCCACACTGGGTACCGGGTGCTCTATGACAGACTTAGACTGTAGAAGAAAATCACAGCACTCCACCACACTCAAATAAAGGCAGTAACTTGTACTTAACCAAAATGAAGTCCATTTATTTTGTTACAAACCACCACAATAGTGAAGTGCCTGTTCAGGCTTTGTCAAGGAGAATAGCAGCAACAACTTCTAACATTTCAACAATCCTGGTCTTCGTGAAGATGCCTTATGAGAACGTTTTCATGTCATGGTGATTTCTAAGGGGCAATATGATCATTTATGATTCTAGCTTAATATGTGGTCACACTGTGGCCCATCTCACTCCAGGATCTTTCCTTGTAGAAAAAAATCCCAGTATACCAGCCTCATATTCTGTAATCTCAGTTACGTAAAAATTATTGTCTACATCACATTAGCTAGTACAGTCTCAGGGGCACATCTCGGGTACACCTGTGTAAATATCCCAAACTCTGTTGCTGCTGATTTTCCAGTGCTTTGGTTCTGGCAGAGATTTCACTGGCCGCAGCATAGTCCCCGGTGCCCCAACCGGGTTCTTCATTCTGTCTTGAAGTAACTCATTATCAGCACCATAGTCAAGCATGGTCTCATGTACAGTAGTTTACACATTTTGGCTTCCACAGAAGTCTATCACTTTTTCAATTCTTCAGTGTTTTGCTTCAGTCTATGAATTTCAGTGCCTCCACTACTACTGAGGAGTCACTGTCAGGGGATCCTGAGGATATAGCAGGCTGTTTCAAAGTTGTTTGACAGAAAAACTGGTCCACTTTCATTAATCTGTCATTTTGGCCATGTATTTTGGGTCCCAGATTTGTATCTTAGAATGCAGAAACTGAAAAAGTAAAATTGAAGTATCAGGTAAAAACAAGCATTGTTCTAGGCCTCAATGTTTGCTTGCAAGTTTTACAGTGAAATTAGTATGATTACTTAATGAGAAGGACAGAGCAAATTAATTCAGGAAAGAATAACTCCTGGTTTTACCCCTTTTTCAGCTCAGTTTATTAGTACGCACATTTTTATTTTTAATCATTTTCAAGATACTGTTATCCAGGCTACTCTGACTGAGATGTAACGTTGCATTTTAAGTGGAGGCCTGCTTCTACCCATCTTTGCAGTTTGGTGGATTGGAGCACCATTATGTTAGGTAACCTGCTCAGGGCCACAAAAGTGAGCACTATATGGCTCAAATAGTGTTTGAACTTGCAATCTACCAATTCCCAACAGTGCCGAAACCATTAGACCATACTGCCTAGGGAGAGGGGTGGTTAGGAAAGGTCAGTGGCTGCCAGCAAGTTTTTATTTTGCATTTGTGCAATTTAATTTCACATGCTAGGGCAGCTGTGATGCAAGATTGCTTTTCTAGTGAGCCCCTGCTCCTACCTGTAATCCCCCCTCCCCAAAATTATAGGGGCTTACTTGGACTCTACTGCCATAGACTGCTTGCAGGTATTCAAACAAACTGTTTAATGCTGTATTGGTCATAGTAAGAAGAAATCCAGAACCGTTGGTTTGATACCTTTTATTGGACCAACAAGGATGTTACAAAAAGAACAAATAGCTTTAGCTTTCGGACCAACAAGTCCTTCTTCGGAAGCTTAATGACAGTTATTTAGAAAATCCCATATTATTAACACTTAGAACATGCAGAAAAATACAGAAATAATTCTCATTGGTTTAAAACAGGCATTCAGCACAAAATTAAAGTGATGTCAGAGAGCTTGAATATCTTAAGTGTGCTTTCAATCGAACCAAACTTAAAAGTCAGAGGTTGTCCAGAGATAACAGCAGGCAGACAGTTCAATCCACATATATTATACCATGTATCAGTCTAATGAATAACAAAACACTAAGATTCTCTGCTGATTAAATTATATGTCAAGTGAAAAAACCTCACAAAGAGACATACTTCAAGAGTGAGGTAAGAGTACACCAGTAGAAGCCAGCTTCAACTCTGCTCAGAACTCTGTTAGTTTGCGAGTACTGCCTATGACAAAAAAATGACCCTGGAGAAAACAATTGCATGCCAAAATGTAACATATTAGCAAGTAAAAAATAATAAAAAATAAGCCCCCAAAATTACAACAGAAATTATCTTTACATGGCATATAGAAGGATGAAATTGATGTTTACCCAAAGTGAGTGAGTGTATTACAATGATGAAAGTACAACTGGCTGGAGATATATTCCCAACATACTCTCAACCAGCTATTATGTTCCAGAAACCTTAAGGCCTTCAATGTTGTAACAAGATTTTATACATGATAATATAAACTGTCAGTGTAAGTGCCAGATACAAAGAAGTGCTAGTCAAGAACCCCCAAGAAACTAAGACTATGCAGTCGGATATGTACAGATTTCAATACATTGTCAGTGTATAATCGAAATAATACATATATAGAAACAGTCTAAGGAATCTAAACAAAAATTCCTAGGGATTAAATCCCCCCCTCGGGAAAGTAACTACTTAAAATGAAATATGTAAGCATTAATCCCCGCTGAAGGTGGCATCTAATGGGGAGTTAATGCATGGTTGGGGCCATTGTGACATGAGGCAGGAGGCCAAGGGCAGACAACGGCCCCGACCATGCATTAACTCCCCATTACATGCCACCTTCAGCGGGGATTAATGCGTTTGTAACACAGACATACTCGGTGGTGGTGCAGGCTACACAGTGTGCTACTTGATTCACAATAAAGACAACGGCAGTTGCAGAAATTCCTGTGATCTTTAATCTTACTTTCAGATTTCATCACAGTGCTGTGTTACATACAGATGTCGGTCAAAATTGTTTTCGGTATACGGACATAGAGTTCCTAGCTTGATGATCGGAACACATCTCCCGTCCTTCGGAGCAGCCATTTCCCTCACAGCCTGCCTGGAGGACACTCAGTTGAGTTGTTGAGACCGGTGTCGACCCGGCCAGTCTCTATTTGTATACCTATGTCATCACTGAGGGGTGTTTCTAGTCCTTGCCCCTCTGCCCGCCCCCTTCGCGGCAGCACACTTCCCTACCTCTCTGCCGTTACTGCTGATCTCCGGTACAGTGTCCGTGGCTCCCGGTCAGTCCGTAATTAAAATTGACAGTCCCGTGCACGGTGAAAGTGTGGCAGGTGAATGTGGAAGCGGATGTGGCTTCTGCTCTTGCAAGTTCCCCACCCCCCCCGCAGCTTTCTGGCTCACCCTGCTGGTCGGGTTCCAGGTGAGTGCATCTTTGTTTCGCTGGTGCTGGGTCCTGATGCGCTGTGCAGTGTTCTGCCACTCGCTTTGCCGCGGGCTTCGATGTGTGCCCCTCACCTCTAGCCAGGTTGCCGCCGCTGCCAGCACTGTCTCTGTCGCAACACCCCCATGTCTCCTCCTGGCTGCTGACTGTCTCCCCGCGGCGCTGCGCACCACGATTAGTGCTGGGCTGTGCATCCCACCCAGTGGGTGTCATCCCGAACTCTGGGGGTCTATGGCTCTGGCGTCCGCTGCCTGGTGTGCCCTGCTCTGCTCGCTCACAGTCCGTGCCCCCACGGTTGTTTCCATCTGCGTCCGTGAAGCAGTACTGGAGTATGAGGCTGTCATCTGTGTTGTCCACTGCGGGATGGCCGTGGCTATGACAGCTGGTCACCTCGTGGCTCATGCTGGCCGGCGGGGTCGCCACCTGGCTAGACTTTGCTTTTGGGACAGACAGGATGCTGGACCATCTCTTCCTGTCCTGTTGCGTCGGTGACCAATAGTTCTGTATGCTGCTCTCACACCTGTGCCCTATCACAGACATGATCTCCCGAGTTGGTACTCCTGCCTGTGCGAGCATCTGGACAGCAGCGCTCATCACACTATGTTCTTATAGCGTCTGCTGAGGTCTGCCTCCTCAGATATCTTCAACATCATTTCCCCGAGGAAATTTCTACCCATCGGCTGCCTGGAGTACCATATCTCCTTCTGATCTAGCACTCTTTGTGCCTGTTTAATGGGATGCAGGTAGAAGGCAGGTGCTGACGTGGGGCACCGGCTCATGTACTCTTTAAACAGTGCCACTGGGCAGTCCCTAGAGTCTGTCTGTGCATACAGCACACCTCTCAATGCCTGTCTGTTCCTTTCCTCTGGCCGCCCATGATTTTTCGTCGCCTCATTGAATGAGAGGGTGATATACTCCTGACCCATATCATCCTCTGCCACCTCAAATGATCTCTGGGTCAGCTCCCTTAACCCCTCCCATCCTCTTCTGGCAAGCCTCAGCTGCAGCTCAAACCACAACCTCTTCACCAGCCCCTGTGCAGTTTCTGGGTTGAGGCGCTGAGGGTCCCTTATTCTCTCCAGGTCCTCGTCTCTGATAGTGGGATGGTGCTTCACGGTGTCTTTGCCCTGTCTCCTATACTGCTTTGCCACGGCAACAAACACGTTGTTCGCCCCTTGAAAGCGGGGATCAGCCATGATATTGACATTTCTCCTCACCTCCACGCTGTTGATATACCTGTTGAGCCCTGCTCTCAGCCCACAGAAGGAGTTGATGCTATATTCCTCCCCATCTTCTGCCCTCACAGAGCCATAGAACTGCCTCAGAATAGCACTCAGCCTCTCAACTGTCACTGTCCCTATGTCTACTGACGTGTTTTTGGATCTGAGCCAGTCAGAAAACACATTACACACCCACTGCATGTTCTTGCTTGTGTTCTGCTCCACCTTTCTCCTCTCCAAGTCATCCAGCTCTTTCTGTGAGATCTGAATATGTCTGTGGCTCTCACAGCTGTATCCTGTGCTGATGTCCACTGCATCTCCCACGTCGTCCACGTCCTCAGTGTCACTGTATGGGCTGCCTAGATGCCTCACCTTGGCACCTCTCTTCTTCAGTGCTACCTCTTCTGGCCCCTCAGGCACCTTCCTAGCATGTGCCCCCCCGCTGCCAGTCACATCCAGCTCCTCTCCGAACTTGCTATCGGTCCACGCTTCCATGTCCATTCCTCCACATAAGCTAAACTGCACTGCCATCTGCTTCCTCACTATACTACCTCGAGCTTCCTATGTCTTTCTCCCTATGTCCCTCGTCCGTAGCTGTCCCCCCTCCCTCCCTCTCCTACTGTCTCGCTCCTAGCTGGCTCTGTGGCTCTTTCTGTCACCGGCATCGGGCTCACACACAGCTATTTCACTTCTCGTGGCTACTTTCGGCACTGCAAGAGCAACACGGCATTATCATCTCATAATGCCGTGTTGCTCCTGCACCACGTGATGCCGTCCCGCCTATCGCCGACACCCCGCCTACAGCTCTCAATAGTGCCGTGTTACAAATGTACATGACTCATAATACACCATCAATTGCACCAATCACTACAATAGTTACCCAAAAAGGAATTGCACCTGTCATGAACCCCAAGTAAATGAAACAATGTGTCCTAATAAGTACAGAATGTAAAAAACATAGCAGTGTATACTCAAACTACAGAACTAGCAGAAGGAAGTAAATATCCACTTTAATATGAGCCCCAAGTCCTAGCTACTATGACACCATAATGTCATGTACCTGAACATAAGTTTACTTCAGTATCACCACAATATTCACATCCACTATACCCACATAACCACCCACCTCAAATACCCATAATTAAAAATTCAGTGTGGCACACTTCTTCTCCACCCACAACACACACAAACATATACACAAACCCACACACATACACATACACACACACACCCATGCACACATTCACACAATACTAATGTGAGAGGCCAACCTGTAGATAACCAGCTAAGAGGGACTGTGTAAGAATCAAAGTCCAAGGCTTGATGAAAACCTAAAATATGTATGTCCATCCTTTGAAATAAAGGTCCACGTAAGTTTATGTGTAATGTGTCATATATCCAACATCAATGTTCAAGCCATCTTCCACCGTATTAAGAAGTAACATAAGTCTGATTTCATAAGCTCGTCTCTGTTGTGTACTGTTGAAATGTCCTTTCAAGACAGTCACAGACATAGCTGAAACTGAGTGGTCATCCTGAGAGAAGTGTTGTGCCACTGGTTTGTCAGTCATGTTCCTATTAATATCAAACCTGTGTGAATTCATTCTAGTGCAGAGTTGTTTCGTCTCCCCCACATACGCTGTGCGAGGACATTTCCTGCATTGAATAAGATAAAACAAGTTTGTTTGATATACATGTATAATTACCCAATATCCTGAATTGTCTGTTTTGTGAGGTAACCACACAGTCTGAAGTGGAAATGTGCTCACAAGTTTTACATCTGTGTTTATTACAGGGTTGAGTGCCATACAATGTCATGGCACTCTGTTCACCTTCAAGTTTACTCTTAATAATCTGGTTGGCTAAATTGGGTGATTGTTTAAAAGACAGTAGTAGCATTTCTCAAAAAATACAACTAAGAGTTTCATCCTCTCTGATTATTGGGTGTAGGTCCTTAATAATCTTACATAGAAGTTCAAGGTCAGGATGATATGTGACTACTAATGGTACTCTGTTACTAGTGGTCCTTTCATTATATTGCAGTAGGTGTTCTATTGGTACTTGTGTGGCACGTTCCACTGCTCTGTCAATTTCTCTGGAAGAGTGTCCCTGCTCAGTAAAGGTGTTTTTCAACATAACTAAATGTCTATCCCTGTCTTCCTCATTGGAACAGAGATGGTGGTACCAAAGTGCTTGACTATACATGACAGATTTTTTTTGTGTAATTCGGGTGATTACTTTTCCTGTGTAAGTAACTCTGCCCGTCTGTTGGTTTCCTGTAAATACGTGTATGTAGTGTTCCATCCTTAGTGGTGACAGTGATATCCAGAAAATTAACACTGGTGGCAGAATATTCCAGGGAAAGCTTAATGGTTGGGTGGAGATTATTCAGTTCCTGGTGAAAATCCTTAGGTATGTCAGTGCCCTCTGTCCAAATTATAAACAAATCATCAATGTAACGGAAGAAAGCGAGTGGTTTGTGTGCACAGTGCCTTAAAAAGACCTCCTTCAACTTGGCCAAAAAGAGGTTAGCATACTGTGGAACCATCCTGGTGCCCATTGCTGTTCCCATAGTTTGAACATAATGTTTCCCATTAAAGCTGAGGTTGTTATGTGTCAGAATGAATTTAGCAAGTTCCCCCACGACTTTAGGGTCGATGTTGTGGTCCAATCCTTTCTCATACATGTATTTAACGCAGGCTGAAATGACATCTGTATGCGGTATATTAGTGTAGAGGGATGTTACATCCATCATGGCTAAAAGGGTATCAGGTGGTAAGTCCTTAAAACCAGAAAGTTTACGCAGGAAGCGAGTAGTGTCTGGAATGTAACTGTCCCTTTGTATAACCAGCAGTTTTAAAATAACTTCTACAAAACCTGAGATCCCCTCTATCATGGTTCCATTACCAGAGACTTTGGGTCTTCCTGGGTTCCCAGGTTTATGTATTTAAGGTAGCATGTAGAATGTCCCAGGCTTGAGTTCATCAGGGATGAGGGCAGTTATTCTGTTAACCAATCCCTGTAGTTCTCTTTTATATTCTGTTGTGGGATCACTTTCCAGTTCTGTGTAGTAGGTATGGTCACTTAGCTGTCTGTTGGCTTCCTTAATGTAATCTTCTCGGTTCAGTATCAACACTGCAGAACCTTTGTCAGCATTTTTTATGACAATATTGTGGTTTGATTTCAGTGTTTGTATAGCCCCGCATTTCAATGGAGAGGTTGTAGTGGGCTTGTTTCTGCCTTTTAAGAATTTCACCAGTCACTCTCTGATGAAAGAAATGGATATAATTGTCCAGTTTCTTATTACAGCCACGGGGAGGGTAAATCAGATTATTTATTTTTCCTATGTATTAAATTGTTACTGTTCAGAACTTCTTCACTGCCTATGATTTCTTCTCTGCCATAAAAATATTCTTTAAGTCACAATCTGCAGAAGTATTCCTCCATTTCACCACAAAACTGTATTCTGTCTAGTGGTTCTGTAGGGCAGAAAGTGAGGCCTTTGGAAAGTACAATTAATTCCCCAGTAGTCAGTGTGTGGTTGGACAAATTAACAACTGAAAGGTGCCCATCTGTATGGTTTAGTTGTTCAGTCACTCTATTCTGCTCTTCATGGTTGTTAGGAAGTATGGCACGTTGTTGGTCCGAAAGCTAAAGCTATTTGTTCTTTTTGTAACATCCCTGTTGGTCCAATAAAAGGTATCAAACCAATTGTTCTGGATTTTCAGGTATTCAAAGTGTAATTTTAAATGTCAACTATGCAGGTCAGAGGAGTATTTACTGTTTAAAAGGAGGAATTCCACTTAAGTGCTTTCAGTTAGAAAGACATGTTTTCTGTACTCTTTCATTAGGAGTATAACATCATGCTCCTTGGTCCCACACTTTTCTATTCTAGTGGGAGGGTCAAGAAGATGCAATAAAAGATGGAATGCCCCCTGTACAGCATGGGGGATTCAGGGGACGAAGCCCCCCATGAAAACACAGCCAGGGTCTCCAGTCAGATTTGTGTCAACCGCAAGTTGCGATCGACATAAATCCATCGCTGTGATGGTAGTCGACAACTTAGTTGTTGAACCGGCATCGTAGAGCCATAAAAGATGAGCTCCTAAGCCACCATCGAGCTGGCAGGCAGTGGGAAGAAGGGCAGTTGGCTGTTAGCTCAAGAGAAAACTGCTTTCATATGTCCATTTGGCTTCTACAAATTCCTTCTTGTACCCCAAGGCATTTCTGGTGCTCAGGTAACCTTCCAACAACTCATGGTACGTGCAATTGGAAATATGAATACTCCTAGAGTGCCTGGTTTACCTGGATTATGTCACTGTGTTTGGGAAGACTCTCAAGGAGTATGAGGCTTGTCTGATGAAGGTGCTAGCTCGACTGGAGGAGTTTGGGCTCAGACTCTCTTGGGATAAATGCCAATTTTTCCAAAGTTCTTTCAAAAATGTGGGATAAATTCTGTCAGCCCAAGGAATTCAAACTGACCCAAGCAAATCTGAAGCCTTCACTACCAGGCCCAAGCCAAAGAACCTGAAAGACCTGCAGCATTTCCTAGGCTTCTGTGGGTATTACAGATGCTTCATCAAAGACTATACCCAAGTAGGGAGACTGTTGCTGAATCTAACACAAGGCTACCTGCCAACAAACAAAGGTGAGAAGTACTGTACCTTGGAGTTACAGATCCGAACAAAAAGTATTTCAAGCCAAGTCCAAGTCACCCATGTAGCCAGAGATGGGATGCCCAGTGTGATAAGTCATTCAACGAAATCATCTACCATCTTACAAATGTGCCTGTATTAGCATATGCTGACCCAGCAAAACCCTATGTTCTACATACAGACATCAGCCTCTGCAGACTCAGAGCTGTCCTGTATCAAAGTAATCTTGAAAGACTGAGACCAGTCACCTTCACCAGTAGGAGCCTGAACACAGCCACAAGGAACTACCCCATCCACAAATTTAAGTTCCTTGCACTCAAGTGGGCTATTGTGGACCAGTTTCATAAATACTTGTATGGGTCACACATCACTGTCAAAACAGATAACAACCCCTTGACATATGTAAAAACAACTGCAAAGTTAGATGCTGCTGGATACATATGGTTATCCACTTTGTCAACCTATGACTATTGTATAGAATACAGACATGGCTTGAATCATGTGGATACTGATGCCCTGTCAGGATGCCCAAATGCATCATCCACGGAAGATCAGCCATGGGTATGAATCCCAGAACAAATTGTAAAAGCAGTATGCTAAATGTCTGACACAGATGAATTGCAGTCTTCTGCAAATGCTCATCATCTCACAGACAATCTTGGCACCCCTGGTGACTGTCTACCAAATGCCTACTGTCACCTTGCTGCACTAGATCTGACTACTCTCCCACAGTTAACTCCTCACAATTTACAGGGAGAGAGAGAGAGAGCAAAGAATGTACTCTAGCTTAGAAGAGGTTGTCTTCACCCTGAAGAAAGGGGGTGATACCACTCAGGTTTGTACCAAAGATCGTGACACAAACTGCTGCTGTGGGAGTGGCCCAAATTGAAAGTCAAATAGAACTTGGTGTACTAGAAAATCCAAGGATCACAAGGTTTTCTAAAACTGCAATTAGTCTTACTCTCAAAGTATAAAAGAGTTGTGTTGCATGCCCTGCATGATGACATGAGACACCTTGGAAGTAAGCAAATTTTGAACTTTGCTCGTGCATACTTTTATTGGCCACATATGGGGAGTGACATGAAACAACACTGCAAAAACTGCAATAGATTTGTGACATTCAAAACTCTGCCACAGAGAGCAGCTCCTCTAATAAACAAGTGCATGGAACTGGTATGCTTAGACTTGCTCAGTCTAGAACTGGACTCTAAGAATATTGCAAATATCCTAGTAATAACAGGTCTCAAGGTACGCCCAAGCCTGTCTGACAAAAGACCAAAGGGCAACAACTGTCGCAGAAGTCCTAGTTGAAAAGTTATTTGTGCACTATGGAACCCCACAGTATATCCATTCAGATTGAGGCTGAGATTTTGAACGCTGTGTAGTAAAAGAAAAGCTGTCGCTCTGGGGAATAACCAAGTTATGAACTACTCCATATTACCCTCAAGGTGATCCTCAACCTGAGTGGTTCAACCAAACCCTACTAAACCTGCTAGATACTGTATGTTGGACCCAAAAGAAAAGAGCAAGTGGGGTCAACAAGTCAGTGCCCTAGTTGATGCGTACAGAGATGCAGGCAGAAGGGGATAAGGAGAAATACCAGGAGAAGCAAAGGGAGGCAGGGAGGTCAGTAAGGGAAGCCAAAGCTCAGACAGAAGAGCACATTGCAAAGTCAGTGAGTAGAGGGGACAAAACCTTTTGCAGGTACATAAGTGAAAAAAGAAAGGCAAATGGAGGGATAATGAGACTGAAGGGGGAGGATGGGGTCTGCGTGGAGGATGACAACAGTAAAGCTGACATATTGAACAGGTATTTCTGCTCAGTCTTTACTGAGGAAGATAAAGGTAATGGGCCTGAAGGAAGTACAAGGGGTGGGAACGGCGCAGAAATGGACACAAGTCCCTTTACACTAGAAAGGGTCCTGAAGGAAGTGGAAGGAATAAGAGTTGATACAGCAATGGGGCCAGATGGGGTGCACCCCAGGGTCCTAAAAGAACTAAGAGAGGTGGTGGTTGAGCCTCTGGCAATCCTGTTTAGCTGATCACTGGAAACAGGGGAGGTACCCAAAGACTGGTGGACAGCAGATGTAGTTCCCTTATACAAAAGCGGGAACAAAGAGGAAGCGGGGAACTATAGACCAGTCAGCCTCACCTCAGTAGTGGGGAAGATCATGGAAGCACTACTGAAGGACAGATTAGTGGAACATCTGGTTGCCAATGGGCTACGGGAACCAAGGCAGCATGGTTTCACCAGGGGGAGGTCATGTCAGACCAACCTCATTGAATTTTTTGACTGGGTGAAAAGGGAGGTGGATCAGGGGAGGGCAGTGGATGTGGCCTATGTGGACTTCAGCAAGGCCTTTGACACTGTGCCACACAGAAGGATATTAAACAAACTAGGGAATATGGGAGTGGGCAGGACAGTAGTGCAGTGGGTAGGTAACTGGCTGGGTGGCAAGACACAGAGGGTGGTAGTAAATGGCTGTCTCTCCCCAGAGGGAAGACTGACCAGTGGGGTACCACAGGGATCAGTGCTGGGACTGGTTCTATTCAACGTCTTCATCAGTGACATTGAGCAGGACCTAGAAGGCAGAATTTCCCTGTTCGCTGATGACACAAAGCTCTGTAACAGAGTGGACACGCCAGAGGGTGTTGACAGAATGAGGAGGGACCTGCAGAAACCTGAAGAATGGTCAGGGGTTTGGCAGTTGAAATTTAATGCAAAGAAGTGCAAGATAATGCATATGTGGCACAAAAACCCTGGAACAACATATCAGTTGGGGGTGAGGATATAGCATGCACCAAGCAGGAAAGGGATCTTGGGGTTATCATCTCTGATGACCTCAAGGTAGGGAAACAGTGTGACAAGGCAGCAGGTAAAGCAAATAGGATGCTGGGATGCATAGGCAGGGGCATCACCAGCTGGAAAAGGGAGGTCATAATTCCACTATACAAGACACTAGTAAGGCCCCACCTGGAGTACAGTGTACAGTTCTGGAGACCTTACCTACGTAAGGACATAGACAGGGTGGAGAAGGTTCAGAGGAGGGCAACAAAGATGGTACATGGATTGCCATCACAAGTCCTATGAGGACAGGTTGAAGGTCTTGAATATGTACTCCCTGGAGGAGAGGAGGGAGAGAGAGGATAAGATAGAGACATACAAGTATCTTCTAGGGAGGAACAGAGTGCAGGAATACACTATTTTTCAGTGAAAGATATGTTCCAGGACTAGAGAGCATGGGATGAAGTTGGAGAGAGGGCAATTCAGAGGAAACGTGAGGAAAAATTTATTCACAGAACGGATGGTGGATAAGTGGAACACCCTGCCAGAGGAAGTAGTGGGGGCTGAAACAATCACGGGATTTAAGAATGCATGGGATAGACATAAGGGAATTCTGGAGGTCAGGGGTCAGAGGCAACAGACTTCTAGGAAAACGTAAAGTGAACTTACAAGCTCAAATGTGCAGACTAGGTAGGCCATAGGCCCTTATCTGCCGACAGTGTCTATGTATCTATGTAACTGCACCAAAAGTGACACAATCAGATTCTCTCCATATTGCCTGATGTTTAGCAGGGAAGACCAGCTTCCTGTGGATTTGTGTTTTGGTGTCTCTGCCGATGGAGTTAGGCCAGAGAACTAGCTACAGTATGTCCAAAGATTGAAAGACCAGTTAAATGCTGCCTACAAGTTGGCCTTGGATGCAGCAGCAAAGCATAACAAAGACAGTTAAGATAGGTACAACAAAAGAGTGAAGGCATGTGAACTGCTGCCCAGAGACCGTGTTCTGTTAAAAAACTTGGGACTGCCAGGCAAGCACAAAATTGCTGACTGATAGGGCAATACCCCATATGTAGGTTTGCCAAGATCCAAATTTTTTTTTTTTTATTTCGACCGCAAATATTGACGTTTATTTTTTAGGCTTTGTCATGATTTTTTTCAATACAAATAGTCACAGAATCGTTAAATTCTGAGTTCTCATGCAAAACTTTGGATTTATTTTTATGTTTAAAATATTCCATACACAGCTTGTTATTACAGTTTCACAATTACAGTGTGATTAAGGAGAGCACCTGTTAATACTGTGGGTGTGCATTTACCTTTTAAACTGCTGCAACAGCCTCAACCTTCCTGTTGTGCATATAATCCAGTAAGTGTTTCCAGGGATACAATAAAACATTACTGATCTGACTGATCTACTTCTGTGTGCCTGTATCTATTATCTGCGGTTCGGTTAGACAGATGCAGCAGCCCTTAGTTTTTTGACACAGAGCTATTTGTTGTGCTTTAGGCTTTGCTGCTTAGGTTTAAACATTTTGGTCTCCTCAACACCTCCCCCTTCACTTTTATTAAAAAAAATTACAGTCAATTCAACTTGTGTGCCTTTCGGATATGTGCACATTTCGGTTATGTGCAAACATCTCTGAAGTCCTGATTCCATTTGTATTCCCTCAATGTTAAAACTTTCATTTGTGTGCACACAGAATTCTGGTTGTGTGGCTTTTTTTTGTCTCATTCCACTGCTTTTCTGTGAGTTTTTCTGTGAGTTGTTAAGTGATTGATTGTCAGTAACCGCAACACGGTTAATCGCTTAATCACTTAACTGCGTCCGGCGTGTTAGACAATGACGGTGCTCCCAGTGCTTGTAAAATGTGCTACTAGCCTTCACAGGTGATGCTAGCTGCTGGCAATCTTTATCAACCTGACCTTTCAGTGCTCTTAGCATTCAGCACTAAACTGCCTACCTGCTGTTTTACTTTGTCTGTGCGATGGATGGTCTCAAACGCAATGTCCTTTCACTGGAGCAAAAAGTCAAGTTGCTTGAGAAATCTGAAACAGCCAGCCAAAAGGACCTAGCAGCAGAATTTAAAATTCAGTATGTTTACATGCCAGCAGTTTTCCGATAATAGAAAGATATCTGAATATAGAAAAATCGTCTTTCTCTGGTGCATTACCTGTTTACATGACGTTGTTTAGCGTCCCGTTTCTGATTGTCGCTGTTTACATGTCCCTGTGTTTTCCGATTTCTACTTCAGTCTAGCGCATGCGCATTTAATTAACTTGCTCGAGACTGTCAATCACTCCTGCTGCTTGACAACTCACTTGTTTTGATTAGCAACAGGCAACGTAAGAATATTTGTTTATATTTTCAAGGCTTCTGATATAGATGTTTTAAAGTTATGTGGTGATCAGGGAAGGGAGCATGTTTTTAACAATTTAAAATGTATTTATTTCACTTTTTTAATTGGACATATATATATAATTGATTTGTTATAACTGTATCCTGTGTAGCGTAGTAGCGGTGGTGATTGCAGCTTGCAACTAGGGAGCATGTGATGTGATCCACTGGTGCAGACAAATATGGGGGGGTTCGAGGACAACTGCCTGTGGTCAGTTCTGGCAATTGCCATCATTAATCCTGATAGGAAACCAAAGGAAGACATGAGCTCGAGCTAATTGATAGCCCTCTCATCATGCAGTATGTCTCTGCTCCTTTTGCTCTGATTGGTTTAGCCATACCTCGGCAGGTAATTTAATCGCATCATAGTGTCATATGGGCATTGTGATTTGACAGTAAAAATAAAGACTGTTTAAAAAAATGAATAAAACATGAATTTGAATACTTAGTGCACTAGCTATGGCTGTCCCTGATCACTCCCCAGCAATGAATAGGAGTCACCCAGCAACTAAGTGCGTGTGTGTGCGTGTGTGTGTGTGTGTGTGTGTGTGTGTGTGTGTGTGTGTGAAAATATGTATTTGAGTCTGATTAGAAAGCACAGTGTAGCCAGAAATTGATGTGTAAGGCTAGGTAACTAAATATTTAAGCATTTGTAGTAGAGTACCAAATTAGAATAGCAAAATAATATATAAATGCAGGTAGCTTTCTTTTATCCTTTTACACACACACACACACACACACACAAAAATGCACAGGTATGCACGCACACGCACATGCACACACAGCTGTATTCCTAGACAGAGACCTCTTCTTTTTATAAGTGTTCACACAACACACACACACACACACACACACACACACACACATGCACACGCACACGCACGCAAACACAGTCACACACACAGTCACACACAGTGTCAGTGGCTCGGTAGGTAGCGCACTCGCCTCTGAGGCTGGGAGATCAGAGGGCTGTGGGTTCAGTTCCCACATCTGGCACTTGGGTTAATATCCCAGTACTGACACTGTAGTGCAGCATGAGAGGGGTGCTGCACTTCTGAGGTGCCGTCTTTCGGATGAGATGTTAAACCGAGGTCCCATCTGCTTGTTCTGGTGGTAGTTCAGGTGGATGTTAAAGATCCCATGGCACATCGAAAAGAGTAGGGGAATTTCCCCAGTGTCCTGGCCAAATTTCCCTCATTCACTAAAAATACCACCAACAGCTTAATCTGGTTCAAGGTCAGTTGGCATTCATCTGTATCCCCCTCCCCCGGGTCGTGCCTGAAAATGGGCAGGATTTGTCTAGTGCACTTACCCGGTCAACAAAACCAAAATAAAAAATAAATAAATACAGTAACCCAACTGCTAGTTGCCCAGCTCCCTGTGTACGGCTATTGTAGAAATGCTTAATAAAATACCATCCCCCCCACACACACACACACTATATATATATATATATATTTTTTTTTTCAGGGTGATGAGCAAGTTAATGTTGACTTTCCCTCCAGAATCTCCTAATGTCTATGTATGATTAAAAAATAGGTGGCACAATGGGGAAAGGAAGCCAATATGCTTTGGAACCTATTTTGTTTTACATTTCTTATATGTTAGAATGTATCATCAGGCCACTGGTGTTTATATTGGTTTGGATCATTGAAGAACACAATGTTACTGAAAGGAAAACGTGATTTATGCTGCAGAATTCCATCAGTCATTAAATATTCCTGAGGGACAAGTTGGAGATGCCAGGCAGGATTTTCAAATCCCTGACACCTGCAATGTGTTCAGGCAATTTTTCAAAGGGGTTCTGTTGGATCCATTTGTTTGAATGCAAGTGGACATGGACAGCCTGCCAAAAGTTCCAGTATCCTTGCATGGACGTAGAAGGCCAAGGATAAAGTTAGCTAGTCCAGGATTTTTTTTTTTTGAGAGGGCAGGTCTAGACTGACTTAGTCTCTGCTGACAGATGAATCTGCAAATTAATGTATGATGCTGTAAACCACATTAGCTCTTCACAAATAGGATGTGGTTTCAGATATAGCTCCCTTTGCATCCAAGAGAGAGATGGACCCAGCGGACAATACTAGATACAGGTGCATCACCTACATACAATATCTATGTTTTATTCTGACGTGGAGCCTTTGGAAATGAGTCTATGACTCAAATGGTTGTAATTTCGACTTCCTAAATAAATAAATGTAGCCATTGGGAAATCTGAACCATGTCCCTTTCACAGTGTCTCAGTGCTGTCTTTAAGTTTGGATAATTTTTCAAGGCATAACAGAGCTGTAAAGGATATGGGTGGTAGACAGTGTTTTCTTTTCTGTCAAATAGAGGGTTGAAGTACTGGTGTTGGATAACATAGGTGCCCTGAGCTAGGAACCAGGGATGAGTGCTACCAGTCCAGCATAGGGTGCCTGGAACTTCTATAACCAGTCCTTGTTGTAGCCACATTCAACCTGAGATATCTGGAAATTATAGCTTTTGGCCAGTAGAGATGGTACCAGTCCAAAATGCAATGCATGCAGATAATGCTTAATAGACTGGCCTTGGCCCTGTAACCTGTTTGGATGCTTGTAGGTCATAAGGGGCATGCCAGCATTCTGTGGTGCAGATGGTGGTTGTGTCTTGTGAATAATAAGCAAAGAGATGTCTTTACAGTGCCATACAATGTCATTGTGGTGATTTCCAATCATTGGCACTGTATATTGCAGTGGTTGTTCGGTTTGACTACTATAAAAATACTCCACCACTACCATTACCACTACCACCACTTAGTGGTGATTGTGTAGTGTTGTGGTGAGCGCTCATGGTTTGGAACCAGGATACTGCAGTTTTGAATCCCACCACAGCCTCTAACTCTGTGATCTATAATTAATCACTTGATCTCCTTGTGCTCCTGTTCTGTCAGCTCTAAACCTGTTTTGTCTCACCTTGTTTATCCTGGTTAAATAAACAATAAAAAATGGTATTATGCAGTAGCTATCCCACTTACCAACCTCACAGATTGTCTAACAAGTAATGCAGTTACAGTACATATGTGGTTCTGATTGGCAGGCATGCAGACAACCTACTCCAAACAGTATATACTAATATGTTTACCTAGAGATAAGCCACAAGCATACCCATGTACCAACTGCACTTACTGCTTGCATGCAAGTACCTAAAAAGGGTTGTACATCACCTGCACCAAGCCTACTGTGACACTGACCTTGCCTCTCATGCTTACTAGTGCCACACAATAGAGTCCTGTATTTGAATACATTTTTTTTGGTACAATTCCTGATGGCCAGCAAGATGGCAGTTTACAATGTTCCTGTGACATGCTTTGCAACCTTATTCACACAGAACTGCATGTACTTAGTCAACCCAGGCTATTACTAAAGAATAAAAGAGGATTGTGTGGTCAAGGCTCTGAAAGCTGCTCTGAATGTGTGGTTTACAGGAACCAGACTGAATGCAGACATTTGTACATGTATGTTAATTCACTGGGGGGGGGGTGGTGGTGGTGGGGTGGGATTACCAATATGCACAAGGCCAGTGCATGACTTTATGAAGGTTCCGATGCAATAACAAAAATGAAATAACCAAGTTGTAATTATTAAAGCTGAACTTTTGTTCCCATGGGAAAATGGTTGTTTCTTTTTCTAAGTAGACATAAGTGTCAAGGTGTGCATTGTGGTGTTTGGGCTTTACATTCACATAATTTCATTAGGAAATACACTGAATTGGGCACAGTATAAGAGAATGAGTGAACTCTGGGTGGCAAAGGGTCCAAGTTGCACCTCGATGCCTGTCACTGGCTGGAGGGTGGGGATGCTGGTGGAATGGCATGAGCATTACTGTCGACAGACCTAAGTCACACCCCTGACACCTGTCAGTCCCAACAGGTTAGGGAGTTATGGGCCAAAAACATAATGCCCTAGGCGCTTCTTGGTATTTATACTCCAAGTTTTTAAAATGGGCTTTTTGTGCACCCACCACATGAACAGTTACACTATCAGTTTGTAATGACATCCTCCAGCTTAAGACTGTGCCCCTCTTCGGGTTATGGGTGCCACTCAGCTTAAAGCGATTCTGCTTATCAACCTTATTAATCCCTTGCAAGTACTTGAAAGTCCAAAACATGTTCTCTCTCTCTCTCTTTCCTGTTTTCCAAGGAGTACATGTTCAGTGCCCTCAACCTATCCTTGTATGTCTTACACTGCTGACCAGCTATCATCTTTGTAGACCTCCTCTGGATCTTCTCCAGCAGGCTAATTAAGCAATAAGGCACAACAGGGTGTGTGTTATTGGGGATTTACCCACACCTTGTGTGATGTGTCAGGAGGCACAGCCGAGTGACTTAACCACACAAGAAATGGATAAATCACCCAATAACTCACACCCTGGAGTGCCTTATTGCGATTATACAATGGACCCATGTGTAAAATAAATTTAAAATGTGTTTAATATGTTGTTTATAAATACCAATTCTCAGCCGTGGGTTATGCGGGACTTACCCACGATCATGTGACATGTTTTGACCAATGAGGTTAAAGTACTTTCACACACCATTGTACAATGTCCTTTTTGAGGTGTGGGCACCAGTACTGAACTCCATACTCTAGATGCGGCCTTAGGTCACTAGTGATCATCTCTCCCAGTTTCTTCTCCTCCTCTGGACAGAGTGACAGCTGTACTGTTCATAAGGAGGTGTGGAAAACTGTCAGTGTTGAAAATCTGGACTGAAAATATTTCTAATTCGTGTACTTATGAGGGTGTATTGAAATAGCACAATGCACGCATGTGACAGTCATTTTATGGACCCCCATCAGTCATACAGTGCGCGTGTGTGTGTGATGGGGGGTGCATGAGTAAGCTTGGGTGTGTTCCCAGCGTGCTACTTGGGTGTTTATTTGGGGTAGGGGGGGCAGCTGTCTATGACAGCTTTTCAGATGCAGTGCCAACATGTAGGCACTTTGCATTTTGCCGACAGCATTACGCAAATTGCCTACACGTTCCCATCACTGATTGTAGCGGCGTTTTGATGTAAATTGTACACCACTGCATCTGAACTGCTGTCATAGACAGCTCGGACATGTATTGATGCGGAATTTTTGTCTGAAATTTTCTATGAAAAAAAAAAACTTTGTTAATGCTTCATTTAGGGTTAAAACACAAAAAGTCAGAAAATGAAAATTCTCTAGGGTTGCCCCTTACCCCCCAACCCGACTGTCATCCCAAGATTGACAGCTGATGGGGTGTGTCATTGGGGTTGTGAGTATTAAATGTCACCCCATTCCTACTGAAATTACATTCACAAGCCACAGTGGATAAGAATGGGGTGACATTTATGCCTCACAACCACAGTGACCCCTGAATTTTTGTGTTTTAACACTAAATGATGCATAAACAAAGTATTTTGCATTGTATTTCCTTACTTTTTGATAAAGAATATAAATCTAAGAACTTGCATAAGTGAGGTGAGGCCACTCTTGCAAGAAGGAGCAGGGCGTTGGAAGTGAGGTGGCCCATCTATGAAAACTCATATGGTTCACTATGTTTCTTGTACTGATAATCTTTACTGCTAACTATTAATTTAATTTTTAAGGAGAAAATGATTCAATGCTTATGTTATTTTTCTTTTTAGATAGTTACCCTGACCTTGTAAAGACACATTTATTGCATCACCAACTAATTGAAATTTTAAACTCATAGCTCCATACACAGTGAAGAAACTGAGTGATATAATAAATAACTGATACATCATCTATACTTAGCTTCAGCTCTTTGTGGTTTCCCAGCGCAGGATTCAGAAAAAAAGAAAAGTTAAGCCACAAAGTGATCGTCAAACCAAGTATCATTTTTTCACACACACAAAAAGATATTCTTAATTAAGTAGTAATGTACCGAATTGATCAACGCATGATAATCATTATATCCAATTTGCTTTATCATATACTGATGCTTACAAGAGATTTGGAATGTAAATTGATTTCAATGCTGCAAATGCAATGCCATGATCAGTATGACTACTTACTTTCATGTTACAATGCTTATGTATTGAACTGTAACATGATATGTGCAGCATCTGATTGCCATATTCGTGACTGTGCTATATGGATGAAAGTATGCAGTCAGGACTGGTGGGAGAGAATTGTTTTATCTCAATTCAATGATGTGGATTGGAGAGAGAATTTTCGAATGTCTCAAGCATCATTTATGAATCTTGCTCACATTATAGCACCATATATGGAACCCGATATTGCATACGTACGTAGGCCAATTCCACTACTGATGAGAGTGGCTTTGGTGTTGTACAAGCTGAGTAGTTGCTGTGAATATAGATTGGTTGCTAACCAATTTGGAATTCATAAATCTACTGTGCATAAGTATGTACACTTGTTCTGTGTGTCATTCTTTGAAAATGTGTTACCAAACCTGACAAAGGTTCCGACAAAATCAGAAGCCATTGAAATAGCTGTCGCATTTGAAAAATGTAATGGATTACCACAGGTCATAGGTAGTGTGGATGGTACACACATTCCCATACAGGCACCAACAGAAGGGTATAGAGACTTTGTAAATCGCAAAGGCTGGCCATCATATGTATTGCAAGCTGTTGCTGACCACAAATATTGGTAAATCAGTTTCCCTCTTTTATATTAATTGAATATCAAGGAATCTACATTTGTGTTATACTCGCAATCAAAATCTGAGTCATACATTTCAATATGAGACCAATTCCTAAGGGTTGGCGCAATTTACCACCAAATGCTACTTTCGCCAATCGCAACTGCGACATTGACCCTGAGCCTTACTCTAAAGTGGCAGGTTCTCCATGTCTGAGTCCTGCATCTTGCAACATGCGGACAGGTACACCAAACAGAGGGCGCATCTGGCGAGCATGCCGTGAGCCGCAATGGGTCAGATGCAGGTAGCTGCCACCCCCCCATGTCCAGCAAGCTACATTAGGCGGTCCGCAGTGCTGCCCACACCCCAAGTCCACACGAAGTGTACATTAGAGGCCCCACATGGCTGCCCACATCCCCATTCCTCCTGAAGTATACAGTACAAGTCCCGCAGGGCTGCCCACACTTCCAGACCCACAATTCCACTGATGCGAATTGCCTCCCAGAGTGGCGCAGTCACCCCCATCCACGCCCCCCCCGAGTAATATCCCATTTCTCTGTCTTGTTTACTTATTTTTTTATGTCATGCTACACCGAAAGCAAATACGTATGCTTCTGTCATTTAACACAATATTGTGTGTTGGATATCTTTCAGCTTTTGGAATATTAATTGTGGTTCACCTGGAAGTGCTCATGATGCCAAAGTGTTGAGGAACTCCACATTATTCGCTCATTCTGAAGAACTTCCAAAAATAATCAGGAATTAATTTGTGCATTGATCACACTGTTTTTTATTGTGTATATAACCTAACTACATGTTATCTGTTAATCAAATAAAGGATGGTGTCTGGATAATGTAACAATAAGGCACAACATGGTCATGTGTACTGTTACTTAAATAATAATGCATGACCCTTGTTATAATTGGTAGAATAACGGGTATCATTTTTGCAACAGCATATGCTACATTCTGATTTTGAACCAGCATTCTTAAACTACAGTGGGGAGAACTATTTTGTTGAAACTTTATCTTCAAATACAGAAAACACTCAAAAAAGTATACTTATGACATCTTTCTTTTGGAACAATGTTTTATAGTAGCAGTAAAGCATTCACCCGAGTTAGAGAAACAGTCAGGTTATCACCACTTTTGAGTGCATTATGATACTCGGATTCATCTTGTGCCACATTACATCCATAGTGGTAGATTAACAGACTGTTAATCTACCCCTGGTATTGCCTTATTATACCATGCAAAACAGCTGCTACATGCATTACTGGAAAAAAAAGCACAAAACAAACACTGCTGTACTAATCACAGAGTTATTTTTAGCATTATATCAAGTTCTTGGGATAATCTCAATAAGCCACTTGGGGGATGTGGGTTCTCGGGGGTTTTATCACGGCTGGCACAGATTTGCCCACTCAGCTGCACCTCGTGGGCAAACCACTCCAGCCGTGGTAAATACCCCGAGAAGCCACACCCCTCGTTGCTTAATTGTTTACTTGTAAATCTACCGAATGCTTCATATGTAGTGACACTATATACTGTAACATTCTAGTTATAAAACAGGATACTAAAATTGGTAGCTAACTTTTTTTTATTATTGAACAGGAACCTCGGCTTATAGACAATCAGACAATTAACATGTACATTGTTGGTGATCCAGCTTACCCTCTAATGGAATGGTTAATAAAGGGTTATCTAAACTCATCTCGTCTCACACATGCTCAACAGTCTTTCAATGTGTATCTGAGTTCTGAACGCATTGCAGTTGAAATAGCATTTGGACGTTTGAAAGGCAGATGGCATGTGTTGCTAAAAAAGAGTGACTTTGACTACCAATTTATTCCATATGTGATTGCAACTTGTTGTGGCCTCCACAACTTCTGTGAACAACAGAAAGTTCAAGTACACTCTGGATGGTTAGAGGATGTTCATAGTTCTGACTTAGGTCATCCACAACCTATAAAAAACAGATGTAATTTGGAATTTACAAGTGCCACGCATGTTAGAGAAGTTTTGACAGGATACATGGCTGCCAGTTTTCCACTCAGAAAACAGCATAACCATTAGCCATTTCGCATATTCAACAATCAATAATTACAGTTGAGATAAAATAGCAGAAACATTCAAGAAAGATATCAGCGTGTGTTTAAAATCTTTATTTTAATTAATGTATGTTATACCAGAAACTTATTGATATTATGTGTTAATTTTATATTTATTGCAAGTGCAACCTACTATTGCTGTATGTATTATCATTCACACATTTGTTCATCTTAATTATATAATCATAAGGTCTAGGTAGACAGGCTTTGAACTGAAATTCATTTACAATTCAGTGTTTCAGTGCACAAACAATCATATAATACTATTTATCTTTTAAAGTTTAGCATTAACTTACTGTGAATGCAATATATAGTAACAGTAATTGTTTGTTATAATTTTTCAATAGTTACGAACATTAACAATGATACAGTTAAATGTCAATCATATTCACATATTGAAAATCACATTGAAATTATGAAAAGAGAACTGTATTGAACTCAGTTGCTGCAGTTTCCATTAGTGTTCCTACTAACATACACTTGCATCATACCCTTTCCTTTTGTTACCTGCACAATTTCTGTGGATGTCATGAATTGTTCCTACCTTAGCCCAGTATTGCATGCTCCATGCTGTGCGGTTGTGTGTTCTGCCGCCACACTCCGAGTCCGACATGCGCACCATGTGCCTTGCTTGTGGACGTTCTTTGCAACCTGTGACCCCACGCGTCTTGATATTGCACATGTGCGGTAAAGCAAGTGCGTTTGTGTGTGCGCTCCTGTGTCAATCCTGCCTGCACTCATTGCTTCTTGCTGTCTAATATTAGTGCCACAAGTGAACCTGAGTCGGTGAGAGTGCCTTATTCAATATGGTATTTGCCATCTACGTTACAGTGTCAGTGTTTGCAATGCACTTACGGTGTTCTCCATATAAGTTTTTTATCGAGTACCTTTACAATTCACAGTCTCAACAGTGGTGTAAGTAGAATCAATATGAAGACAGCTCATAAGTACAGTACAGAAAAAGGCATTGTGTTCTAGTGTTTACAGCACATAATTGTGTGATGAGATCAGTGGTTTGAATCCCATCAGGGACTGTGTTATTTTTCTCAATTTCATATATTTGTGGTCCACCATGACCCTCTGTGTAGTCACACCCAGGATAGTGGTGGTTAGGCAAGACTTTGTGATGTGTTCATTATGATCCCCATTAAATAGTGACAATTGGTAGCTCTGAGGTGCCCTGGATATTGCATGATAATATGCATAGACATAGAGAGGGTCCAGTCAGCCACTTAACTCCTGCAGCTCCGAGTCCAGAGATTGGAGGTAAGGGCCGCAGGTGATGGCATGCCCACATAACATTAGTATGTGTGTCCCTATTATCTCAACAGGCTCTCCAGCATTTGGATTCCTATTTGTGTAGAGATGGAGCTGTTATTAGTGGTGTTCGTAAAAATGTAGTGTGGTCTTTACAGGCATGCTACCTCATTTTATCGATGGCTGTATGCCTTATTATTTTTGTAACTGGTTAAGTGCCACTAGGCACAACTTACTGTTTTCATGGGTGACCTGGGAACACTGTGGTGGTGACTTGTTGAAAGTCACCTAGTATGTAGTATGCAAGTGGAGTTTCTGTGACTGAAACCCAGTTCTGCAGGTTGTATCAAGGTCATTCACAGGTCTGTACCGTAACCTGTAGGCTATACTGCCATCCTAGATCCACTTATTCATGCGATAACTGGACAGTTTCCCATATCTGTATATTTTCTCATATGAAGCAGTGCAAACACCAAAGGCAGTGCCTTTTCAGGATCTCACAGGTATAGCAACACACTGTCTGTGTACAGTCAATATGATGTCCCCTTCCACACTGATATGTCCTGGAAGTGGTGCCTTCCTAAATGTTCTGAGCCACAGGCTCAATGTAAACCACAACTAATGGGGGAACATGGGGCCCCCCTAGCATGTTGAAAATCTGGGGAATGGTACCCGCTGAACATCATGCATGCTTTGGTGGTGGGACAGTGCCATTGCAGGAATTGGATAAATGAATCCGGTAAAAGCCAGGTAAATTCAGCTATGATGATTTCAGAAAACAGTAAGGTTGTGGGACTGATACTTTTGTTCGGGTGCTGGGTGGCGAATGTGATATCTTACTGTGGGGGGAGGGCTGGAGACTGTGTATGACTATATCTATGTGTGTTTGTGTGTGTGTGTGTGTGTGTGTGTGTGTGTGTCTCTGCCGTGTAAATATTCCTGTGTGTCTGTCCGTTTTGGGTGAGAGTGCCCAGAACTGTGTGACAGAATGCATGTGTGGTTGGCGGTGTGAATGGACCTCTGTGAGGCCTGGCTACCTTTCCGTGGTACAGAGGCTTATCATAATGTTGGTTATACATTGTAACTAAAAGCCAGCCAAGTTTAATTGGGATTATTTTGGAAAACCTAATACATCTGTGGGACTGATACTTGTGTTCAGGTGCTGGGTGGAGAATGTGCTATGTTATTGTGTGTGGGGGGCCTGGAGACTGTGTATGACTGTATCTATATGCGCTTGTGTGTGTCTGGGTGTGTGTGTGTGTGTGTGTGCATGCGTGTGTGTGTGTCTCTGCCATGTAAATATTCCTGTGTGTCTGTCCATTTTGGGGCAGAGTGCCCAGAACTGTATGACAGAATGCATGTATGGTTGGCGGTGTGAATGGACCTCTGTGAGGCCTGGCTACCTTGCCGTGGTACAGAGGCATATCACAATGTTGATCATACATTGTAAGTAAACGCCAGCCAAGTTTATTCGGATTATTTTGAAAAGCCTAATAAATCTGTGGGACTGATACTTGTGTTTCAGTGGTGGTTGGTGAACGTGCTATCCTGTGTTGTGTGTGGGTGGTGCCCTGTGTGTGACTGTGTCACCGTGTATGCCTTGAACTGCATTCCAATATACAAATTCAATCATTTCTTTCTGATAGCAGTTCTGAGTAATGTATTTTGACACACATATGTAATTGTTTTACAGGAGTCCATCGAGCATTTATCAGAGGAAAGTAACAGTACTTCGGGCGACAGTGACAGTGAGGCAGCACAGATCTGTATGGAGATTTTTGAAAGTGTAGCTGCTGCATCTGACCACATTAGGCCATATATGTTTCAGCCACAGAGGCAGCAACCACATCATTCATCAACCCACGACAGCAGCTCATCTGATGAGGAGGCAGAACTTTTGCCAAGTTGCCTTGATGACCTCAGTTGGTGCACATGTGGCAACTGCATCATTATGCCAAGTATCAGGGAGTGCCTTTGCTGTGCTGAGGTTGGTCATCAACTGAGAGACAAGATGGATGGCGTGATGTGCATCACACAAAATCCATACTTTGGTGCTGGTTGCTTAGACCCATTTGTAGTACGCCTAGCACTGATCACCATCTGCTCCTGTTATCATCATCCGCAACCGGCAACACCAGCGCCTAATAGGTATTGCAATCATGTTGTACATTCCTCTGTTTAACTATTTTTTTTTTATATATTATGGTTGATTGTCCTACCTTCCCTCATTTGCTCCACTATCTGTGATCCCTCAAGACCCATTACCTCCAGAAGCCTCTTGTGTCTGCTCCTCGAGTGTCGCACTAATTCTGTCTTTTTTAGAGATACAACGCATAACACCATGGTTGGGACGAGGAAGGATCCCCCTTCCTCCGTCAACTTCAGTGGAGTAAGCGCACAGTCAGCGTAGTCTGCCAATGTCCTGTGTGTGAATGGTACCAGAGGTGTGGTTGCCTAGGGGTGCTTGATGAGTTTTCCTCCTCCATGAGCTCTGCTGAAGTTGCCATGTATGAGGGCCGATGAGTCAGAGGCGTGCTGAGACATGCCTCTGCTCCGGTCCACCACCAACGTACGGTGCACCCTGCCTTTACGTTGCTTTCCCTGACCCTACTGCCAGATGTCACTGGCCACCAGAACGTGACATTATCATGTCAGTTCCAGTGTGCACCGTTCTGTGGAGAATGACATGAAGTCATGGTGTGCTCAATCATTGCCTTCCCACCGCACCACCCATGGCGGCCCTGGTCCCCCCGGTGTGGTATGAGGTGTACCATACAACAAATTATTTTCTTTAAAACTGAAATCCCTAATCACAGCTGGAGGACATCAAGGATAAATGGTTTAATACAGATGGTTTCACAGTGCTGGACCACTGTAGGGATAGGGCTGTCTTTGGAAATGATGGGAGCTGTGAATTAAAACCATCCTAATTGTTACATGTATTGTTAGCATGTTCCCTCTGGTGTCCCTCACCGTCCTAAGTTAAGTGACACCATGTGACCCATTCTTATTGACTCCAATCACATAGTTGATTTTCTCTATTGAGTACCTCCGTCCCTTTTTTTTTCACTTTAATTTTTGTATCCCGCCTTGCTGCTCCCTCATTCCACTCCTTCAGACCCTGATCAGCCCTGTATGTCCCTCACGCAGAATCTGGCCCTACAGTGCCTGGCTTACTCCTGTATCCCTCCTACCTTACTTCGTCTCTCCTTGGAGTGCCTGCACAATGGTGTGTTTCCTGCGGGTTGGCGATCCGAGGGTTGTATTGGTCGTCATCTTGGACTGAGATTTTTTTTTTCCATTTTCCCTCCTTCCCCTGAGGGCGTCAGCATTAAGGACAAACATACAGACATATGGCGTGCTAATGCACACTGCAGTCAGAGGCCCATGATGTCCTTCCCTCCCCAGCTATCGAACAGCTGCCTGTGCACCGATGCCCGTGCTTCCACAGGCACAGTTGCGTCGTGTGTTCAGGACACCCCATGAACCGACCCCAGGACTAGTAGAACATCCATTGTGGTGTTCGATCCCCCTCTCCCCTCTGACCCCCAGTGGCCCCGAGCCCGTTCCCAAACCCATGTCTCCAGCATGGTGCTATGTGTGGCATCCAGCACCTTTACCATCACTGCCACCGTGCCGGCTCCACTGTCCCTTCTGTCCATCATGGGGTAAATATTTCAGTGTCCCCACCTGCTATAATACTGTCTCCCCTTCATTCCATACCTCATTTTCAGTGGCCTTCTCTGCACACCATCCAGTAGCCTGATATCACGCTTCAGGTATGGCATCCAAAACTGTGCACAGTACTGTCACTGTGGCCCTAATAGTGACATGTGGATGGGCAACCTCACCTCTGTTTGCCTTGATCAAAAAACCCTTGCAATGCATTCCATCATTTGGATTGCTTTTGCAGCTGCTGTAATGCACTTGACAGTGTTACTCATGGTCCCTGTTACCATCATGCCTATGTCTCTGTTCTCCTCAGTTATCACCACCTTAATCCCTTCCAGGCAGTATTGTGTTCTTTTTTTTTCATATTTAGTAAGCTTTATTAAGTTTACCATACAACAACCAAATCCAAAACACCATTACATAGCTTGACATGTTACACAAACAGCAACAGCCAAAACCCCCTTATCTCTTTATCACAAATTCATAGCCAGTATTTGGCCCCATGAAAGGGGGGGTAGTTTATGCTGCTGCTCAGATTTTGATGGTGTAAAAAGAAACAGACAAGGAAAACACCAGAAACCCCCACACACCCCTCCCCCCACCCCCCTTATCCCTCTACCACCAGTGGAAGGAAAAAGGAACAAGTAAACTAAGGGGAAGTAGGGAGAGCCAAAGGAAGCATTCACCTTCTTCCAGCTTTTTACTCCGTGCAATTTGGGACATAGTTCGCAATACAGTGCGGGGGATGTTAGATGCATAACAGGGTATGTAGAGGGGCCCAAAACCTTTCATATTTTTTATTGTTTTTTGGAATAGCTTGCTATGGTATATTCTGCTTGCAGAGCAAAGAGAATTTCACGAAGCCATTCTATGTATGTGGGAGTCTGTTGATCTAGCCAATGACGCAATATCACTTTCTTAGCACATGAGGAGATTAACATCATATGTTTCCTTTGGTTTCCAATAAGAGTATTACTCGAGTCCCCTAAAATGCAGATTTCTGGTTGGAAGGCATTTTGTAGTCCCAATAGTGGGTTAAGTCTGGACTTTATGCTTTCCCAGAGAGGGGAGGCTTTATCACATTCCCACAAAATGTGGAACAGTGTGCCCTGCTGCTTCCCACATCTGGTGCACAGGTCCACCTGGAGCTTACCCATTTTACAGAGTTTTACAGGAGTATAATATAAGTCCTGTATTATCTGAAATTGAAGCAGTCTATAACGATCCCACCTAATATCCCTGTACAGCCTATTCCAAATTTGTGACCACTGACGGGGACCCTCGGAAGTTGGGGGGAAAATCCTATCCCATGTATAATGGAGAGTACCTTCCAGATCTGAAACTCTTTTATGCAACTCCTTATAATAAAAGGAAATTAAATGAGAGTTAGGCCTTATTTGCAACGTACTAAGAATAGGCCCTGTCAGATAATGGTCCCATACACCATTACCAAAATGCCTTATTAAGACCTGGGAAATTTGGAGATATTTAAAACAGAAAGTAACAGGCAAATTATATTTAGCCATTATCTCTGGAAAAGTTAATAATCTGTAATTCTCTGTTAGATCTATAACCTTTTTTCCCATTCCCCCGCCCAAAACATATGATTAATAATCTTCCCCCCCAATTTTAAAATTGGGGTTGCCCAGGATACACTGTGAGATGTCTTTCTCCATGGAATCCCTTACGGTATTGTTTAATTGTTTATGGGTGCGAAGGGTTCTTATTATGGGAGTGTTTTTAAGTTGTCCTGGGACCTTATTAGAGGGAAGATATGGTAATGCCCCAATATCTATTCCGGCAGCGGTACAAAGCGACTTCTCAATCTGCAACCATAATGGAACATAAATTTCCAAGCCGGGAGTCGGAGCAGAAATCAGCCATTGCGAGACAACTAGACAGTTGGTGGTGAGGCAGTAAGGATATATATTAGGAATTTGTAAGCCCCCTAACTCTTTTGGACTCTGTAGTTTGGATAACGTCCTATGAGGAGATTTGTGCTTCCAGATGAACTTAGAAATAATACCATGTATATTGGTAAACCAGCTCTTAGGTAGATATTGGTGACATAATTGAAGGGGATATAACAAAATATTCATTTTAATACTGTTGATTCACCCCCATAGGGAGATAGGGAGCGTTGCCCAGTGATTCAGATCAATTTTAATACATGTTATTAAGTGATCTAAATTATACTGCTTCATTCTGGAGTTAGAAAGTGATAAATATATACCCAAATTTTTCATTTTATCTTTTATCCATGTAAGCCCAATTTGTTGAATATCAGCCTTTAAGGTCCAGTTATTTAGAGGCATGACCTCTGTCTTAGACAAGTTTAACTTATAATTGGATAAACGTCCAAATTCCTGAATAATGTCCAGTGAAGCCGGTATAGATTTAGGTGGGTGGGTTATATGAAGTAGAATGTCATCTGCATATACTGATATTTTGTATTGGAGGTGGTTGATATGAATGCCCGTAACTAAGGCAGAAGAATTCAATTTCCTAATTAGGGGTTCTAAAAATAGGTTGAACAAATAGGGTGAAAGCGGGCAACCTTGGCGGGTGCCCTGGTATAGTGTAAAGGGAGAGGAGAAAACTCCATTACAGAAGATACGGGCTGACAGGCAGGAGTAAAGGACTTTAATCCATCTTATAAATTGTACCGGAATAAGATATTTCGGGAGCAGAGTAAATAGATAGTCCCATGACACTCGATCAAAGGCTTTTTCTGCATCCAGGGACATCAAGGCTGATGGTATGTTGGAGTCCCTGGATGCAGAGATGAGATGGGATATTTTCCGGAGATGATCTGCCGACAGGCGTCCGGCCTCAAATCCAACCTGTTTGGGACTTAGCAATGTTTGCCATACTTGAGCTAATCGGGAGGCCAGGATTTTTGCTAGAATCTTCAAGTCAACATTTATAAGGGATATTGGACGATAGCTTGACAGCATTGTGGGGTCTTTATCTGGTTTTAATAGAACCACAATGGTAGCAGAGGTAAGGCTATAGTCTGAAAGACCATTTTTATAAACATAATCATAGAATTCGAGGAGTTTAGGGCCTATTTGGACTTTGAATGATTTATAAAAATTAGAAGTATAGCCGTCAGGGCCTGGCGCCTTATCCGCCAGTAGGGCATCAATAGCTTGATAAACCTCACTTAGTGTCAGAAGGGCTTGTAAGATAGAAATTTGATTCTGGGACAATTGTGGGAGTTCTACATCCTGAAGAAATTGGTCCAGTGCGGTATGACTAAAAGGCATTAGGGAACATGAGTAGAGGGTCTGATAGTAATCCTGAAAAGAGGAGGCAATATCCCTGGGAGCAGTATGAAGGGTGCCAGAGGCATCTCACATGGCCAGAATAAGCCTATCAGCCACTTGTGCCCCGAGTCTCATGGCAAACAATTTCCCAGCTTTGTCTCCTTGATCAAAGTAGGTGATTTTAGAGCTCAAGAGGAGGTGCTCAGCTCTGTCGCTGAGAAGGGTGTTATATTGAAAATGGAGGCTTTCTAGTTTTTCTAGATCATCAGGTTTAGAATAAGGTGTAAGGCCTTGTCCTAATGTTCTAATTTGTTGTAGTAATAGGGAAGATTCATGGGAAATTTTCTTTTTCCTTATTGAGGCTATACGAATAGCCTCTCCTCTCAATAAGCATTTCATGGCCCCCCATAATATGTCCAATTTTGGCATGGAAGGAGTATTAAACTCATAGAACTTATCTATAAAGTTACTAAACTGCCCCTTTAAGTATTCCGATTTTAACAGTTGGGAGTTAAACCTCCAAGTCTTGTCATGGGTCACCGAGTTAGGTAGTACCAATTGCAGTAGAGTTGGGTGGTGGTCCGAGATCACTTTCGCTAAATAGTTACAAGTTTGGACCCCTGGTAAGTGCTCAGTCCCCAACAAAAAGTAGTCAATTCTCGAAAGCGTGTTATGCGGCAGAGAGTGAAACGAGTAGTCTTTTGTTGATGGGTGGAGAGTCCTCCAGGGATCAACAAGACCTAGAGAATCCATCATTTCCCTCAATGCCCATAGTGCGGGAGTAAGGGAGGAACTTCTAGAATTGGATCTATCCATTAGGTTATTAAAAACTAGGTTCCAATCCCCACCAATTAGCATGGGAAATGTAGACCAGGGGGTCAATTTAGTCATTAAGTTAGTGAAAAATTGTGGATCATCTCCCACTGGACCATAAACAGAACCCAGTATCAATTCTGTGTGGCACAAAATTGCTCTGAGTAAAACAGCTGCCTTGGGGATCAATAATCGAGTCTATTAGTTTAAAGGGTATCCGTCGTGCTATCAACACAGCTACACCCCGTTTGCGACTGTCAAACCCCGCCCCCAACACTATCCACCCATGATCGTTTAAAATTGACAATCTGTGCAGTGGGTAGATGTGTCTCTTGAAGAAAAGCTACATCAATGTTAATCTTCAAGAGGTGTAAAAGAATCTGAGCCCTTTTAGAGGTGGACTGAGCACCTTTGACATTCCATGAACAGAACTTTAAGGACACAGTCATGAGCTGATTGGAGAGGTCGTGAGATACCACTTGAGAAAATCATCCAATGTTTATCCCTTTTCCCATTCCCTTCACCTAGTGTAGATTTCCAATTCCTGGTAGTTACACCCCCCCTGCCCCCAACCTTCCCCTCCAATTGTCCTTCCTACTGTTATAGAAAATACAGAAACATATGTAAGCATAGAAGAGATGCAACATATTAGAAGTAAACGAGAAGGACCATTAGCTTTCTTCCCCACTACCCATAACCCTTGCCCATCCCTCATAGTAGGGTAACCAGCGTACTTATTACCCCGTCTAAACACCTGGTTCCTGATATTATACATTCCCCAAAACGTGATTACTGCATCCCATTGACACCAGGTAATACCCCCCACTATGGAACCCCCCCCCGTGACAGAACATGGTGCACTGAATGGACTGCAATAATCCCCAGACCTTGCCCCCACCCAAGCCCATCCCTAGATCACATAACCAACATGAATATACAATATCTTGATTACATGATTTGGCAAACAATACGTTGAGCTTCCAGGTTCGCCTGATGGCAAGTAAGAGGTAAAGAGAGAGAAAGAAAAAAAAGGGGGGGAGGGGGGTTATCCTTTGCTCAGAAGCACCAAGGATTAGAGTCATGGATGAAGAGGTTCAATCCCCCAGCCAACTAGGGCAGAGACATATGCCAGATAAAACCGTCCACTTTTCCGATATTGAAATGCAGTAGATGGCAAAGTCCCACAACATCTTCACCAGGAAGGGAGGTAGCCGAGACTGTATCGAGAAACAACCATCCACGGAAGAGGAAAGAGCAAAGAAAGAAAAAAAAAAGGGGGGGGGGACTTTGACCCAACATGTGTCCACCAGTTTTAAGCCAGGGTCTTTTACTAGTCAAGATGCAACTCGACAACTGTCCCCAAGCAAGCAATGAAGTGGCTGATTGATACACTTAGGGGTGACCATAGCCTCATCATCTCCAAAACACGGTCTTTGTTGCCCTCTTGTGGACAGATATCAGAATGCTCTCCTTTAGCCAACAGGAACCACATCTTTTTAGAGTAATCAAAGGGAAGGCAAGAAGAAATATAGTAACCACAGATCTCTCATCCAGCATCTTCAGCGAAGGGTGAATAGGTCAGGGAGCAGAGACTGTAGTGCTGTGTTGGCTTGCTGTGCAGTATCGTAGGAAACCCATTTCTCCTCGTGTTGCACTAATAGACGCGATGGGTATTGCATTTTATATTTAATCCCTGCCGCGATTAACTTGGAAACCAGGGGGTGGTATTCTGAACTCCGCTGTCTTACTGTAGCAGGCAAGTCTTGAGCAAATCTCAGAGGGTGGTCCTCCCATAACACCTTCTGCAAACTTTTAACTTGGCCAAGAATATGTGATTTATCCAGGAAGTTAAGGAACTTGATCAATGGCCTAGGGGGTTTACCAACAACAGGCTTAGGGCGTAGTGAGCGGTGAGCCCTCTCTATTATATAAGTTGTATTGTTAGGAGAGGGGCCAGCAATTTTTGTGAGCAACTTTTGAAGGAACAGGATGGGTGTGGAGCCCTCGGCATCCTCTGGCAGGCCAAAGATGATTATATTGTTCCTATGACTGTGGCCTTCTAAATCTTCTAGTTTAGCTTCAAATTTATGAAGGTGCTGTCTTATGGTCATCATCTCAGGCTCCATCCTTTCTTTCCAGCTTTCAAGGGACGTGGTATGAGCTATAACATCTGAGATGGTTCAGTTAGTCTCCGTTAGTTCGCTCCTGGTTATCCTTAGCTCACTGGTGATCTCCTTTAAGGCCTCTCTTTGAAGGATTGTATTTCCTCCATGAATTTTTGCTCTGAAAGCGGTGTCTGCGTTGGTGTAGTAGCAGTGGAGGCAGCAGGTTTAGAGGGGACTCCCGATGTACCTTTCAAGCGTTTTGAGCCCTTCTCCGGAGTTTGTGGGGGTGTGTGCTTAGGCAAAGCCTGGCGCATCTCCGCCTCCATGTTTTTGGCAGGCCCCGTTGCCAAAGGTAGGCACGTATTATTTAATAGCCTGATTTTGCAATCCAGCGAAGTTTACTGGTCACTCCTGACACCTTCAGAAATACCTTCCCCACACAGTAGACAGGAGTCAGCGGTCGGTAGGTAGTTATAACGGTCTTTACCAGAGCTGGAGCGGGAGCTTGGTCCGAGAGAGCTGCTCATCCTACAGAAGCATCACGTGATCTAGTATTGTGTTCTTTGGTTGTTCACCAGAAACTGCACAACCTGTCACTTGTTTGCATGGAACACCATCTGCCACCTCTCTGACAAGTGCTCCAGGTTGATTATGCCCCCCTCGCAGCTGCATTCATCTATCCAGTCCACCCACCACTGCTTCCATATGGTAGACGTCCATCTGTGTCCTGTGTTGAAATTAGTAAGATAATGTTATTATAAGTACAGCACTCTTGCTGTCTTTATTACTGTCCTAATGACCGTTGTTGCTCCACTGTTTAGGTTGATGAGGTTAGCTGCATACATTTAGTATACCCATTGGGTTCATGATATCCTTGGCAGAAAAATCCGCCATGTCATCCCTGCATGCGCAGTCACAGCCATTAGATCAAAGTTGCCCGAGGCTAATGGGATATACAAAGGTTTCAGAGAGGCTGATGAAGATAATGAAGATGAACTGCTGGCCAGCTCTTTACTGCAGGAGTTCAGCTCACAATCCGTTTGACAGCCAAATCGAAAGTTGTTGTTTATCACGGTTCTGTAAAATGACTTTATACCAGAAACACGGTTTGCAAATATTACTTGTTGTAACACATTGTTAACTGTTATGGGCATGATGTTCCATGCACTACTTTATTTTGTATGATCTGACATTAACTTTTGAATACAATACGTGTATCATTTCTGCATCGTGTAAAAAATAAAATTGAACATCTGTAAAACTGTTAGTACTGTAAACATCATCATACTCAACCAGTGAGTAAACTGTACTGTTAACACTTAATCCAAATTGAACCCAGTTACATATGTAACAGCCACTTCAATCAATCATTCTTCTTAAATGGGGTGATTTAGTTACCTATGACATTTTCATTCAAAACATGTTAAAACAGCAACAGCATTTGAATAATTACGCATATAACATGTTAAACAAATCACAGCCAAACCCGGCAGGTTTGTGGGTGTTGGCGGTGGTACGTTGATTGTATGAATAGTACCACCTCATGAAACACCTTGTACCAATGAATGAGTGTTGTGGATGATGTGAACCAGGGGCAGGAATGCACATAGACGTGTTACAAAATTCAGGCAGACTATTACTATGAGAATGAGATATAACACTACAGGTGCAGTGCACCAGTAGTGGAGGTCCACTGGACCTAAGATCATAGAAATCATACTGCATACTTTCTCCTGGTTATGGGTTGAGGGTACAGTAAGGGGACAGTTGGGAGCCAGCTTCTGGGTAGGGCCTTCTTTACCTACGAGAGAACAAACAAGGCAGATGATAAGAAGAACAATGTGAGCAAATCCAGGGAAGTCAGCAGACTGTTCTGGACTGCGATGGGAGGAAGGGAAAATAAATTAGCATGTGTTCTAAAGGAAGGGGAAATGCCTTGCTTCTGGTATATGTGGGAAACAATGAAGTGAGATAATGAAATACTAATAATCTTGAAAGGCAGTGGGCATGTAGACAAAGGAGCAGAGAACTCATGCAGTCCTTCTTTTCTGTGTGCAAAATGGGCATTGATGGTCCCATACCTGCACTGAAAGGGGTTACAGGAATGTGGGTGAGACAACCACATATGGGGTCATCACGGTGTAAAGGGTGCTGGATCGCATAACGTCCCTGAGGGTAGAAAAGGCACCGGGTGAAGAGGGGACACATTCAAGGGTCTGGGCACTGGTCCTGGCAGAACCACTGGCTGATCTGTCCCACACGTCGCTAAATACGGGATGTGCGCACAGTGAACGTGCTAACTGCACACAACAGTTTGCACAAGGGCGAACAGGGGAACTAAAGACATGTATCCTCACCACAGTTGTGGTGACAGTGATGGAATATATCCTCCAAGAAATGGTTGTGCAGTTTCTTGTGGATTGTGATGTGCAAGATGACAGGCAGCATGGGTTTGTCGTGGGCAGATCATGTCACACCAGCTTGTTTCATGTTTTGGACTGGCTCACGATTGAAGTGGACGTTGGACATGTGGTGCATGTAGTCTTTCTTGATGTCAGCAAGGCCTTACATTCACTGCCATGCATAAAGTTTACCTGCAAGTTCAGGAGTCTTGCATAGGGTGTAAAGAAGGCTGATGTGTTGCAAATTGGATGCGGTACAGGCAGCAGAGTGTTGTTCTTGGGGAGAAGTATCAAACCACAGGGCACTGACAAGTACTTTTACACAGTGATCAGAACTGTGCCCACTCCCGTGTAACATTTTCATCACACACATAGCGGTTGGGTTCGAGAATAAGATCAGCCTTCTTCAGCTAAGACACCAACATCTGTGCTGAGGTTGATGGTGCGTAGGGTGGCACATTACTGCAGGAGGACTTTGAAACAGTGCCGTACCGGTTGGACACCGGGCACATTGTGTTCAAGGCCAAGAAGGGAAATGTCTGGAATTTTACCAGAAAAACAATGGATACAGTTACTGGGTGAATGGTATCAAAATGGCAACTTCAAACTAGGAGAAGGATGAAGAAGAAGAAGAATCAGCATTTATATAGCGCTTTTCATACACAGTATCCCAAAGCGCTTTACAAGCAATGCTAGACTGGTAGTGAAGTGACTGAATGTGTGGTGGTGGCCATATCGCACATCATCACCCACACACAGCCTGGATAATTGCATGAACCGGTTTTATGGGAAGGGGAATGTTGGCCAGTCTGTTTTAGTAATGCCATGCGGATGTTTTACATGGAAGGTAGAACAACAGTTCTTTAATACCTCGTTATTAAACGTGAGAGGGTGTTGGTACATGTTTCAGTTGTGCTTAAATCTGGAGAAATGTTTTTCCAGCAACTCCTCTTTTGCTGGCCTCTTTGTTCCGGCAATATTGGCCGGTAGTTCCGGTGCCTGTATAACAGGCACTTCATATAAGGTTCCCTGCCTCATACGTACAACATCATTCAGCAACTGTCCCACATAACGGTATGACTTGCGAACCTTGACACTTTTAACAATCCATTGTTTTGTCAGCTTGGAGAACACAAACTTATGTCGTGATTTTCCCTTGAATTTACCTGTCTTTATCAGTGCCTGTGACAGGTTACGATTTTCGCTGTAGTCCAGCATTGCCAGCTGTGTCCGTGCCAGCATACCATGATAGCTGAAATGCTGCATTTTGGTGCAGTATTTGTTCAACAGAGAGTTGAAAACCTCGATGTGCCCCGTGTGACAAAATTGCGTTATTTTGTCCATGTCTTTCAGGAGCCAGGTGTCTAGAACAACACTTTTTAGTGACTCGTATGCTGGTTTCCCTTTGATGAGCCAGTCAGTGTTGTTGCGTTCAGTTTCCATAAGTGGACCATGGTCACATTTGCAGTACTCCAACGCAACATTCCATGAGTGGATATTTGCTGTGTGCTCGAGTACTGAAATCCATTTCTCTCTAAGAAGAGTGCTGTTCTCACAGCAGGTATTGGCAGACCACCAGAAGTAGTTCAGAACTGATCTGATCCACGGCATGAGTTTCTCACAGTGTCTTTGCTTAGCCTTTGCAGTGAGTTTCTTGACAATAGATTTGGCAACATGCCACACATCATATTGATGTTGAACACCCGGAAAGGTGCTTCCCTTGTTCATCAAGCAGGATATTTGGGGGTGTCGATCTGTTGCCACTGTTTTAGCACTTATACCAGCATCCAAGATTCTTGCCATGCAATGTATGAAACCTTCTTTAGCCATTATGTTGGAGCTAGAAACCTCTGACACCTGAACCAGTGAGTACTCTAGTATGGCATTGGTATGCATATCCATCACTGTGCACGTACAGTATTTTGCACTATGTCCGGGTGAGTCACAACGGCCGTCTCCAACTACCGTCAGTTGTTTGTCCTTCAATGTTTCCCATGTTTCATTCTTCTTATTTAGCCATGCCCTATTCATGGCTGGGAACATGTAGGTCTTCTGGATGTTCACGTATCGTGACTCGCAAATGAATGGAATACCTCCAAATTTCAAGAACTGCACTATTCGGTTGTAGGTGTTTCCACTAAATAGAATGCTGGAAGACAGCAGAGGATTTCCAGCCCCCATTTTATTGATCAAAGGTTGAGACCGCCACGTGAAGTCATGGCTGTTGCAACAGCAGAAGTTGGCCACATACACGGTTCCACGTACAAAGCTGTCAGTCAGCATCAGTGGTACATGACAGATTTGGCACACCAACATGCTCTGAAGAGTTAGAAGTCAACTTTTAAAAACAAGAAACTTAGTATCATTCACAATGCCATCACTGCACGAAAATGTGTCATTGTCATTGGCCTCAATGTACTCTTCAGAGTCTGACTCAGAGGATGGTACAAACAATGACTGCTGCATTTCCATCAACTCACTTGTCTGTGAAGACAGCATGGAGACACTGTGGTCATGGAAGGTTTCATTAGCAGTGTTTTGTTTTAGTGGAGTCGAGGTTAGTGGTGGTGGCAATGGCAGGCTGGTATCAAGATTCACATCAACCAAAGCGACCGAATTGTGATCATGCTAACTTGATCCCGGTTGTTCATGTGCATGTTGCATTTCTGTATCATCCTTCGAACTGCTGCTGTATGTATGATCCTTATACACATTTTCAGGTATTTCTGGCCACTAGCATGCAAAATCATACTTATCAACACAACACTGCGCGGCAATGCTGCTGTTTGTGATACCCTGATGATGGCCTGACGTGCTTCTTTGAGAGGACACAGTGGGCTCAGTATTTGTTACCTAATAGGGTGAAAAGGAAAGGAAATCAGTTATCATAGACTGGGACTGGTAAGCAGAGGAAGACATATCAACAGAGGTTTCATGAACTGAATTTGTACATAATTACAACATGGTGTGGAAAGGGGGGCATACTTCTCAAGGTTATCAGCAAGGTATCAAGAGGGTGTGTGCTACAGAGGAAGGAAAAATGCAGAAGTACATGCCACACAGATTGAGGTGAAACACATACAAGGAAAAAGTGACAGTGCATTTCTGCACACAGATGGAGGTGGGGCTATGTAACAGAGTTCTAGACGTACTGGTGTGCTTCACAACTGTGTTGCGAATTAGGAGGGCATAGGACTAGCATATGGTGCTCATTATGGGTGTTGTAGGGAGAGGGGCCGGTGTTGAATGGTGGCTTGCAAAGGGGCTGTGTGTGGGGTGTTCATGGTGTGTGTGTGTGTGTGTGTGTGCGCATCTGTGCATCTTTGTCTATCTGTGTGTTATGTTAACACTCGTGTGAGTATGTCCGTCAGTGGACACAACGCCCAGAACTGTGTGGTGGATGTCATGTCTGGTTGACATTGTGAATGGACCTCTGTCCGGCCTGGCAACCTTGAAGTGGTACACAGGCTTATCATAATGTTGCTCATACATTGTAAGTAGAGGCCAGGACACTTCAGTTGTGATGATTTCAGACAAGATAATATGTTGTGGTCTGTGTGTCTATGTGGTTGCTTGCGCGTGTGTGGAGGCTGTGTGTTGTTTCACAGAAGAACAAAGGTGAAGAATGCTGTTCTTACTGTAAAGGGTAGAATACCATTCAATGACATGTCAAGTGTGGTACAACAGCATTGTCAAAAGTTTACCTGTACATATACAGCAGTGATGAGATAAACACTGTTTACAGGACTGTGTGTGACCGGTCATAAAAGCAAAGGATATTGTTGTGCAGAGAGGTTTCATTGTTATCAAGTGTCAGCGGTATGGCAGTTGTACACTGTTTCTGTTACCAAGTGAACCTCGACATACAACAATATTCAAGGTAGTGCAGACAACGGAGAATACAGAGTCCTTCACATGTGCGCGGTGCAACTTGGGACTAAATAACAAATGCTTACAGCTCATAGGAAATATGTTTCACACCTGTAGATGCCCTACAGTTGTTCTGCTATTGGATAGCCAGTATTCAGATATACTTTACAACACTTTGCCGACAGTAATAATGTGCGTCACTTACTTTTGTAAATAGCCTGAGTCCATCTCTGCTGAGCAATTGCTGTTGTCTATCTTCATACTGCCTGAACATTATATGACATCACACACTACATTCCATGCCATTAAGATGAATGGCATGCAATGGGACTCTGCGCTGTCAAACAATGTCTTATTGATATGAAAATGCAGACCAATGCCTGCTGAGGAGAGTGGAAGTCAATATACATTTGAGGACACCCCCCAAGGTACATTATTTAGTTAGCATCAAATCATCACAACATATTCAGAATACATAACTGCCATGAAAAGAACAATGGAAGGATAGTTGCACCACAAATATGGGGGAGCATTACAAGTCGATGTGCTGTACAGGTGACAGCTAAATTATGTCATAACTACAGCAGAACAAGCATATTCAAGGCATGGAATTATACTGCATGTGCATGCATGACAAAAGTGAGTAATGAAGTGTTCTATGATCGACCCCTTTGCAGCACTGTTTACAAGCTCAAATGGGCAGACTGGGTGGGCCATAGGCCCTTATCTGCCGATACTGTCTATGTGTCTATGTATCTATGTTTGAGTGGACACACATGGTCACATGCTTCAGGTAGTGTTGATGAGCTGTGGCCATCTGTTACATAACTAACAAGGGCGTTCAATTCCACATATGCGATCATTCCTTCTGGTCAAGTCTCACAATGATAGGACAACTACCTGCATTGACATCAATTCCGACTGTCGATGTTGTGAGCTCCGCTGATGGAAGATGGAGGTAACAGAACCTTCACGTAAATGAGGACGTCTCTGTTGTTCACCATCTGTAAAGCAAAGAACAATATAGGCATCAGACATTACAACACATACCGTGATATCTCTGTACTGTTACTCAACACACACAAGGACAGACACACATGCACAGACACGAACACACACACACACACACACACACACACACACACACACACACACACACCCACACCCACACAGCACATTTCAGCCTGTTCCACAACCAGCAGCAGAAGATGGCGATTGGTCACACACAGATTCAGTGGTCATAGTGAGTGGTCAATCATACCCACTGAAATTGCCTGGCCTTTAGTTACAATGTATGATCAACATTGTAATAAGACTCTGTACCATGGCAAGGTAGCCAGGCCTCACAGAGGTTCATTCACACCGCCAACCTGACATGCCATCCACCACACAGTTCTGGACACTCTGGACCACCAGTGACAGACTCACATGACTAGTACAATACCAGGCAGACAGACAGACACACACACACATACACCACACACACACACACACCACCACCACACATACAGCACATTGCAGCCTGTTCCACAACCAGCAGCAGAAGACGGCGACTGGTCACACACAGATTCAGTGGTCAGCAATCATATCCACTGAAATTGCCTGGCTTTTACTTACAATGTATGATCAACATTGTAATAAGCCTCTGTACCATGGCAAGGTAGTGGCTCTTTTTCAAGGCAGCAAGTAAGTAACAAGCAAACAGTATGACACACCACAACCTCACATCAGGTACTGCATCCTTGTGCTACATGTTTTGTGTTATACACTTCGGCAACACTTGTACCCATGGTTCCACCAACAATCAGGCAACACAAGTAAATACCTCCCCCCCACAAGTAGACAAAAAAAAAAGAAGATATTCACTGTCACACAAGGTGGGTAATGAGACACAGAAGTCATCAGGCAGGAAATGAGCAGAGCAGATGACGTCATTTCTTCTGGGACTAAAGTTCAGTATGTCATATTCATTTTTTCCGATAGCATGTAGCCAATGATGCTGCAATGTGGGATCACTGGGGAGCCTATGAAAGGAGAGTTTCAGACCATGTTTTTTTCTTACCTGTTGTGTTACCACAACCCTGTACCATACATGTTGGCATGTTCATAAATGATCTAAAAAGTGGTACAGGCAACAAAACAAATGACTATTAAATTTGTACAGATTTCAACATACAGACTAGCCACAGAACAGTTGTACCAGCAATAAAAAAAAAAAGATACCAGTGCAGTTTTGACAAATTCTTTTTTTATTGGTGGAAAATAAATACATGTAACCAAAACTTGATATGAGCAGGAAAATAGAGGATCACTACTTGATGACAGCCACCTAATGGCAGAGCACAGACATCACCATAGCAACAGAAAACAACTGCATGATGCTACAGTTCCCAAGTCCTTCACACTGCATGTAAAACCTCCCAAACAAGTGACTGAACTGCACCTGTAACCATATATGATTTGCAGTGTCAAGCTATGTCCCACAAGCAACACACCAGTACCGGTACAGAGTGGCGGGAGATGCACGTGGACTGAGGAACAGAGCCTGTCACTTGGGGGCGGGGGCCACACAAACAACACAAACTCGGGACAAAGGCTTTCAAACTAGCGACAGGCTCAGGAGAAAAAGCTGGATCCTGTACACAGGAAAACCATGATGTGATATGGACAACCAATGATTTTGTACGGACAACATCAGAAGACGTCAGTCTCGGAGGCCTCTCTCTAACCTCCATCCGTGGCAACATACTGTCAACGAGGGATGTGCAGAACGATATGGATGATGCAGCTCTGATCATCTGCTAGAGAATTTTTAAAAAGTTGGCGTGCCTCAGAATGTCGCTTTGTGTGTGTGGGGGGGGTTACTGTGCTCGGTCGGATGACTATACGTCCACAAAAGCACAGTAACCCCCCCCCCACGCACACAAAGTGACATTCTGAGGCACACCAACTTTTTTTTAAATTCTCTAGCAGATGATCAAAGCTCCATCGTCCGTATCGTTCAGCACATCCCTCGTTGACAGTATGTCGCCACGGCTGGAGGACAGAGAGAGAGAGAGAGAGAGAGAGAGAGAGATCCGACACTGACAGGTGCAACAGCAGAGTGGCCAAACAGCTTAGAAGCACAGCACCAGGCACCAGGCTTTCTAGCTCGGCACTGCAAGTGCGTGGATACGATTTCAAATTGACCCATGACCTCCAGTGCTACATGCACGAGCATGCAACTGCAGGAGAGGTAGCAGACCATCTCAACATGGCGCAGATCTTCACGAGGAACCACACTTCACAACACACAGCACAGTAAGTGCAGGAAACTGTCAGTTACATGAAAATACAAAATCACACATGCCCCCACAATGCAAAGCATCATGGGCTGCATATGCAAATCACCACAGAATGTTATGCTGGTCCAACTTTAAGCAGAATTGCATGGTGCCGAAAGGCCTCTCACACAGTTTGCAAAGGGTGCTAACAGAAGACATAGACACGTGTTTCGTTCTACCAGGACTCATCAGTATGCCTCGCCTGTTTGACACCCCAGTGGAATGGACCAGCTACCCTTAAGGCAGTGTGCCTTGGATATATTGTGGTGAAACCCATTTAAATAAAAAATTGATGAAGATTAAAGAATTAGGCAAGAACACTGAGTGTAGAGTTGGCTAGCAGTAGTTTGTTGAGTTGCTTCACACAACACACATGCCTTCACGTAAAGCATCATGGTCAATACAGAACAAATGATAGTAGTCCAGACAGATGAAAGGAAGGTTTCACAGTTTGCAAAGGGCGCTATGTCTTCTGTTAGCACCCTTGCAAACTGTGTGAGAGGCCTTCGCACCATGCAATTCTGCTTAAAGTTGGACCAGCATAACATTCTGTGGTGATTTGCATATGTAGCCCATGATGCTTTGCATTGTGGGGGCATGTGTGATTTTGTATTTTCTTGAAACTTGGCTTCCCAGCCAAATGCCCTTTGGGGTAACCCTTGCCTCAGTGTTTGCGCACAGAGGTTCTTTGTCAGTTACATGTTTAATAACCGCTAATTCAGAGAAAACTAATCCAGGGACATAGATTATGGGCATACAATGTTCATGATAACTACTGTTCTCCTTTAATAACATGTGTAATACTGCATTTTGTTTAATTAAATTGTGGTTATCATTAAACATTTTTTTTTTTTTAGTCTTTTGATAACCGGTTAAGGCCCACTAGGCACAAGTGCCTGTTTTCAGGTGTGACCTGGGAGCACTGGGCGGTTAAGTGATTTGCTCAGAGTCACACAGTATGCAAGTAGAGGCTGTGAGAATCAAACTCAGGTCTGGTCTGTTGGATGTGCCAAGCTCGTTCACACCTTGTTCCTCTAACCTCTAGGCTATACTGCCAGCCCTATACATGCAAGGCGTGGTAACATGCAAAGATGAAACCAGTATGCAACTTTTATTATTGCTAGTGACGAAAATCTGGCACTTAGAATACAATAAACAATGTCAATAACTGTCTTAAGTTTTCAGCAATTATTTAAGTTGTTGCATTACATAATCAACCTCATCAAAAGGTTCAAACGATGCATTGTTTCTCATAATATACTGTGTGTTAAAATCTGTCTGAAAGGTATGTAGATATGGTGAAGTTGTGCGTTGGAAATCACCTCCAGGCTGAATTCTCACTTGATACGTATTATTCCGAGGGGTTTGATGGTATGTTGCTTGAACAGGATCACACCTCCCGACCCTAGAATATTTCAAAGAGCTTGAATAAATGTAATGTGTTACGCTGTATCATTATATATTTAGTTGTATACAAACAGTGCTAATTTACATCAATTTTACATACACAGTATTACACTGATATGTTTAAAGCATTTGGACTTTTTCTAGATCTTTCACAGGTAGTAATGCACACTACAGTACCTGATGTTTCTGGTCTCATTACAACTATATGCCTGATCTGGGGGGGTGGGCCTTGACTGGTTGACTCAGTGCAACTCCTAACTGTGTTAACTGCAACAAGGGAGAACCACAGCAAAATTAAAGCGATGGAAACCAACTGTACACCTCCCTGATTGCAGCTGTACACAAATTAGCACAATTAGGATATGCACAGCCTCAGCCAGGTAATGCCCCCCCACAGACCATGTACTGCATCCTGAGTGGAGAAGCAAAATTAAAGCGATGAAGACCAACAGTACACTTCCCTGATTGCAGCCGCAAGCAAATTAGCACAGTCAGGATATGCACGGTCTCAGCCAGGCAATGCCTCCCCCACCTCCGAGTGACTTTATCCACACCAGAAGTGGTAAATCCACCCATATATCCACTTTCTGTCATGGCATACTGCTATTATACAATGATGAACTTATTTTTCTGTTTTTACAGTGATAAAAAACTTTTACAGTGGGTTTACTGGTGGATTTATCACGGTCATGTGATGTGTTTTGACCAATGAGGTTACAGGATTTACATACCCCATTGTATAAGCAAGCAATAAGACATGATGGTGTGTGCATTATGATGTCATAACCACACTTATAGGAGTGCAGTTAAGCACGAGGTAGATGGATTAGTTCAGGTACCCAATCGGAGGACAGTTGTCACACCATGATGCAAACACAGATTGTCTTATTGTGCTTATAAAATATCATAATTACAGAACTATGTATAGTGAACACATAAGAGCAATAAGGCACTCCGAGATGTGCATGGAACACATTTAACCGCACGGCCAGTAGCTAAAGTCACTCGGTCTTTGGCCTTGTGTCTTTTTACACCCCTGGCCATGTGGTAAAATGTGTTCCATGCACACCCCATCATGCCTTATTGCTTACACACATCATGATTTGAATAATACTACCATTATACATACTTGGTGGTGAACATGAACTGCATCCTTCCCCAGCATCGTCGTCATCATCTTCTGATGTGTTTTGATGGTCCAACACTGAGCAATGATTACTTTCATTACGCTAGTCAATATGTGTTGCATCTCCAACTGCATCTTGTGCAATACTTTGTTCATCTTGCTCTCTATCTACTGTTAAGTCTGCAATACATTGAATTAGCGAGGTTACATTTTTATGTTGCTTGCACGCATGTGCAAGAAACATAGTGCCATCATCCAAGTTTTCGGAGGTGTGGCGCCCCCTCTTCCAATTCAGTCAGTGAGTTTGTAGACGCGGCCGCAGTCCTCCAATGACTGCTGCAGCTGTCTATAACAGCAGTCAAAATGCAGTGGCATACAGTTGAAAGGGAGAGCTCCGCTTCAGTGAGCAGAGCTCCCCCCCACGCACACACATGCACGCAAGCACGCATATAGCGTGCTGATGCGCCCCCCCCACACACACACTGTATGGCCAACGGGGTGCCCAATCCTGCTGGCTCCACGCCCCCCCAACAAAGCTGTCCAGGTGCCACGCTGGGGAGCCCACCCCAGCATGGCAAATCTTGTTATAGCTGACGGGGTGCCCAATCCCCGCCAGCTCCAGCCCCAAACAGTCTTTCCAGCTGCCAATGCTGTGAGCCCACCCCAGCGAGCAAACGCCCCACGTCATCTTAATTAAAAAAAGACAAAACCCTGTAATTAAAAAAAGGTCCCTCGCAGTCTCACTGCCCCCACCTGCACCCACCCACTGTGCACCCTGCCTCCCCATCCCCCCACCGCATATTTACCTCTGGAGCTCGTCGCGACAATCTTCGGTGGACCGGGAACACGTCTGCACTCTTCAAAGCCAACCGCGAACTGAGGAAATGCCGGTAAGCTGTATAATGGAATAAATAGGGTTTTTTCAGCTTTGTTGCATATCTCAGGCATTTTGGAATTTTGGGCCCAAATTTTTCAACATGGGGTTTGGGACCCCGCCTCGAATTATTGCACTGTCATGGTGTTAATCGGCGGGAGCGGCGTGATTTCATTCACTGTGCCAAATCACCTTCGGGCTGATTAATGAAACGACACTGCCAGTGTTCATAAGGTGGGTTCTCAAAAGCCTATGTTGAAAATTTGCGAAAAATTCCTAAAATGACTGTTTTATCGAAAGTTAACGCTGCTAAGAGTCTCCATTGTAAATTCGTGAATTTTCAATATTTTCATCTCCAGATTTTCAACATTGCCATTTTACCACACCTCATGAGCAGTACAGCTGTCATTTTTCACGCCTTGCCCAAAATGTGTTTCTCCATGTAGCACACAATGGCTTAGTCGGTGTGCTTAAATCCATGTATGGGACATTATTAAGAAAGTCACAGTGACACTGTTCATGAGCAGAGGTCTTAAAATGGCTATGTTGAAAATTTGGTGAAAAAATTCCTAAAAATGACTGTTTTACGAGCATGCGGTGCGCACTTCCTATGCACGCTCGTAAGTTCGCGAATTTTCAATATTTGCACTCCAATGACTTCCAAATATCTAAACAGCACATACAAGCAAGCAACATTCGGCATTGACAAATGCTTGTTTGATGCAGCTAGAATACGTAATGCAATATAATGTGTGTGCCCTTGTTTTTATGCCAGTTGAGTTCTGGGAGTATTGGTATCTCAGAACTACAGAAACATAGTCCTGAGTTATTTCTTACATATTTCAAACAGTGTGAAATACACAATTGAGCTGATTGATGTCCTGACAGTCCCCCCTGACGGAGCTAGGACAGCGAGGTGCTCCCAGTACCCTGCGCAAGCACAGTAAGAAAGGAGAGGATTATGGAGTTCAACACATGGTTGATAGAATGGTATCTGATAGAGTGGAGCGTACCCCCCAGGCAGGGGCGTAGTTTGGTTTTTTTACAGGGGGGGCAAAGTAATAAAAAAGTCCTGGTTGTTGCGTATCAAGACAATGAAGAGGCAGGGGGGGGGTCTGGTAGAAAGAAGAAAAGGTGGATCAAATTTAAAAACGGCGTACCAAATGTCCTAATCCCCCACCCAAGCATTAAGCTTAAATAAGCATGGCTTGTTAAAATGAAACAGACGCATAATCAAAACATACAAAATAAAACTGTTCATGCTCATGGGGGTGGGGCCTCAGTCCCTACTCCCAACTCCAGGCCTTTGTAAGCTTTAAAATAAAACTGGGGGGGGGGGGGATACGCAGCTCATTAGCCATCAGGCAGCTCTCTGACTAATGCACAAATTGTTTATTCAGGGGTCGAAATTGGCACCAGCCCGCTAGCCAAATGCTAGTAGATTTTGTATTGGGTTACTAAGATTTTCCTTTAACTAACCCTGTGGGCTTGTGCTTGAGAAGGTAAAATTTCAGTAAGTACACCGGCTGAACCACTGAAAAAATCTGAGGGGCTACCTGATTTTCCTAGTCACTAGTCCAGCTGGCTAGCGGCTGCAAAACTTAATTTCAACCCCCGTTATTACACCATCACTGTGTGTTGAGCAGTGTGGTACATCATGTCATGTGCTGATGGTGCTGAAAGTGGAACTTACTCCGTTTTACACAACAAGACTAGTCTAGTTTTTGTTTGTTTTTTAGCCACTGTTTTACCAGGAGAGACACACTAAGCTGAAAGCTTGTTTACAGGTGGAACCTGCAAGCACAAGGAAGTCAAGTGACTTGCTTAGGGTCACACAGTATGCAAGTGGGGGCTGTTGGATTCAAACCCAGGTCTCCAGGTTTGCAGCTCAGAGCATTAAACCACTGTGCTATACTGCCTCCTCGTTTGCCACTCCCGAAAGCCCCTGGGACCTTCCACTTGTGCCAACATTAGGACAGCCATGACTGCCACCTCCATGAAAATCTTAGCCCATGACCATGCTAACAGTTCTCATGCTGACTACTAGGACAGGAGAGAAAGTACCAATGTGTCGGCCAGCCATAGGTACTGTTGTGTGGAGGATGATGGAGGATCCTTCCTTAAAAGAAAGATAACTGCTATCCATCTGCACAAAAACCTGCTGCAAAAGGGATGCAAAAAGCCCCAGCTTGTGTTAGCAGCAAATCCAGCATAAGTGCGAGCAGGATGGTCTGTGGGAAAATGAAAAAAGCTGACAGTACTGTCTGCCAAGAAGCAAGACTGTACCCAAAGTAATGCCCCAAACCCAACAACATACAACAAAAGGGAAGACTCTGCAAAAATTGTAAATACTACAAATACCACCAACAGTTTAATGTGATTCAGTGTCATTTGGCAACCATACGATTACCCTCCAGCCCCTAGGGACAACGGCAGGCTAAAATAGGCAGAATTGTTTAGTCCTCCATTCCCAGTCAACAGAAACAAAATGAAAACAAGCTGGTAGCCAGCATGGTCAGATGCTATATATACACAAGGTACAATTGCATCCTTAATTTCTGTTAAAAGATTGGAGCACTGGACTCACACTGAGAGACAGCTGTGGTAAAATAATAACGAGGACTATAGTGCTGCACTTCAAATGCTAGACTAGATATTATACATTTAATTTAAACATTGCAGCAGACCACCACCATACCAGCTAATAATTTACATAAGTAACACTGGAGTGAGCAAGGACCACCACCTTAATAAAATATTTGCAAAACAAAAAAACATGGTTGTCAGTGTAAATAACCACCAGCAGTCAAGCAGTGCAACTTCAAAACCACAGACACGAGACGCACAGAAAATGGTGGCAGAGTCAGACACACACCCAGTCTATCCCCCCCCCATGTTAACCTTTTCCAAACTTGGCTGCTTCCTTAAGTTAGTCCAGGATGGGTCTCTCCTCTCCCACTCTACCCAGTCATGATCATATTACAAAAACATTTAGTGTGTTAATTTTACCCAACAATCAGCCACGCTGCACTCATTAGCTAGCCTGGACCATGAGGCCAGCGGCCGTAGCACAAACCGGAGAAAGGAGGAGGAAGACAAGCAGGAGGGAAGTGGAACTTGGAAAGCAGGCAAAACTGTTACAGAGTTACTGCCACAGCCAGCCTTTTCAGATCAGAATGTCATCCCCTGCGGCCTCCTCTGCCAACTGGGCTGGCTGGATTGACTTGACACTACCATTCTTACCCTACTGCTGCTGGCAGTTGCTGTCTGTATGCTTCCCTCCTGCTCCTTTCACGCAAGTTACAGCAATCACCAGACCATAATACTCACTAGCTTGCTTTAGTTTTTGCTCCATGATGGTCTGGTGCCTGGTGGGCTAAAAATAAACTCAAGTTTCAGCCTCAGGCCAAGCAAGATGGCAAATGGGGCCTTGGTGATTGGCTGCGGGCACAAACTGCAGAAGCAAATTCCCCAAAACATCCAGTGTCACTAAGTTGGAGTGAGGAGTCAAATCTATCAGTTTTGATTCCAAAGTACCCAGTCCCCTCCCCACTACCCCCGTCCACCACTACCCACCCAACCTAACAGAACCATCCAAACTACCAAAGCTACACCTTGAAAAAAGCCTTACTAGGCTAGGTTAGGAGACACAGACAAAGATTACTTACGCCCTAAAAAAACAAGTCAAATTGACTCCTCCAGTCGACCAGTCCTCCTTGAAAACTGTTTTTCGAACCAAACCACCACCATGATGGCCATGCTGTTTTCCACCAACTAAATTAATTACACAAGACATCCATAACATGCATACATGCACTGACAGTGACAGTATTGTACTGTACATTACTATAAGTGATTGATTTGATTGTGAATGATCACATACTTAAGTTTTAGTTCATACCTTAAGAAAAGGTAAGGCCACAACACAGCCCACCTAACTTTTACCCCACCCAACTGAGAGAGACAGAGAGAAAGGGAGCCAGGCAGCCCAGAGCAGACAGAGCAAGAGCCTCCTGAGCTGCAGTTCCAGCAGGACTCCAGTCCTCAGTGTCCTGACTGAGAATAAAAAACCTAATAGTGTCTTGCGCCATGAGAGAGAATTATTCATTTTTTTTCCCTCAGTCAGGACACTGAGGACTGGATTCCTGCTGGGACTACAATTCAGTAGGCTCCCTGTCTCTGCTCTGGGCTGCCTGGCTAACTCCACGAGAGTCCCGACTTAGTTCTGGTCCTGACCTGTTGTGGGGGGGTCCTGCTGCCACTGAGTCCCAGGCCCGGTGCTGGCACCAACATGACTCTCCATCACCAAGAGGATGGCCATGGTCCTTTCCTATTGCCACTGACCAGTCTGCTCCTTCCTGGTTCCCGCAGTGTGCCATGGTGTGTTTGTGGAATCCAACGACTCGAGGATACAAATAAATACTGGATGACGGCGGGTGGTGGATGTCCAACCGACAAGTCGGACCAGCAGACAACCCAGACAACGAGCTGTTCAATAGCAGGCACAGCACAGTATGTTGCTTTCAGCTCGTGAAGGCATGACGCGCACGCAACTGTGGCTGCAGGGCTCTGCAATTGGCTGGATAAGACACGTTGGTATGGTTACTGCAGACTTTCAGCCAATCAGCTTTAGGGAAATTTGGGGGTCGGGACCACGTTAAATTTAAGAAATGCACAGTATAGTGATGATTCTGATGAACCCTACTTAGACACCCCCCCCACAGAAAGTAGTCTGGACTCTTCTCGGTTCCCAAGTCCAGTCGAAGGAGGGGAAAAAAAAATTGAACCGCAATAGAAAAGTCCTGGTCTCTTTTCTCGGGGGGGTGGCAACTTGTCCCCCCTGCCCTCCCCATAATCTACGCCACTGCCCCCAGGCTAGCAGGGAAGGCCACAGGGTGGCTGAAAAAGAGGGAATAGAAGGAAGGAAGGAAATGGAGGCCAATGAAGGGAATGAGGCAGGATGGAGGTTGGTCTTGCTGAATGCAAGAATCTTAGGCAACAAATCTGCTGAGCTTCAGGCACTATTAACAGTATGGATGGTTGATATTTCAGCTGTCACAGAAACATGGGCAACTGAGCACTGGGACTGGGATCTGGCAATCACAGGATACAAAGTATACAGGAAGGACATATACTCCCACTTTGTATTCCAACCTACATTTCCACAACTTCACCTGTTTGTCACCTGATATACCTAAAGAAAAATGTTTACACCCTTCTATTACGCTGTGCCAATCCAAGCTCCATATCTGACTTGACCGGACCACCACATTGGCGACACTCATCCACCACCCAAAAACTCAATTATACAATGGTGTGATACAATCATGTAAACTCATTGGTCAAAATATGTCACGTGACCATGGGTAAATCCTGCATAACACACGGTTGAGGAATGGCTTTTATAAAAAAAATAAGTAATCACATATTACATATATTTTACACATGGGTCATTCATATAGTCGCAATAAGGAACAGCAGGGTGTTTGTTATGTAAGCAATGAAACCCGACAGGGTTGGCGGTATTGAGAGCTGGTACTTTTAAAACCTGGACTCTGTTTTGTAATAGCAGACACCATGCTGTGTCTTATTGCTTAAATGTATAACTGTCACTATTATTTGTTCTGTGCACCATCAACTAGTCCTATCTGCAATCAAACCATGGAGTAGTCACCTTCCGCCAGTGTGTCTCAAACAATTAGGCCCCTGAGGAGATCCCTCAAATACAGTTCCCCATTCAATAGGCACCCTCCCTTATGCTGCTTTATGATGGTTCACAGAGAATAGAGTCATTTCATAGTACCACATCACAACTAATCTGTGGATGACTCTGTAACAACGTGATCATCTTCGGGAGCCAGGCAGTTGTCTTGGCCCCTATCAGGAAAACCTACATCAAGGTTATTAGACTTCATCATAGAAGACGGCCTGTGACCTATCAACTCATCCATTTCTACGTAGAATGTAAAAGTGGACCTTGACGCCCCACTTTGCCCATTGTTTTTCTTTGCCTTCGCCTAAAGTGCCCGCACTGTACCGTCTCCTGCTGGCCTTGGCCGTGTTTCCTTTCCGTTAGGGATCCTTCCTCTGCCGGGTACCTCACGCTCACCGGCTGTTTCATAAGCTAGGGCCATGGCTCCACATGCACAGGCTGGAACCTTAGCCAGCTGTCAAGGTCCCCTGACCACCCTGTCCTCTTTCAAGACCCCCTCATCCTGGCTAACTGACAAAGGTTTAAAAATAGCACACCTCAACATCCACAGCATTCTCAAAACCTTGCTGAACTAATGGCCTGGGTGGCCCACTACAAGCCTGACATTTTGGGCATCACGGAAACTTGGCTTAAGCCTCACATTCCTGACTCCGCTTGTGCCCTCCTGGGCTACAGCCTTGTCCGGCATGACAGGGCAGGCAATAAGCTTGGGGGGGGTGTGTGCTCCTATATTATAAGGTGCACCTTAATGTGTCTTTAGTTGCTTATTTACCCCCTGCATCCCCAGCCTGCGAGTTCCTTCACACCCTCCTCCTGCTTGGGAACACTAAAAAGGTGCATCTTGTCTGTGCCTACAACCCTCCGGAGGGGGGTGCTCAAGGGCTCTCCTCACTCCTTGACCAACTTAGGGATAAGGTTGGCTCAAATGAGCTGCTAATCCTTGGGGACCTAAACCTCAATTGGCTGGGGCCCAATACCAAGTAGTATGAGCCTCTTCTCTCAGGCCTTGCTCTCGGCCAGATCATCACGGGTCCCACCAGGCTCTCCTCCCAGGGGGACAAAGAGTCACTCATCAACTGGGTTATGCGCAACAGGCTGGATAGAATTGTCCACTCAGGGATACTCCCTGTTGCCATCTCAGATCACTGCACAACCTACTGAATATGGGGCACCAACTTGCCCAAAGTCCCCAGCAGAGTGATCCAGATGAGGGACTATTCCAAACTTATACTCAACGACTACCTTGAGGAGCTACGATGTGTCGACTGGTCCAGGGTCACTGCCGCAAATGACCCTGTTGCAGCCCTAGATCATTTCCTTGCCATATTTGTTCCTTTGCAAAACAGGCATGCACCCCTCACAAAAAGGAGGGTGAGAGGCACAGTCACGAAGTGGCTTCATGTAGGCCTATTCTCCCTCATGAAGCAGAGAGACAAATGTTGGGTGAAACACAAGACCTCCCGCAATGACAATGACCTCCTTGAATATTGTCAACTCAGAAACTCCTGTAAGAGAGCCCTACGCACCGCCAAGAGTGAGTACTGAAAATCGGCCCTGCTAGCCTCGGCCAACAACCCCCGGCGCTTTTGGCAAAATGTTAAAAACCTTGTCGGAGGGTCTGCCAAGGAACAGATCGCCGACATGCATATTGGTGGGACCAACTGTAATAACCCCCAAACTATTGCCTCTGCTTTTAACTGCATGTTCTCAGACCTGCCTGCTCCCCCTCCCTCCCAACTCTCGGCCCCTAACCACTGAGTGGGCACCCCCCCTCGACCGCCCTTCTACCTCAAACGGATCTCAGTTGGAGAGACCCAGGAACTCCTAGCTGGTCTCTCCCACCACACGTGGGCTGGACATGACAGCCTTGAGCCAAAACTGCTTAGCTTAGGGGCTCCCCTTATCGCCCAGCTGGTTGCTCATATCTTTAACTCTTCTCTTATCTCGGGAATCATTCCAGATGTATGGAAGGTTGCCAAGGTTGTCCCTGTTTACAAACAAGGTGACCCCAAAGATATTAATAACTATCGCCCCATCGCCGTACTCTCTGCTACCTGTAAGCACCTTGAAAAGGCAGTTGCTTTACAACTCTCCCACTACCTCCAGGGTTATGCTGTTCTCTCCCCTGCTCAGCTCGGCTTCATAAAAGGGCACAGTACATCAACTGCGCTTGCCGTGGTTACCTCTGAGATCAGGTCTGCAACTGACCAAGGCAAAATGACCGGTGCCATCTTTGTTGATCTCTCTAAGGCCTTCGATCGGGTTGACCATTCCCTCCTCCACTCCACTCTGCATTCTCTCGGATTCTCCCACCAAGCCCTTGCCTGGTTCTCCAACTACCTTGCGGGTAGGCAGCAATACACTTGCTTCAATTGCACCCTCTCTGCCCTCTCCCCAGTTAACTGTGGGGTCAACCAGGGATCCGTCCTGGGAGCCATTCTGCTTTCCCTGTTCATTAATGAACTGCCCTCTGCCACAACCCACGGGCACCCAACTCTATACGCGGATGACCTCGTTGTACTGACCAGTTCGCAGAATATTACCTTCATCAACTCCCGACTTAACTCCAACTTCGATCTAATCCAGAACTGGCTTGAGGGCCACAAGCTTACCATCAACCTGAAGAAGACCCAGGCCATGCTCTTCGGCTCTGTGGCCAAAACCTCTTCCTGCCCGGTGCTTCTAACTATCTATGGAGCAAATGGCTCCCTCCTGCCGGTCATTGACTCAGTCAAGTATCTAGGAGTTGCCCTTGATCCACAACTGGATCTCAACACGCATCTTTGAAATGTTTGTAAAGCCACGAATGGCAAGCTCGGCCTTACCTACAGAGCCAAAGATTGCCTCACCCCGGCCGCTCGGCTCACCATAGCCAGGGGGATACTCCTTCCTACGCTTTGTTATAGGCTCGTTGCCTTTGCCCCAGTCCCGAACTCTAGCCTTGCGAAATGGGACACTGTGTATAACAATATATGCTGCTTCACACTCTCTGCCCTTCGCTTTGCGCTTCGTTGTGAACTCTACTCACGGCTGGAGTGGCTCCCCCCTGAAAAGCACCATGCCTTCGTCCTTGGCAACTTCACTGATAACATAGTTAGAACGGCCACTCCCTCTGCACTCACCCTTCCCCTTAAACATGTAACCCCTGCCTACCACTTAAGATCCAGTGCAGCACAGGTCCGCCTGGTTCCTAAGACCTGCACCCTCACAGGTGACCGGACCTTCTCCGTCCATGCACCAAGACTGTGGAACTGCTTTCCCACCCTAGTTCGTGCCTCTCCCTCCCATTCCTGCTTCAAAACATCCCTATGGAGCTTCTGCAAATCTGCCTCTGCCTGTCTATGTACCATATAGTCCCAACGTATTTCTCTCCCTCACCCTGATTCACTGAGGGAGTTGTCCTGCGAGCAGTTTTCAAAGGCCGATGTTAAATCTCTGCTGATAACCAGCATAAGGCACTTACTGCCCTCCTGTTGGTGAGGCGATCTTGTCATATCTGTACCTGCCTCTTTTCTGCTTTATTTTTTCTTTCCATTCTCTCTCATTATAAGTGCACATGTCATGCAAATACATACTTGCACATTCAATAATTGTGATGTTATTCTCTTCCGTGTAGTTATTTGATGTTATCCTACCTCTCAATGCTGTTATGTGACTTGTTGCTATACTGCTTACCTTACTATTTTAAAGCCTGTTGTACTATAAGCTGTACCACCCACTTGTCGGAGCCTGTGGCTCCTGTATGTTACATCGACTCTGTATTATGTTTCCCGTGTACTCTGTAACCCTCCCGGGTCGCACTTGAAAACTGGCACTTGGATGTCTAGAGTGCTTACCTGGTTAACAAACGCAAATAAAAATAAATAAATAATGTCTTAAGGAACTTCCATCTATGTTTTACTTGATCAACAGTTCTTATAAATCCGAATGACATCATTTTTTCAACTACTTTCCTGTATATATCACTATTCCATGCTTTTCTTCCATCTAACTGCCTAATGATATCCAACTCTTTCAAGCAATTGATAAGTACCGCTGTTTCCTCATCTGACCAAAAGTACAGATGGTTCTTTGCAGATGACATATCAATATCTAATGAAATTAAATGAAAAAGAAATATTATTAAAGAATATTAGAAATTACATATTTTTTCATATTATTTACACATTATAATAGCCTAGTGCTAATAACTGTGTTATTTACATGTATAGCTTAATCATACATTTGTTGAGTAAGTAATAAGACACTCCATGATGTGCATGGAATATATTTACCGCATTTCCAGAGCGAATTAGCACATAGGTCTTGGCCGAGTGCATTTAACCCCTGGCGTGCAGTTAAATATGTTCCATGCATGTCATGGAGTGTCTTATTGTGCACATAAAATGGTCTACTATTTTTATATATCTTTTCACAGTTTCACAGAGGAGAACCCTTCCCCAAGTCAGGCACACTCAAGATGCAGACTTAAAATGCAGAGCGAGACCGTCAGCTGCAGGGGCCCTGCGCCAGAATGGTATGGCTGGCATGCCCCAGAAACTGATAGGGAGCCGAAAAGCTGGGGGGCAGTTGAATGAGCACTGGTATGCTGAGACATTAATGAGAATTGAAGTGCTGAGACCTTGCAAAGGTCGAATGCAGTAGTGAGTGCAGCAGACATCCCAGAGGCCGAAGCCAAGGGGATGGCGGTAAGCATGAAGCAATGATTGCGTAAGCAAGAGTGGTCCTACACGTAGGTCTGCAAAATGTAGTAGCAAAGGAGCAGCACTGGAAATAGTGGGGCAAGCCAGACAGGCATGGAAAGTCAATAAAGGTGTCAAATACTCTGAGGATTTGTTTGGCGGTGGAGACAGGATTTAGAACATATTGGAACAAATTTACCAAATATGCATTAGCTGTTCCATTCAGAAGGACTGACTTGGGGAGACAATCCTTTGCCATCAGGGCCCCAGCTTGGATAAATGAGCTACCAACTGCCATCACAAGTCTTACCCATCTTCAGCCTTTCAAATCCAAGCTAAGGAAGCCTATCACCCTCCTGTATGTTGCTATTGCCACTCTTAACCCATGAGCCAGCACGCCTCTGGGTGAGGGGGACCTTGGACTGGTACTTTGTATTTCCTGGTCATCTATTGAAATTTAATGTACCCCGCTGGCAGGGGTACCAACCAATCAGAGACCAGGAAATAAGTAGCCCATTTTCTTAACATATTTCATGCATGATGAGCTTGAGCTATGATGGGCTGGTTTAGCCTACCCATTTTTATAATTATGGTATTCATTTTTCTCTTTTATAGATAGTAGTTCCTTGTACGATGAAATTCTAACCCAAAAAATTGAGTCGGATTTGTGACCTTTTTTATACAATTGTTCAACACACAAGTGACACTTACTTTGCAGCTCCACTGGCAGCACTCTTTAAGACCTCTCTGCAGAAAGGATGGGTGCCTCAAGACTGGAGGATGGCTTATGTAGAGCCTCTCCATAAAGGGGGGTCTAGAGAAGAGATGTGGAATATATGGGGAAGGGGGTAGAAGCAGCTGAGTCTATTTGCAGACAATTCCAAACTGGGAGCACTGGTGGACTTGGAAGAAATGAGAGTGACAGTCCAGGGGGACATGGATACCCTGCAGGGTTGGTCAAGGAGTTGGGGATTGAAATTTAATGCCGAAAACTGTAAGATACTTCATTTGGGTGTCAAAAACACGGGTCACATTGGGTGAGCGGGATCTAGGGGTGATGGTAGACATCAAAATGAGTAACTTAGAAAATTGTAGAAGAACCGCAGCCAAAGCAAGCAGGATACTGGACTGCATAGCCAGGGGAATTACATCCAGGAAGAGGGAGGTGATCCTCCCTCTATATAATGCCTTACTTAGGCTGCAACTTGAGTACTGTTTACAGTTCTGGAGACCTCATCTGAAGAAGAATATAGAACTGCTAGAGAAAGTCCAGAGGAGAGTGACCAGGATGATTCAGGGCATGGAGGAGAGGTCCTGTGAGGAGAGACTTGGGCGGTACACACTGGAGGAGAGGATGGACAGGGGAGATATGATAGGGGTCCTCAGGTATGTAAAGGGAATAACTGAGTGCGGAACCAATGATCTGTTCAGGCTAAAGAAGGTGGGAACAGCTAGGAGGCATTAGTGGAAGTTGGAGGATGGAAATTACAGAGGGGAAATTATGAAGCATTATTTCACTGGGAGGGTGGTGGAGCCATGGAATGCACTGCCTGAGAGGATGGTGGAGGAGGGCACAGTGGAGGGCTTCAAGAAGGGGTGGGACAGGTACAAAGGGAAACTAAAGTCAAAGATGACCCTCGGCTGGAGGGGGCGGGGTAGAGAGCACCCACTAGGTGTCTGGATACTGAGTAGACATGACAGACAATTTGCCCTATTCTGCTAATTTTCCTCAATAGACTGAGCAGTTTTTGCACATCAGTTACTTTAAAATCACTTATATTAATAAATAGAGGATGATGCCTGATGTACAGTTAATAACCATGGTGTGATTACCTTGAGTGATTGCTATGGCATCAGCAAACATCGCAACTGCAGCTAGAGTTATTTACAATTGCCATATCAACCACGAGAGATGATTACACCATGGTTATCACCTGACCATCAAGCATTGTCATTTATAGTGTATGGCACTCAACATGAGAATTTACCCCCCACAACACAAACAATGTAGCATTTCCTTATGAATGAGTCTGCACTACAGCCACATGAGTGTGTAGGAAAATAATGTATTATGATGCATGGACTGAATGGCAGCGGGCTAAAATAACACCAGAGCTAAAATCTGTATCAGACACAGTTGCGAGACTCATTAACAGTAAACTGAGACAACTGGGAAGTTATGTAAGTACAGTACTGAGGCTAACAATCACATTCTGGGTGTGAAGAAGTAAGTAGTGATACCCAACAGGGTAGAAGGTATTGGGGTATGACCACCAAAATACCCAGATTATCACGCCCCAATGCTATGTCATTTAGAGCACCACTGGGGCAGTAACATGGGTATGGCATCACCCAGGTCACTGACACCCATGTGGACACACCAAACAGAAATGGAGCCGACATACCACAAGGAACATGCTGAACAAGTTTGTGACCTGTGTGTAAATCTGCACTTTCACTGACAGTGTGTCAAACAGACAGGCCCAACCGTACCACCAATGGAAAATGGCATTTGTCATGACATAATCATACCTCCAGTGACCACCATCCACAGCACATACCAGTAATGGAAATGTCAGATGGAGCAACCAACACAGATGACATAGTGGAGTGAGGCCATGCCATGATGCACAAACAACCCAGGACAGCCACCCGAGGGATTGGTCTGTCCCGACGTCCATGTGTTCTGATGGCCAGTACAATGATTGTGAGTGATCCCTGATGCCATGGACAGCAACTGCATCATGTGGTTTCATGCGCAGTGGCACAGAGGATGAGGGGTAAGGACACACGGAGATGAAACTTCTAATATGACTTCCCTCACCCATCCATATGAATATGTCCCTCACCATTCCACATTCCCTTTATCCAACTGCAGCTATCTGACAACACAGATGTAGGGTGACAACATTTGGTGCTGTGTGTATATCTGACACAACACACTATGTGTATCTCTCCCCCAAAGCTGGGACAGTATATAAAAAAAATAATAACACAAAATATATATTGCCAGCACTGGTTCATCATTCAACAGATCAACCTGTCTTGAGCATTATAACAAGTATTATTAAAATAAAATACACACACAAAAGGAAAAAAAAAATAGCCCTCATTCATTGCTTAGAACAGCAAGGTGCCACTTGAGAATGTATCACTTTGAAAATGTTGATTGCTGAACCAGGGGAGACTCAATAAGTTGAAGCAACAAGGTTATAATATGAAAATAAAATAAAATGCTTGGGATTATGCACTACATAAGAGGGGGATGTGGGAGTCAAACTCAAATACTGCATCTAGATGTTCAGATGAGATGATTGACTTTCGGTGCCTAGATGAGATCAGCAGCTGCTGGAACGCGGCAATCACCATGGCCTTAATTGATTTCCAGAACAGAAAAACAATCCAGGACTTTAAATCTAGACAAGAGACTGAGGTAGCAACCTCTCGGTGGAAGCAGGAATGACACCTAGCCAGATCTCCCTGAAAGGAAACACGTTTTCGATTTAACAAGCGAGTTAATGACCCACGAACACGAGTTTCCCCCTAGGCTCGTTACACAGCACTATTATTTTGGTGATTTTACTTGCATTTGTTTCAGTTTAAATATGTGCACTAATTTATACTCCAATTTAATAAAAAGGGGGGGGGGCTGTAACAAGTGTCACGGTTTTTAATCGTGATGACCCACCTTCGCTCTTGGGGACAGTCTGGGCCACTAACGATTTTGCATTGTTGCTTCAAGAATAGGGTCTCGGTTGAGCTTAATGACACCCTCTTCATTCAACCCCTATTTATGTCCAGTGGGTCAGTGTTCTACATCGGAAGACGTCTGAAATGACCACTGCATTTATATAGTGCCCTTACGTTTCAACATCTTGCCTCATAAACCAGGAAAAAGGCTTAAAGACCCAAAATCAGGAACACCTCTTTAAAAACGGTAATATTCACTCAGAAAGCTGATAGAATGAAGGGATTAGTGTAAGATGCAGTTTCTGAAGAACATGAATTTGTAAGTTCAATATTTTAACATTATTTTGTGGTTACAATCCTCGCTGTTCAGTTGCAAAAAAATAACAACTTGAGAGCCAGAGAAAATCTTGAGGGAAAGTCAGGGTACTTGAGAACTACTGTAGTGTGTGTGTGTGTGTGTGTGTGTGTCTGTTGTGAACTTTCTGCTGTATGGAGACTAATATGTGGTTAGCCTACTGCCTTCCCGTCTGTAACGCGTTCTTTGTGCCAGGGGCATAGCTACAAGGGTGCAGTGGCACCTGGGCCCATGAGGTTTGAGGGGCCCAAATTATAATTTTGATGTTTATTCAAAACTGGGGAAGGGCCCTGTAACATCACCTTGCACCCAGGCCCCTCTGAGAATTTGCTACACTACTGCTTTGTGCCCCACGTTTGTAGACTGCATGAATGGTATATGGGGATTTACACCCAACAGGTTCCATGTTCGTCTTCCTACCCCAGCATATCAGCTAACCGATGAGGAGCAATGCTAATCAACCATCTTCAAGTACTGAACCGGCAGATCAATTGTCATCATAAGCTACAAGCCCATCATTACAGCAAATGAAATTATTATGTATGCCTTAAAATTAAGTTACTGTTCAGTCTGCTGGCAGCTGTAGAGGTATTGGGATATGTTGCGCTGCTCGCCGACTACAGGACCTTCAAGGAAAGGTATTAAGTACATGGAACGGAATGAATGGCAATTGGTGGTGGAGAAGGTAGAGGGAAATTCAAATAGAGATGACAGCACACTTACATTTCTGATCATTTACTTTCTGATCGTTTACAATCACTTGACAGCCTGCCAACCTTACAGCCTTCTGAGGTAAACATGGAAGTAATCAAAGAAAAGCACGCGCGTTTATGGTATTTACTAGGCTGACGTTCCATGTTAAACAGCTCATGTTCAATAGACAGTTATCGGAAATATGTGTTTACATGCTGTGCTTTTATGATAATACTGAGCATTTTCCACCCATGAAAACCAGAAAACTAGACTTGACGGATAATGAATGAAAGGTGGATAATTACTGTTTACATGACTACCAGTTTTCCGATACAGATATCTGAAATCTCAATAATCCAACTATTATCGAAAAACTGCTGGTATGTAAACGTACTGATTGACACCTCATGTGTTGGCCAAATAATACGGAGCCAAGAAGTAATTCTCAATGACTGGTGCAGTGGATCCTCAAAATGCCGTAAAAGGAAACATCCAGAAGCAAATGATTTGATACCTTTTAATGGACCAACATAGATGTAACAAGAACAAAGTGCTCTAGCTTTCGGACCAACCAGTCCTTCAGAAGAAGGACTGGTTGGTCCGAAAGCTAGAGCACTTTGTTCTTGTTACATCTATGTTGGTCCATTAAAAGGTATCAAATCATTTGCTTCTGGATCTATTCTTGCAAGGACCAATACGGCAACTACTAAATCTACAGTAAAAGGAAACAGGATGGCAAAGGTTGGGTGGTTCTACACTTTTGAGAGAAACCTTGAAAGACTCACTGCAAAAAACACTGCTCAAAGTAAGATAACAGATTTCTTTGCCTAGTTAGCACTGCACAGCTACACTGTATTACAGACTGTAATGCCTATAAAGTACAGGACTTTATATCTTTTAAAATAACTGTCTAAAACATTTTTTAAACCTTTTAAAGTTTTAAAGTTAATGATCATATTCAATTTTGTGAGTGTATCTTATTAAAACCTCTTTATATTTCTTCAAAAGCATGCGGATGTCTTTTTATTGTGCAGAGTGTGCTGGTTGAGCATTAAAAAAAATCAAAAACGGTCATTCCGGATAAGTGCCATTTTGGTTGTGTGCACAAAATTTGCATTCCCCGAGCATGTGCACACAACCAAAATTGACTGTACTTCATAACAACATGAGTTTATTTATGTTTGTACCTGGCCAATGCAGAGTGGGGAACAGGAAGGGCTGCTTCACGTCCTTGCCCTCACAGCCTGTTGCAGCTCAGCAGGCAGTCCTGGACTGATATGTGAACTGTGTAGATGGATCGGGAATGCAAAGTGACCTGAAGGGGGGCTGGGAGAGAGAGTGTTAGGTGCGATAACAAAATGAGAGACTGTAAGACGGAATGTACTGTAATATAAAATGGCTGTAGTGGAATTGTCAGTATATCAGTTTAAAAAAAATAGATCAATATCAATGTAAATTTTTTTCCAGTGGTTTCAGAGACTCTTCTGACGTCGATGTTTATTGAATATTACCGATATATATCGAATCCTGGCAAGCCTACCCATATGTTATAATGGAAAAGGTGCAAGATATGCCTGTGTAAAAGACCCTGAAGAGAGTCAAGTTGATACTGGACTATTCACCTAAATCATTTGCTGCCTATTGGACATTTGATCACCAGTGAGGTTGTGGACTCAGTAATACCTCCAAAACCCCCAACTACTTGATCTGCTACACACAGATAAACTAGAAAGCAGAACACAAGACAATTAGAAACTGTTCCACCTACAATTGATGCTTAACTAGATCAGGATGACTTGGACTCTTAATCAGAAGGAAGGGTGTACAACTTTACAAGGGATCTCACCAGACTGTTCAGATGTTTGAACGGAACAACAAATAATTGTCAAATGTGCCTCTTACAGAGCCCCCAGGAACAATATTGGACTCTGAACCAACACCAGATGTACCCTTGGATGACAGGATCGTATCTGAGGAAGTGCCAGAGGAAGGAAGACCTGTTGAGCCTGTAGAAACAACAGAAATGACAGAAACTATAGAAGTTGCAGAAATCGTTTTGACTTAAGGATGCTTAATTGCTGATCAGTGAGATAGGGAGAGCATGCCCTAATGTCGAGGAAGAAGTGACTGTTCCACTCCGTCATTCTGAGAGAGCTGTCAAACCTTTGCTCAAGTTAACTTATGGCTTTCCAGGTGCCCCTACCAACTTTCCAATGCATATAGTACACAGAGGTATCTATCACTATCTATGGGGCTGGTAGTGTAGCCTAGAGGTTAGAGTAAAAAACCTGTGAATGAGCTTGGTATATCTGGCAGACCACGATTTGATTCCCACAACTTCCACTTGCATACTGTGTGACTCTGAGCAAGTCATTTAACTGCTCCAGTGCTGCCAGGTTGCCCCTGGAAACAGGCACTTGTGCTTAGTGGGCATTACCCACTTACCAAAACATTTGTGCCTAGTGGGCGTTACCCACTTACCACAAAGAATATATCAATTAAAAAAATCTACGTCAGACCCAGATCTCTGCCTCATATTGCCTTATGCAAAGCCCAGACTATATCACCCAGAGCAAGAGGTACAGTAAAGGGTAAACAAGGAGGTTGAATAATGTTGGTATTTCATTTATCAGTGTTACAGTAGTACTCAAAGTTATGGAATTGCCCATTTCTGTGATATGAAGGTTATTGTCATGACAGCAGTTTATGTAAAATATGAATGGCCTTTCATTTTTGTTATTAGATTGTACTTGTCTAGACTAGGATGTATTATATGCCTACTCTAGTCAGGAAACAATTGTTTAGATAGTCTGTGCATGCTACTAGTATGTTGTGTTGCACACTATTTGTTGCTACAGATGGACTCTGTTGATGAACTTGACGTGGACATCAAGTGCATAATTTTCGAAACGCATAGATCGCCGCAAGCCCTGGTGCACTGACGATATGGTGCATGGGGCTTGCGGTGATCTAACAGGATTTTCTATCCTGTGGGGCAGTTTCCTCAAGGTAGACCAACTTTATCTGGTCTACCTTGTGGCAATCGTGGGGGCTCTTGTTATGGAGCTTGTGCCAGCTATTTGGCACAAGCTGCTGTAACTCGTGGAAACTGTCGCACTGCATCCAAAATTGGAAAATCGGATGCAGTTGCGGTAAAGTGTTTGGCGCATGGCAAGAACCTAAGAGTGATGGTGCAGGGCTGAACGCAAGCCCTGCACCAGGTTTTCGAAAATCTTGCCCCAAGATTTTAGGCAGGGAAGATTATAACCCCCAAATGGTTGTGGCTTACCTGGACTCCTCTTCCCCTAGACTGCCTTCAGGTGTTTAGAGTATAATTGTAAAAGCCATCTATGCAGGCCTAATTCTACAGTGGAAACTCAAACTAAGACATTAATGGGTTAAGTTCCAAGCACCGTTAAACAAGTGAAACAAAGGATGATTAAGTCCTGTAAGCTTGACTGGGAACCTTAATGAGTTATGACCGACTTCCCCACCTAGCATCTCAAGGTCAGAGATAAAACAGACACTCAGCCTGAGAAAACACCAGGAAGTATTTATCTTTTTTTTTCATAAGCATTTTACCCCTTGGGTGATCTGATTCCATCCCCACCTCACCCCAGTCGGCACACACCTTCCCCAGACCTACCTGAAGCCAGTCCCCCATAGATTATCCCCTGTGGTGGGGCTAGAGAGGGAGGGCTGCCCCCCCCCATAGTCCACATCCAGGGTCACTGCAGATGACTGAGTGGCAGTGCGGAGCCGGGGGGGGGGGTGCGCGGAATGGTGATCCACTGTTGGATCCTGTTTTCCTCATTTCTTCCATGTTCCCCTGTCATGACTGCATGTCAGGACATGTGTGTGGAGGTATGGACATTCTGCAGGATTGCGGTCCCTCACTTCGAGTCGCTCAGCCTGTACTGCCATAAAGCTTCCACCTGATGGCAGTCAAGGGCCAAGTCGGCTGGTCACCCCTCCCCAGGAGAAGAGATCAGTCCTTGGGATACTCAGTCCTCTCCCACCCTGCTGCCCCCCCGGCAACTTGTGCTTGTTTCTGAACATGGGTTGCTGTCATGGCAGGAGATAAGGACACCACTGGGCTGGCATATTTACTGTCTTAAATGAGGAATGCCACTTAGATGCTTTTAATTAAAAAAATATGTTTTCAGTACTCTTTTGTTAGGAGTGTCCTGTGCTTTTCTATCCTAGTGGAAGGATCAAGGAGATGCAATAAAAGATGAGCTCCAAAGCCATCATTGAGCTGGCAGGAAGTGGGGTAGAAGGGCAGTCGGCTGTTAGCTCTCACAGAGTGAGGAAGCCTAGGGGCTGCTAGCCGAAGCTATCAGAGGAAGCCTGGTTGGAGCTTCTACAGACACTGTTCGGGAAGTGATGCCGAGGTTTGTACAACCTTTAAAGTACAGGACCTGAACTGTGTGTTGCTAGTTGTGTCAGAACAACACCTCTTGGAGAAAGAGACTGTCCCCGTATTTTCTGTGAAAGGAGGCAAAAACTTGCAGATCCAGTAAGTGTGTCCTAGCTACCAGCCTGCAGTATGGACTTGATACTTTGTGAGTACTGCTGTGTGAAAGCCTGCATCAAGACTACAGACAGGGAGAAGGAAGTCAGTGCTACTGCTAGCACTGGGTAGCACACCAAACTAGGCTGCAGAAACCTAGACGTGCGTATGTGGCATGCAGACCATGCTTCTTAGACTGATCTGTCCTGCAGCGGAGGAAGAGGGGAGATTCAGAGAGTTCCAGATGACTGTAGACTCAGAGAGCCTGATCTATAACCAGAGGTACCTGAGACCTGCATTTTCTTGCTGTCTCCCACCCAATTTGCACCAGCTGAACCATCAGCCTGAGAGGACATGCAATTGCAGGACAGAGGAAGAGGAGCCCAAGTTGACAGGGTAGCTGGTACATTAGAACCATGAGTACTAGCAGGGCTTGCCCTGCAACTTAGAAATTTGTGCAGAGTTTTGCCACCAAATCTACAGATTTGGGCAACGGGGCAGGAGCTACAAATACCTCATTTGGAGGTTTTGCCATTTAAGTAATTGCATAGCCTATGGGGTTTTGGGTGTAACTGTTCTTGTTTTAAAGTGAACCACTGCCAGCAAACCAGCTGCAATGTCAACGGGCCTCCACTGTTTCTACGGCTGGTTACCAGTGAAGCACAAGGAGCTCCCTTTAAGGTTTAAGGGTTAAACTGGTATCAGTGGGTAGAGCCCCCAGCACAGGTGGGCTGGTAATACAAAAGGTTCCAGTATTTATTCTGCCGCTGTATTGTCTTGCCTGGTAAGTGGCTGGCACTGTTACTGTTACCGTTACCATTACCGTTACTTCTGTTTTAAAATGTTTTACTGGCCTAGCATAGTGAGGCAATTCATTTTGGTCCTGCAACCAGAGTTAATGAGTTTCTGCCAAAAACAGCTGTGCTTTGCATTCCCCTATCCCTGGTGAATATTCTCCAGTAAATATTTTACTGATATTTTACATTTTGTCTCATGAGCATATTATTAGTGGTAAGTTACTAATTACTCTTTTGTTGAATGTAAGGTTGCACTGTGATTTTTCATGTGTAGGGGACACTGCAGGGGTACTGCATTCCAGGGGTTGTACCACTCTGACACTAGGTTTACTTAAATTTTGCTCTGGGTGGAGCCTTTGCACTAAACATAAAAGACCTGAATTTGAACCCCCCCAATCAAGAAAATCAGAACCCAGACCCCTCAACCTTGTTTGAGACCACAAGGCAAAGATAGTAACCGCAACATCCACGGCAACCCGCTTACACACCCATTTCCACAGATGGGTGGAGTGGAGTATGTGGAGGTTAAGTGACTTCCTCAGTGACACATAGTGAGTTTGTGGCTATAGAAGGGTTTGAACTTGTGATATCCCGGTTCCCAACTGTGCTCCTACCAGTAGATCACACTGCTTTCACTGCCTGTGGAAGGGCAGTATTTTTTTATTTTAATGTACAGTTCATTCCCAAGGAATTTTTTTTTCTGACAGTTCATTCCCCCAGGACAGGCCAACTAAGATGCAACATCTCATTTCCAGTGGTGACCTGCTTTTTTCCATTTTTACAATATATCTACCCAGGATAGTTCGGCCGAGATGCAGCATTGCATTTTCAGTGGGTTCCTGCTTGTACACATTTCCATAGCTGGGTGGACAGGAGCACTGGGAGGTGCATGCCACGTAACCACTCTCCATCCAGGTCCTCTGTCCATAATAAACACATTCTCCCTAGTAGTCTAGTGGAACTCCCTCCCCATGATCCTCCTCCCCTACCCAGTATAAAATATTATCCCTGGTAGTCTAGTGGAACTCCCTCCCCATGATCCCCCACCCCTACCCAGTATAAAATATTATCCCTGGTAGTCTAGTGGAACTCCCTCCCCATGATACCCCACCCCTACCCAATATAAAATATTATCCCTGGTAGTCTAGTGGAACCTCCCATGATCCCCACCCTACCCAATATAAAATATTATCCCTGGTAGTCCAGTGCAACTCCTCCCGTGATCCCCACCCCTACCCAATATAAAATATTATCCCTGGTAGTCTAGTGCAACTCCTCCCGTGATCCCCCACCCCTACCCAATATAAAATATTATCCCTGGTAGTCTAGTGGAACTCCTCCCCATGATCACCACCCCTACCCAATATAAAATATTATCCCTGGTAGTCTACTGAACTCCCACCCCATGATCCCCACCCCACCCAATATAAAATATTATCCCTGGTAGTCTACTGAACTCCCACCCCATGATCCCCACCCCTACCCAATATAAAATATTATCCCGTGGTCTAGTGGACCTCCCTCCCCATGATCCCCACCCTACCCAATATAAAATATTATCCCGGTGGTCTAGTGGACCTCCCTACCCATGAACCCCACCCCTACCCAATATAAAATATTATCCTGTGGTCTAGTGGACCTCCCTCCCATGAACCCCACTCCTACCCAATATAAATATTATCCCCGTGGTCTAGTGGACCTCCTCCGTGATCCCCACCCCTACCCAATATAAAATATTATCCCTGTGGTCTAGTGGACCTCCTTCCCCGTGATCCCCCACCCCTACCCAATATAAAATATTATCCCCGGTGGTCTAGTGGACCTCCCTCCCGTGATCCCCCACCCCTACCCAATATAAAATATTATCCCCGGTGGTCTAGTGGACCTCCCTCCCCGTGATCCCCACCCCTACCCAATATAAAATATTATCCCCGGTAGTCTAGTGGACCTCCCTGCCCGTGATCCCCACCCCTACCCAATATAAAATATTATCCCGTAGTCTAGTGGACCTCCCTGCCCGTGATCCCCACCCTTACCCAATATAAAATATTATCCCCGGTAGTCTAGTGGACCTCCCTGCCCGTGATTCCCCACCCTTACCCAATTTAAAATATTATCCCCGGTAGTCTAGTGGAACTCCTTCCCCGTGATACCCCACCCCTACCCTATATAAAATATTATCCCTAGTAGTCTAGTGGACCTCCTCCCGTGATCCCCACCCCTACCCAATATAAAATATTATCCCTGGTAGTCTAGTGGACCTCCCTCCCGTGAACCCCACCCCTACCCAATATAAAATATTATCCTGGTAGTCTAGTGGACCTCCCTCCCCTGATCCCCACCCCTACCCAATATAAAATATTATCCTTGGTAGTCTAGTGGACCTCCTCACCATGAACCCACCCCTACCCAATATAAAATATTATCCCTGGTAGTCTAGTGGACCTCCTCCCATGAACCCCACCCCTACCCAATATAAAATATTATCCCTGGTAGTCTAGTGGACCTCCCTCCCCGTGATCCCCACCCCTACCCAGTATAAAATATTATCCCTGGTAGTCTAGTGGACCTCCCTCCCCGTGATCCCCACCACTACCCAATTTAAAATATTATCCCTGGTAGTCTAGTGACCTCCTCCCGTGATCCCCACCACTACCCAATTTAAAATATTATCCCTGGTAGTCTAGTGGACCTCCTCCCGTGATCCCCACCCCTACCCAATATAAAATATTATCCCTGGTAGTCTAGTGGACCTCCCTCCCCGTGAACCCCACCCCTACCCAATATAAAATATTATCCCTGGTAGTCTAGTGGACCTCCCTCCCCATGATCCCCCACCCCTACCCAATATAAAATATTATCCCTGGTAGTCTAGTGGGCCTCCCCCCATGATCCCCCACCCCTACCCAATATAAAATATTATCCCTGGTAGTCTAGTGGGCCTCCCCCCATGATCCCCCACCCCTACCCAATATAAAATATTATCCCGTAGTCTAGTGGGCCTCCCTCCCCATGATCCCCCACCACTACCCAATATAAAATATTATCCCCGGTAGTCTAGTGGGCCTCCCTCCCCATGATCCCCCACCCCTACCCAATATAAAATATTATCCCCGGTAGTCTAGTGGACCTCCCTCCCCATGATCCCCCACCCCTACCCAATATAAAATATTATCCCCGGTAGTCTAGTGGACCTCCCTCCCCATGATCCCCACCCCTACCCAATATAAAATATTATCCCCGGTAGTCTAGTGGACCTCCCTCCCCATGATCCCCCACCCTACCCAATATAAAATATTATCCCTGTAGTCTAGTGGTCCTCCTCCCATGATCCCCCACCTCACCCAATATAAAATATTATCCCCGGTAGTCTAGTGGTCCTCCTCCCATGATCCCCCACCCCTACCCAATATAAAATATTAACCCCGTGGTCTAGTGGACCTCCCTCCCATGATCCCCACCCTACCCAATATAAAATATTATCCCCGTGGTCTAGTGGACCTCCTCCCATGATCCCCCACCCCACCCAATATAAAATATTATCCCCGTGGTCTAGTGGACCTCCCTAACCATGATCCCCACCCTACCCAATATAAAATATTATCCTCGTGGTCTAGTGGACCTCGCCCCATGATCCCCCACCCTACCCAATATAAAATATTATCCTCGTGGTCTAGTGGACCTCCTCCCATGATCCCCCACCCTACCCAATATAAAATATTATCCTCGTGGTCTAGTGGACCTCCTCCCATGATCCCCCACCCTACCCAATATAAAATATTATCCCCGTGGTCTAGTGGACCTCCCTCCCTGATCCCCACCCCTACCCAATATAAAATATTATCCCGTGGTCTAGTGGACCTCCCTCCCTGATCCCCCACCCCTACCCAATATAAAATATTATCCTCGTGGTCTAGTGGACCTCCTCCCGTGATCCCCACCCCTACCCAATATAAAATATTATCCCTGTAGTCTAGTGGACCTCCCTGCCCGTGATCCTCACCCCTACCCAATATAAAATATTATCCCCGGTAGTCTAGTGGACCTCCCTGCCCGTGATCCTCACCCCTACCCAATATAAAATATTATCCCCGGTAGTCTAGTGGAACTCCCTGCCCGTGATCCTCACCCCTACCCAATTTAAAATATTATCCCCGGTAGTCTAGTGGAACTCCCTCCCGTGATTCCCCACCCCTACCCAATTTAAAATATTATCCCCGGTAGTCTAGTGGAACTCCCTCCCCGTGATACCCCACCCTACCCAATTTAAAATATTATCCTGCAGTCTAGTGGAACTCCCTCCCGATACCCCACCCCTACCCAATATAAAATATTATCCCAGTAGTCTAGTGGACCTCCCTCCCTGATCCCCACCCCTACCCAATATAAAATATTATCCCTGGTAGTCTAGTGGACCTCCCTCCCAGTGATCCCCACCCTACCCAATATAAAATATTATCCCTGTAGTCTAGTGGACCTCCCTCCCATGATCCCCACCCCTACCCAATATAAAATATTATCCCTGGTAGTCTAGTGGACCTCCCTCCCATGATCCCCACCCCAACCCAATATAAAATATTATCCCTGGTAGTCTAGTGACCTCCCTCCCATGATCCCCACCCTCACCCAGTATAAAATATTATCCCCGGTAGTCTAGTGGACTTCCTCCCGTGATCCCCCACCCTACCCAGTATAAAATATTATCCCTGAGTCTAGTGGACCTCCTCCCTGTGATCCCCACCCTACCCAGTATAAAATATTATCCCGTAGTCTAGTGACCTCCTCCCCGTGATCCCCCACCCCTACCCAGTATAAAATATTATCCTGCAGTCTAGTGGACCTCCTCCCGTGATCCCCACCCCACCCAGTATAAAATATTATCCCTGTAGTCTAGTGGACCACCTCCCTGTGATCCCCACCCTACCCAGTATAAAAATATTATCCCGGTAGTCTAGTGGACCACCTCCCCGTGATCCCCACCACTACCCAATATAAAATATTATCCCCGGTAGTCTAGTGGACCTCCTTCCCCGTGATCCCCCACCACTACCCAATATAAAATATTATCCCTGGTAGTCTAGTGGACCTCCCTCCCCGTGATCCCCACCCCTACCCAATATAAAATATTATCCCTGGTAGTCTAGTGGACCTCCCTCCCATGATCCCCCACCCTACCCAATATAAAATATTATCCCTGGTAGTCTAGTGGGCCTCCTTCCCCATGATCCCCCACCACTACCCAATTTAAAATATTATCCCTGGTAGTCTAGTGGGCCTCCTCCCATGATCCCCACCACTACCCAATATAAAATATTATCCCTGGTAGTCTAGTGGGCCTCCTCCCATGATCCCCACCACTCACCCAATATAAAATATTATCCTGGTAGTCTAGTGGGCCTCCTCCCCATGATCCCCCACCACTACCCAATATAAAATATTATCCTCGTAGTCTAGTGGTCCTCCTCCCATGATCCCCACCCCTACCCAATATAAAGTATTATCCTGTAGTCTAGTGGTCCTCCTCCCCATGATCCCCACCCTACCCAATATAAAATATTATCCCTCAGTCTAGTGGTCCTCCCTCCCATGATCCCCCACCCTACCCAATATAAAATATTATCCCGTGGTCTAGTGGTCCTCCTCCCCATGATCCCCCACCCCTACCCAATATAAAAAATTATCCCTCGTGGTCTAGTGGTCCTCCCTCCCCATGATCCCGCACTCCTCACCCATATAAACATTAACCCGTGGTCTAGTGGACCTCCTCCCATGATCCCCCACCCCACCCAATATAAAATATTATCCCCGTGGTCTAGTGGACCTCCTCCCATGATCCCCCACCCCTACCCAATATAAAATATTATCCCGTGGTCTAGTGGACCTCCTCCCATGATCCCCACTCCTACCCAATATAAAATATTATCCCCGTGGTCTAGTGACCTCCCTCCCGTGATCCCCACCCCTACCCAATATAAAATATTATCCCGGTGGTCTAGTGGACCTCCTCCGTGATCCCCACCCCTACCCAATATAAAATATTATCCCTGTGGTCTAGTGGACCTCCCTGCCCGTGATCCCACCCCTACCCAATATAAAATATTATCCCTGTAGTCTAGTGGACCTCCTGCCCGTGATCCCCACCCCTACCCAATATAAAATATTATCCCCGGTAGTCTAGTGAACCTCCCTGCCCGTGATCCCCACCCCTACCCAATATAAAATATTATCCCCGGTAGTCTAGTGGACCTCCCCCCATGATTCCCCACCCTTACCCAATTTAAAATATTATCCCCGGTAGTCTAGTGGACCTCCCCCCGTGATTCCCCACCCTACCCAATTTAAAATATTATCCTCGTAGTCTAGTGGACCTCCCTCCCGTGATACCCCACCCCTACCCAATATAAAATATTATCCCGTAGACTAGTGGACCTCCCTCCCGTGAAACCCCACCCCTACCCAATATAAAATATTATCCCTGGTAGTCTAGTGGACCTCCTCCCGTGATCCCCACCCCTACCCAATATAAAATATTATCCCTGGTAGTCTAGTGGACCTCCCTCCCCATGATCCCCCACCACTACCCAATATAAAATATTATCCCGTAGTCTAGTGGGCCTCCCCCCATGATCCCCCACCACTACCCAATATAAAATATTATCCCTGGTAGTCTAGTGGGCCTCCCTCCCCATGATCCCCCACCATTACCCAATATAAAATATTATCCCCGTAGTCTAGTGGGCTCCTCCCCATGATCCCCACCCTACCCAATATAAAATATTATCTCGGTGGTCTAGTGGACCTCCCTCCCCTGATCCCCCACCCCTACCCAATATAAAATATTATCCCGTGGTCTAGTGGACCTCCCTCCCCTGATCCCCCACCCCTACCCAATATAAAATATTATCCCCGTGGTCTAGTGGACCCTCCCCGTGATCCCCACCCCACCCAATATAAAATATTATCCCGGTAGTCTAGTGGACCTCCTCCCCGTGATCCTCACCCCTACCCAATATAAAATATTATCCCTGTAGTCTAGTGGACCTCCTGCCCGTGATCCTCACCCCCACCCAATATAAAATATTATCCTGTAGTTCTAGTGACCCCTGCCCGTGATCCTCACCCTACCAATATAAAATATTATCCCCGGTAGTCTAGTGGACCTCCTGCCTGTGATTCCCCACCCCACCCAATTTAAATATTATCCTCGTAGTCTAGTGGAACTCCTCCCGTGATACCCCACCCCTACCCAATTTAAAATATTATCCTGTAGTCTAGTGGAACCCTCCCCGTGATACCCCACCCCTACCCAATATAAAATATTATCCCCGGTAGTCTAGTGGACCTCCCTGCCCGTGATCCCCACCCCTACCCAATATAAAATATTATCCCCGGTAGTCTAGTGGACCTCCCTCCCTGATCCCCACCCCTACCCAATATAAAATATTATCCTCGGTAGTCTAGTGGACCTCCTCCCCATGATCCCCACCCCCTACCCAATATAAAATATTATTATCTTGGTAGTCTAGTGACCTCCCTCCCCATGATCCCCACCCCCTACCCAATATAAAATATTATCCCTGGTAGTCTAGTGGACCTCCTCCCATGATCCCCACCCCCAACCCAATATAAAATATTATCCCTGGTAGTCTAGTGGACCCTCCCATGATCCCCCACCCTACCCAGTATAAAATATTATCCCGGTAGTCTAGTGGACTTCCTCCCATGATCCCCCACCCCTACCCAGTATAAAATATTATCCCGGTAGTCTAGTGGACCTCCTCCCCGTGAACCCCCACCCCTACCCAGTATAAAATATTATCCCTGCAGTCTAGTGGACCTCCTCCTCGTGATCCCCACCCCTACCCAGTATAAAATATTATCCCCGGTAGTCTAGTGGACCTCCTCCCGTGATCCCCACCCTACCCAGTATAAAATATATCCTCGGTAGTCTAGTGACCTCCCTCCCCGTGATCCCCACCCTACCCAGAATAAAATATTATCCTGTAGTCTAGTGACCACCCTCCCCTGATCCTCACCACTACCCAATTTAAAATATTATCCCGTAGTCTAGTGGACCTCCTCCCCGTGATCCCCACCCCTACCCAATATAAAATATTATCCCCGGTAGTCTAGTGGACCTCCCCCCGTGATCCCCACCCCTACCCAATATAAAATATTATCCCTGGTAGTCTAGTGGACCTCCCTCCCCATGATTCCCCACCCTCACCCAATATAAAATATTATCCTGGTAGTCTAGTGGGCCTCCCTCCCATGATCCCCCACCTCACCCAATTTAAAATATTATCCCTGGTAGTCTAGTGGGCCTCCCTCCCCATGATCCCCCACCACTACCCAATATAAAATATTATCCCTGGTAGTCTAGTGGGCCTCCCTCCCCATGATCCCCCACCACTACCCAATATAAAATATTATCCCTGGTAGTCTAGTGGGCCTCCCTCCCCATGATCCCCCACCACTACCCAATATAAAATATTATCCCCGGTAGTCTAGTGGTCCTCCTCCCATGATCCCCACCACCCAATATAAAATATTATCCCGGTAGTCTAGTGGTCCTCCCTCCCATGATCCCCCACCCCTACCCAATATAAAATATTATCCCGTAGTCTAGTGGTCCTCCCTCCCCTGATCCCCACCCCACCCAATATAAAATATTATCCCCGGTAGTCTAGTGGAACTCCCTCCCGTGATACCCCACCCCTACCCAATTTAAAATATTATCCCCGGTAGTCTAGTGGAACTCCCTCCCCGTGATACCCCACCCCTACCCAATATAAAATATTATCCCTAGTAGTCTAGTGGACCTCCCTCCCCGTGATCCCCACCCCTACCCAATATAAAATATTATCCCTGGTAGTCTAGTGGACCTCCCTCCCCGTGATCCCCACCCCTACCCAATATAAAATATTATCCTGGTAGTCTAGTGGACCTCCCTCCCCATGATCCCCACCCCTACCCAATATAAAATATTATCCCTGGTAGTCTAGTGGACCTCCCTCCCCATGATCCCCACCCCTACCCAATATAAAATATTATCCCTGGTAGTCTAGTGGACCTCCTCCCATGATCCCCACCCTACCCAGTATAAAATATTATCCCGTAGTCTAGTGGACTTCCCTCCCATGATCCCCACCCTACCCAGTATAAAATATTATCCCCGTAGTCTAGTGGACCTCCCTCCCTGCGATCCCCCACCCCTCACCAGTATAAAATATTATCCCCGTAGTCTAGTGACCTCCTCCTCGTGATCCCCACCCCTACCCAGTATAAAATATTATCCCTGTAGTCTAGTGGACCTCCTCCCGTGATCCCCACCCCTACCCAGTATAAAATATTATCCCGGTAGTCTAGTGGACCTCCCTCCCGTGATCCCCACCCCTACCCAGTATAAAATATTATCCCGTAGTCTAGTGGACCTCCTCCCCGTGATCCCCCACCCCTACCCAGTATAAAATATTATCCTCGGTAGTCTAGTGGACCACCCTCCCCGTGATCCCCACCACTACCCAATTTAAAATATTATCCCTGGTAGTCTAGTGGACCTCCTCCTGTGATTCCCACCCCTACCCAATATAAAATATTATCTCTGGTAGTCTAGTGGACCTCCTCCCCGTGATCCCCACCCCTACCCAATATAAAATATTATCCCTGGTAGTCTAGTGGACCTCCCTCCCCATGATTCCCCACCCCTACCCAATATAAAATATTATCCCTGGTAGTCTAGTGGGCCTCCCTCCCCATGATCCCCCACCCCTACCCAATTTAAAATATTATCCTCTGGTAGTCTAGTGGGCCTCCTCCCATGATCCCCCACCACTACCCAATATAAAATATTATCCTGGTAGTCTAGTGGGCCTCTCCCATGATCCCCACCACTACCCAATATAAAATATTATCCCTGGTAGTCTAGTGGGCCTCCCTCCCATGATCCCCCCACCACTACTCAATATAAATATTATCCCGTAGTCTAGTGGTCCTCCCTCCCATGATCCCCACCCTACCCAATATAAAAATATTATCCCTGTAGTCTAGTGGTCCTCCCCCATGATCCCCCACCCTACCCAATATAAAATATTATCCTCATAGTCTAGTGGTCCTCCCTCCCCATGATCCCCCACCCCTACCCAATATAAAATATTATCCTGCTAGTCTAGTGGTCCTCCCTCCCCATGATCCCCCACCCTCACCCAATATAAAATATTATCCTGTGGTCTAGTGGTCCTCCTCCCATGATCCCCACCCCTACCCAATATAAAATATTATCCCTGTGGTCTAGTGGACCTCCCCATGATCCCCCACCCCTACCCAATATAAAATATTATCCCCGTGGTCTAGTGGACCTCCTCCCATGATCCCCACCCCTACCCAATATAAAATATTATCCCCGTGGTCTAGTGGACCTCCCTCCCATGATCCCCCACTCCTACCCAATATAAAATATTATCCCCGGTGGTCTAGTGGACCTCCCTCCCGGATCCCCCACCCCTACCCAATATAAAATATTATCCCCGGTGGTCTAGTGGACCTCCCTCCCTGTGATCCCCCACCCTTCCCAATATAAAAATATTATCCCCTGGTGGTCTAGTGGATCTCTGCCCGTGATCCCCACCCCACCCAATATAAAATATTATCCCCGTAGTCTAGTGGACCTCCTGCCCGTGATCCCACCCTACCCAATATAAAATATTATCTCGGTAGACTAGTGGACATCCTGCCCGTGATCCCCACCCTACCCAATATAAAATATTATCCCCGGTAGTCTAGTGGACCTCCCTCCCATGATTCCCCACCTCACCCAATTTAAAATATTATCCCCGGAGTCTAGTGACCTCCCTCCCGTGATTCCCACCCTTAACCAATTTAAAATATTATCCCCGTAGTCTAGTGGACCTCCTCCCGTGATACCCCACCCCTACCCAATATAAATATTATCCCCGTAGTCTAGTGGACCTCCTCCCGTGATACCCCACCCCTACCCAATATAAAATATTATCCCTGGTAGTCTAGTGGACCTCCCTCCCGTGATCCCCACCCCTACCCAATATAAATATTATCCCTGTAGTCTAGTGGACCTCCTCCCGTGATCCCCACCACTACCCAATATAAATATTATCCTTGGTAGTCCAGTGGACCTCCTCCCATGATCCCCCACCACTACCCAATATAAAATATTATCCCTAGTCTCAGTGGTCCTCCCATGATCCCCACCACTACCCAATATAAAATATTATCCTCGTGGTCTAGTGGGCCTCCCTCCCATGATCCCCACCCTACCCAATATAAAATATTATCCCGTGGTCTAGTGGACCTCCCTCCCTGATCCCCACCCTACCCAATATAAAATATTATCCCTGTGGTCTAGTGGACCTCCTCCCCAGATCCCCACCCCTACCCAATATAAAATATTATCCCGTGGTCTAGTGGACCTCCTCCCGTGATCCCCACCCCTACCCAATATAAAATATTATCCCTGTAGTCTAGTGGACCTCCTCCCGTGATCCTCACCCCTACCCAATAAAAATATTATCCCTGCAGTCTAGTGGACCTCCTGCCCGTGATCCTCACCCTCACCCAATATAAAATATTATCCTGTAGTCTAGTGACCTCCCTGCCCGTGATCCTCACCCCTACCCAATATAAAATATTATCCCCGGTAGTCTAGTGGACCTCCTGCCCGTGATTCCCCACCCTACCCAATTTAAAATATTATCCTCGTAGTCTAGTGGAACTCTCCCGTGATACCCCACCCTCACCCAATTTAAAATATTATCCCCGGTAGTCTAGTGGAACTCCTCCCTGTGATACCCCACCTCTACCCAATATAAAATATTATCCCTAGTAGTCTAGTGGACCTCCTCCTCGTGATCCCCACCCCTACCCAATATAAAATATTATCCCTGGTAGTCTAGTGGACCTCCCCGTGATCCCCACCCTACCCAATATAAAATATTATCCTGGTAGTCTAGTGGACCTCCTCCCATGATCCCCACCCCTACCCAATATAAAATATTATCCTTGTAGTCTAGTGACCTCCCTCCCATGATCCCCACCCCTACCCAATATAAAATATTATCCCTGGTAGTCTAGTGGACCTCCCTCCCCATGATCCCCACCCCAACCCAATATAAAATATTATCCCTGGTAGTCTAGTGGACCTCCTCCCCAGATCCCCCCCTCACCCAGTATAAAATATTATCCCTGTAGTCTAGTGGACTTCCTCTCCATGATCCCCAATTTCTACCCAGTATAAAATATTATCCCCGAGTCTAGTGGACCTCCTCCCGTGAACCCCCACCCTACCCAGTATAAAATATTATCCCCTGTAGTCTAGTGACCTCCCTCCTGTGATCCCCACCCTACCCAGTATAAAATATTATCCTGCAGTCTAGTGGACCTCCCTCCCGTGATCCCCCCCCCTCACCCAGATAAAATATTATCCCCGGTAGTCTAGTGGACCTCCTCCCGTGATCCCCACCCCTACCCAGTATAAAATATTATCCCCGGTAGTCTAGTGGACCATCCTCCCGTGATCCCCCACCACTACCCAATTAAATATTATCCTGGTAGTCTAGTGGACCTCTCTCTCCTGTGATCCCCACCCCTACCCAATATAAAATATTATCCTGGTAGTCTAGTGGACCTCCTCCCGTGATCCCCACCCTACCCAATATAAAATATTATCCTGGTAGTCTAGTGGACCTCCCTCCCCATGATTCCCACCCCTACACAATTTAAAATATTATCCTGGTAGTCTAGTGGGCCTCCTCCCATGATCCCCACCACTACCCAATATAAAATATTATCCCTGGTAGTCTAGTGGCCTCCTCCCCATGATCCCCACCACTACCCAATATAAAATATTATCCCTGGTAGTCTAGTGGCCTCCTCCCATGATCCCCCACCACTACCGAATATAAATATTATCCCTGGTAGTCTAGTGGGCCCCTCCCATGATCCCCACCACCACCAATATAAAATATTATCCTGTAGTCTAGTGGTCCTCCTCCCATGATCCCCACCCTCACCCAATATAAAATATTATCCCGGTAGTCTAGTGGTCCTCCTCCCATGATCCCCTCACTCTACCCAATATAAAATATTATCCCCGGTAGTCTAGTGGTCCTCCTCCCATGATCCCCACCCCTACCCAATATAAAATATTATCCTCGTGGTCTAGTGGTCCTCCTCCCATGATCCCCCACCCCTACCCAATATAAAATATTATCCCCGTGGTCTAGTGGACCTCCTCCCCATGATCCCCACCCCTACCCAATATAAAATATTATCCCCGTGGTCTAGTGGACCTCCTCCCCATGATCCCCACCCTACCCAATATAAAATATTATCTCGGTGGTCTAGTGGACCTCCCTCCGTGATCCCCCACCCTACCCAATATAAAATATTATCTCGTGGTCTAGTGGACCTCCCTGCCCGTGATCCCCACCCTACCCAATATAAAATATTATCCCCTGTGGTCTAGTGGACCTCCCTGCCCTGATCCCCACCCCTACCCAATATAAAATATTATCCCGTAGTCTAGTGGACCTCCTGCCTGTGATCCCCACCCCTACCCAATATAAAATATTATCCCTGGTAGTCTAGTGGACCTCCTGCCCGTGATCCCCACCCCTACCCAATATAAAATATTATCCCTGTAGTCTAGTGGACCTCCTGCCCGTGATCCCCACCCCTACCCAATATAAAATATTATCCCCTGTAGTCTAGTGGACCTCCTGCCCGTGATCCCCACCCCTACCCAATATAAAATATTATCCCTGTAGTCTAGTGGACCTCCTCCCGTGATTCCCCACCCTACCCAATTTAAAATATTATCCCTGTAGTCTAGGACCCTTCCCCGTGATTCCCCACCTTACCCAATTTAAAATATTATCCCTCGTAGTCTAGTGGACCTCCTCCCCGTGATACCCCACCCCTACCCAATATAAAATATTATCCTGGTAGTCTAGTGGACCTCTCTCCGTGATACCCACCCCTACCCAATATAAAATATTATCCCTGGTAGTCTAGTGGACCTCCTTCCCGTGATCCCCACCCCTACCCAATATAAAATATTATCCCTGGTAGTCTAGTGGACCTCCTCCCGTGATCCCCACCCTGCATCTAATATAAAATATTATCCTTGGTAGTCTAGTGGACTCCCTCCCCGTGATCCCCACCCCTACCCAATATAAAATATTATCCCTGGTAGTCTAGTGGACCTCCTCGTGATCCCCACCCCTACCCAGTATAAAATATTATCCTGGTAGTCTAGTGGACCTCCTCCCGTGATCCCCACCCCTACCCAGTATAAAATATTATCCCTGGTAGTCTAGTGACCTCCCAGTGATCCCCACCCCACCCAGTATAAATATTATCCCTGGTAGTCTAGTGGACCTCCCTCCCGTGATCCCCCACCTTACCCAGTATAAAATATTATCCCTGGTATCAGTGGACCTCCTCCCGTGATCCCCACCCCACCCAGTATAATACATATCCCTGGTAGTCTAGTGGACCTCCTCCTCGCGGATCCCCACCCCTACCAGTATAAAATATTATCCCTGGTAGTCTAGTGGACCTCCTCCCGTGATCCCCCACCCCTACCCAGTATAAAATATTATCCCGGTAGTCTAGTGGACTCCTCCCCTGATCCCCCACCCTACCCAGTATAAAATATTATCCCCGTAGTCTAGTGGACCTCCCTCCCGTGATCCCCACCCTCACCCAGTATTAAATATTATCCCTGGTAGTCTAGTAGACCTCCCTCCCCGTGATCCCCACCCCTACCCAGTATTAAATATTATCCTGTAGTCTAGTGAGACTCCTCCCCATGATCCCCACCCCTACCCAGTATAAAATATTATCCCTGGTAGTCTCAGTGACCTCCTCCCCGTGATCCCCCACCCTACCCAGTATAAAATATTATCCCCGTAGTCTAGTGGACCTCCTCCCAGTGATCCCCCACCCTCACCCAGTATAAAATATTATCCCCAGTAGTCTAGTGACCTCCCTCCCGTGGTTCCCCACCAGTCACCCAGTGATAAAAATATTATTCTGGTAGTCTAGTGACCTCCTCCCTCGTGATCCCCCACCACTACCCAATTTAAAATATTATCCCTGGTAGTCTAGTGGACCTCCCTCCCCATGATCCCCACCCCTACCCAATATAAAATATTATCCCTGGTAGTCTAGTGGGCCTCCTCCCCATGGATCCCCCACCTCTACCCAATATAAAATATTATCCCTGGTAGTCTAGTGGGCTTCCCTCCCATGATTCCCCACCCCACCCAATATAAAATATTATCCTGGTAGTCTAGTGGCCTCCCTCCCATGATCCCCCACCCCACCCAATTTAAAATATTATCCCTGGTAGTCTAGTGGCCTCCCTCCCCATGATCCCCACCACTACCTAATATAAAATATTATCCCTGTGTCTAGTGGCCTCCTCCCCATGATCCCCCACCACTACCCAATATAAAATATTATCCCTGGTAGTCTAGTGGCCTCCCTCCCATGATCCCCCACCACTACCCAATATAAAATATTATCCCTGCAGTCTAGTGGTCCTCCTCCCTATGATCCCCACCCTACCCAATATAAAATATTATCCCCTGTAGTCTAGTGGTCCTCCCTCCCATGATCCCCACCCCTACCCAATATAAAATATTATCCTCGTAGTCCAGTGGACCTCCCCCATGATCCCCCACCCCTACCCAATATAAAATATTATCCCCGTGGTCTAGTGGTCCTCCTCCCCATGATCCCCACCCCTACCCAATATAAAATATTATCCTGTGGTCTAGTGGACCTCCTACCCATGATCCCCACCCCTACCCAATATAAAAATATTATCCTCGTGTCTAGTGGACCTCCCTACCCATGATCCCCACCCCTACCCAATATAAAATATTATCCCCGTGGTCTAGTGGACCTCCTACCCATGATCCCCACCCCTACCCAATATAAAATATTATCCTCGTGGTCTAGTGACCTCCCTCCCGTGATCCCCCACCCTACCCAATATAAAATATTATCCTCGTGGTCTAGTGGACCTCCTCCCGTGATCCCCACCCTCACCCAATATAAAATATTATCCTCGGTGGTCAGTGGACCTCCTCCTGTGATCCCCACCCCACCCAATATAAATATTATCCCGGTAGTCTAGTGACCTCCTGCCCGTGATCCCCACCCCTACCCAATATAAAATATTATCCTAGGTAGTCAGTGGACCTCCTGCCCGTGATTCCCCACCCCTACCCAATATAAAATATTATCCCTGCTAGTCTAGTGGACCTCCTCTGCCCGTGATTCCCCACCCCTACCCAATATTAAAATATTATCCTTGTAGTCTAGTGGACCTCCCTCCCATGATCCCCACCCCTACCCAATATAAAATATTATCCCTGGTAGTCTAGTGGACCCTCCCATGATCCCCACTCCACCCAATATAAAATATCCTGGAAGTCTAGTGGACCTCCTCCCCATGATCCCCACCCTCACCCAATATAAAATATTATCCCTGGAAGTCTAGGGACCTCCCTCCCATGATCCCCACCCCTACCCAGTACAAAATATTATCCCGGTAGTCTAGTGGACTTCCTCCCATGATCCCCACCCCTACCCAGTATAAAATATTATCCCCGGTAGTCTAGTGGACCTCCTCCCGTGATCCCCTCACCCCTACCTAGTATAAAATATTATCCCTCGTAGTCTAGTGGACCTCCTCCCCGTGATCCCCCACCCTACCCAGTATAAAATATTATCCCCGCAGTCAGTGGACCTCCTCCCATGATCCCCCACCCTACCCAGTATAAAATATTATCCCTGCAGTCTAGTGGACCTCCTCCCGTGATCCCCCACCACTACCCAGTATAAAATATTATCCCCGGTAGTCTAGTGGACCTCCTCCCGTGATCCCCCACCACTACCCAATTTAAAATATTATCCCTGGTAGTCTAGTGGACCTCCTCCCTGATCCCCACCCCTACCCAATATAAAATATTATCCCTGGTAGTCTAGTGACCTCCTCCTGTGATCCCCACCCCTACCCAATATAAAATATTATCCCTGGTAGTCCTAGTGGACCTCCTCCCGTGATACCCACCCTCACCCAATATAAAATATTATCCCTGTAGTGTAGTGTGGCCCTCCCATGATTCCCCACCCCTACCCAATTTAAAATATTATCCCTGGTAGTCTAGTGGGCCTCCCTCCCCATGATCCCCCACCACTACCCAATATAAAATATTATCCCTGGTAGTCTAGTGGGCCTCCCTCCCCATGATCCCCCACCACTACCCAATATAAAATATTATCCCCGGTAGTCTAGTGGTCCTCCCTCCCCATGATCCCCACCCCTACCCAATATAAAATATTATCCCCGGTAGTCTAGTGGTCCTCCCTCCCCATGATCCCCCACACCTACCCAATATAAAATATTATCCCCGGTGGTCTAGTGGTCCTCCCCATGATCCCCCACCCCTACCCAATATAAAATATTATCCCCGGTGGTCTAGTGGTCCTCCTCCCATGATCCCCCACCCCACCCAATATAAAATATTAACCACGTGGTCTAGTGGTCCTCCCTCCCATGATCCCCCACCCTACCCAATATAAAATATTATCCACGTGGTCTAGTGGTCCTCCCTCCCCATGATCCCCCACCCTACCCAATATAAAATATTATCCCTGTGGTCTAGTGGACCTCCTACCATGAACCCCACCCCTACCCAATATAAAATATTATCCTCGGTAGTTCAGGGACCTCCTCCCCATGATCCCCACCCCTACCCAATATAAAATATTATCCTGTGGTCTAGTGGACCTTCCTCCCATGATCCCCCACCCTACCCAATATAAAATATTATCCCCGTAGTCTAGTGACCTCCTCCTGTGATCCCCCACCCCTACCCAATATAAAATATTATCCCCGGTGTCTAGTGGACCCTCCCGTGATCCCCCCACCCCTACCCAATATAAAATATTATCCCGGTAGTCTAGTGGACCTCCTCCCGTGATCCCCACCCCTCCCAATATAAAATATTATCCTCGTAGTCTCAGTGGACCTCCTCCTCCGGTGATCCCCACCCCTACCCAAATATAAAATATTATCCCTGTAGTCTAGTGGACCTCCCTCCTGTGATCCCCACCCCTACCCAATATAAAATATTATCCTCTGGTAGTCTAGTGGACCTCCTCCCCGTGATCCCCACCCCTACCCAATATAAAATATTATCCTGTAGTCTAGTGGACCTCCCTTGACATTCATTAACAAATCACTACCTGGGGTGCAAACAGTACTGGGAGATTACTAGTATAACGTTGCATATATACCATCATTCTGGTGACTTAGCCTTATAATGAGGGTGGAGCTGGAATTTCATGGAGCTGAGGTACTGCAGAAGAGGGATAAGAACCAGACCTTTGGACCTAAAGAGGATCAGATCAGTAAAATCTGGACCAGCAGGTCTAGTCAGGTCAGTTGGACCAGGCACAAGTTGAATATTGCTAATCTGGACACTATGGCTGGATGGACTGATCTGGCTTTTACCCAGCAGGTCCAGTTCTGGCTGTCCAGTTATTCCTCTAGGACTGGGTGAAAACTGGACCAGATGGGTAAAAGCCAGACTGGTCAATCCAGCCAGAATGGCTGGACCAGCAATATTTGCATAACTTGCACCCAATCTCGCCAGACCAGCCAGTCATACCTTTTGCCATTCTGGTCCAGCCAAAGTCTGAAGGTCTGGTTCTCACAAAGTCCCATACAGCAGCCATATATCATAAAATTAGAACAGAACATTTTATAATGGGGATATAGATGTGATTTTATTTCACTGAGACCTACAGGTTTTTTTCCTCCTTAGAGAGTGAGTGCTGCCTATAGGTGCAGCACACCCCCACCCAAGCACTATCTGCCCTCAAAGCTGTAAACCACTGAATGCACCGCCCTGTCCTTTCGGCAATGATGATGCAATGGTAAATGCTGCCAGGGAGGGTTACACATTCAATAAGGCTGAACAAGTTAAATGAAGGATTATGATTATGCCACAGAAAACAGCATCTAGGAAACAAGCTGGAGACCAGAAGCGCAGACATGAAGGTAACAGCAATCCTAGCCCACATATCAACCATGACAAAAAAAAATATATATATATATATCAGAAACTCACATCAAAAAAACTTGCTCAAGTTTGTAGAAACCATAATCATCTACACCTCAGTACCAGAACGTCAAAATAAGTCTTTCCAAGTAAGGTACACAGACTGCAAACTGCTATATTACAAAGGACTGAGGTAAAATAGAGCAAAGTGTTTGCAGGTCTGCACTGGTGTGTGATGAGATTAACCACTGCCTTCTAAGGCGTTACCTAGGATTGCTTCCATCAGAATAACCACAAACAACTTGAGTAGACTGGACAACATGCACAGCACAGCAGCAGCTCAGTGTTGGTCTGTCTTGGCTGTTGGTCTGTCTTGGCTGTTAATCTACTTTTATTTAGAGTCCTTCTGATTATAAAGAAACTTTTTACCACCTGACATTCCAGGACTGGACAAATAAAGTACTATTTGTTATTCGGACATGAATAATGAATAGCGGCACTATTTGTGCCTATTCATAATTGAAAAAAAATATTAAAAATTAAAAAAACAGGCCCCACTCTCCTCCCCAGCCCAATCATGTTAAACTACAACCCCCTGTCCCCATCCAACACTATGCAACAAGCTCATTTCTACCCTCCCCCACAGCACCCACAACTGAAGGTTTAATTAAAAAAAAAAAAAAAAAAAAAAAACACTCCCATGGTAGGTGACGGCACAACCCCACCCGCCTCCGCATTTTGCTAACTTAACTGTGTCATGCTGATTGTATTTGTTTGAGGAGATAAATGGTGGCATAATTTGAAGTTGTTGAACTGCGGGTCATCAGACTCATCCCAGGATTGATAAATTTTTAAAACTGCCATATCCCACAATGTTTGTTTTTCGGCCTTTTCTTGGGTCCCTTCCTGGAAGCTTTCACTCCTACCTAAACCACAGGAGTACGTCATCAGCAGACTCTTCTCTGTTACCCTCCGTACAGTGGATTTATATTACTTGCTTCCCAATAATCTGTGGCCCAAACTAGCAAGGAAGGAATCTTACACTCCAAGCAATACACACAGCATCATTCCTGTCTCTGTCACAGCAGGTGGGAACCTTTCCCTGCCTCCAAAATCAACAAATACCTCAGACTTCAATGACATGTACTTGATCTTTACTGCCTGGGCAGGGTTTCACACCTTCATTGTTACCAGGGATTGACCTTAACCTTTTTTTTTTTTTTTTGCAAAAAGGACAGGTTGATTTCAAACTGTAGCAGCCCACAGATTCTTGTACTATTCCACAAATAATGTAGAATTTTGAGCAAGGAACAAAAAAAAGCCACAAAATATTCCGGTTATTGAACATTTATCCTGCTCCTACTTTGCATCCTGCCCCAGCAAAAAAAATAAAATAATAAAAAGCACATGCCATGCAATCATAAGCAGTCTGCACACCCTACCCAACTGATCTGAATGGTGTCCCCCTTTCTGTGCCATGCCCCAACCCCCCAAACCAGATGATCCAACAGCAGCTGGTATTCAATCAACTAGACCTGGTCCTGCTCTCCCCATCCCCCACATGTCTACATCATTTTTTATAAACAAAAACACTATCCCTTCATCAGCCCAGGAGATCCAGTCCAAAGGCATGAAGCTCTTATTTCTATACCATCCATACACTAAAGCACTGCTTTTAATATGAAAGGACATGCTAGGTGTGCATGGATGGCACTGACCAGTGTGGGCCACTGGGAGTAATTGGGGACCCCTACACCTGCCAGTAATGGCACCTATGGCTCGTCATTCTAGCTCCTATGTTGTCATTGGCTTGCAGTGGTATCTGGGTAAAGTACAGAGCTGGCAGACTGGAAAGTGAGTGGGACCAGCTATGGGGAAGCTGGGATAAAGCCCACTACCTGTAGGACAGAGCCTGTATACAGAGTCTTAATATTCTGTCAATTAAATGTTGGATATAGATACTCAAAATGTAGGAAAATGAGGGGCACCATTGGCCTTACTAATGTAGGGCACATCATAACTCACATGGAGACAAACTCAGAAAGAACACTGGAAGCTAGTGACTTAAAAGCTGTGTTTACACAGCTGTTCCATGCAGATTATTTTGGCAGTTCCTGTGTTGTCCCGACCTCCAACCTCGATCTGCATAAAGTTTGCATGGCACCTCTGAAGTCGAGAAGATAATGTAAGCACTTCTCAAGGAAAGAATTGTGGAACACCTGGTAGCCAATGGGCTGGTGGATTCTAGGCAACATGGGTTCTCTGCAGGACAATCCTGTCAAACAAATCTGATTGATTTTTGACTGGGTGACAAAAGCTGTACATCAAGCAGGGGTAGTAGACATTGCCTACCTAGACTTCAGCAAATTCTTTGACATGGTTCTACATAGGAGACTAGTCAACAAGCTAGGCAGCCTGGGGGTGGGACACAAAGTGGTGAACTGGACTGACAATTGGTTAAGGGACAGAAAACAGTAGTGGTAAATGGAACCCAATCAGAGGAAAGGGGGGTGGTGACCAGTGAGGTACCTCAGGGGTCAGTACTGGGGCCAGTCCTCTTCAGTGTCTTCATCGGTGACATAGCAGACGGGCTGGAGGGAAAGGTTTGCCTGTTTGCTGATGACACCAAGATCTGCAACAGGGTGGATATCCCAGAGGGGGTGGAAAGGATGAGAAGAGACCTGGAGCAGTTGGAGATGGTTGGGGGCATGGCAGCTAAGGTCTGAACATGAAATCATGCATGCATGGGGGAGCAGGAACCCTGGAGCGTGCTACAGGAATGGGAAGGGGAGATGCAGACAGTAACCAAGGAGAAGAGAGACTTGGGGGTCATAATCACAGACGACTTGAAAGCCACTAGGCAGACTGCAAAGGCGGTGGGAAAGACCACTGGGATGTTGGGATGCATTGAAAGGGGAATCTCAAGCAGAAAGAGGGAGGTAATGGTTGCACTGTACAAGACCCTGATGAGACCTCACCTTGAATACTGTGTACAGTTCTGGAAACCACACCTTCGAAAGGACACTGACAAAATAGAGATGTGCAGAAAAGGGCAACCAAAATGGTGAATAGATTACATCACAAGCCTTATGAGGAGAGATTGAGGGACCTAAATTTGTACATGCTGGAACACAGGGAGAGGTGACATGATAGAAACATTTAAGTACCTCAAGGGCATAAACAGGGTGGAAGAGGACAGCATATTTCAGCTCAGCAATAGTGCCAGGATAACAGGAGATTGAAGGGTGGCCACATAAGGGGAAATATTAGGAAGTTCTTCTTCATGGAAAGGGTGGTAGATGCATGGAATAGCCTGCCCCAGGAAGTGGTGGCAGCCCGTACTGTGGTAGGTTTTAAACCTGCATGGGACAGAAACAAAGGAATAATAGAGGTAGGAAGAAAAAGCTAAGCCAATGACCAACAAGAGTCACTGGTCACTTTGTGAGCTAGCGTAAACGGGCAGACTGGATGGGCCTGGCAGTCCTTATCTGCCAAAAGAATCTATGAATCTCTCAGCACCGATGCAAGCTGCACTGGAGAGGGACCATGGGTGCAGAACCTGGCCAGGAGAATGCAGGGACCATAGACTATGTGCTGAAGTGAGCAGTGCAGCCTGTCCACATGACTACATATGCTGCTCACTCCGAAACACTTCCCCAATTCAGTAGCAAATCAGAAGAGGAGCAGGGAACAGACTACCATGATCAGGTAAGTGTTCACATGACTGCATTTGCACCGCAGCAACCCGGGCTGCCGTTGTGCAGCTGTGGCTGTGTAAACGTACCCAAATAGACTTTTTTTTTTTTTTTTTAAACTTCTACAGCATTTTTTCAGTTTGTCTGTTTACTTCAGTATGACCTTAAAAATACATAATACAGACATGTCCCAGGACTGACTTACACTTTCAATGCATTAATTTTTTGCAACTAAAAATAAATTCTGAGTGACCTGTGTCTGCAGTCCACCAGTCAATGCTCCAGCACGCCCACGGTGCCAAGCTGCTGGTAAACTCATTCATGTATGAGTTTGGTACCGTATTTTATAAAAGCATATTAACCAAGTGTATCCTCTGCTTAGCATTTATCTTGGGTCATATGCTTTATAAAATATACTGTACCAAACTCGCACATGAACAAGTTTACCAGTGGCTTGGTGCTGTGGGGACGTGGGAGCATCAGCTGGCAGACTTCCAAGGTGGGACACTCAATTTATTTTTAGCTAAAAAAAATTTAACAAAATCAAAATGATAATTAAATCCTGGGGCATTTATGTATTTTATGCATTTTTAAGGTAATAGTGTAAACAGGCCAACTGAAAACAAATTCTGTAAAAAGTTTAAAATAAAGCTGTCAGAGTCCCTTTAACAGTACTCATAGCCTGATCTCTTCTACCTATATACCCTAACAATGGAGCGATAATGACTCAAATTGAATCTTTTGTAGGGTCCCATCTTGCAGTGCCAGGTAACTGTAGCTCTTAAAGAGCTGTTAATCATACCTGACCATCTGGAACACAGAGATATTAGCACAAGGACCGGAGCCTGCTAATGATGGGGCATTTTTAACTTCACTGATAGCTATGAAGGACCTGCACTAGTCAAGATTGACATGTAGATGGTTAGCTGCACTAGTCCTGGGCAATTTGAACTATGCCATGGACAAGTAACATCAAAAATTGATCCATGCAGCAAAATTCAATCCTTCAAAAGCAGAGATACAAATCCCCTCTATACCAAGGCTAGAAACATGAACATAGAATTTGTAGGCAGATAAGGACTGCTTAGCCAACCCAGTCTGCCCATCTACAGTATCACCGCAGACCCATTCCCCCTTATCTATAGTATCACCACAGACCCTACTTGATTTCTGCCCCCCAGATTCCCTTATGCCTATCTCATGCATTCTTGAACCCCACCACCTCTGCTGGAAGGCTGTTCCAGGAATCCACCACCCTCTTTCTGTGAAAAAGTACTTGCTCACATCTCTTCTGAATTTACCTTCCCAGCTTCATAGCATGTCCCCTTGTCTTAAAAGGTCTCTGTCATATCCCCTCTCCCAGTGTGTACACAGGACTTCAGTTAACTCCATTTTAGGAGTATTTGACTTCCAAATATAAGGCAAAAACTTTCAAAATAAAGGGGAGAAAGTCATCATCTTCCAAACGTAAAAAACAAGTTGGATGACTTCCAAAATTGAAGATATAGAAGCAAACTGGATGACTTCCAAAATTGAAGGTAGAGAAGCCAAGAAATTATGGGATTTATTTCCGCTAGTGTTTGTATTAGCAACAGTACATAGTCCTTCATAGAATATTGGCTTCCAAACTGTGGGATCTGGAAAGTATTTTGACTTCCACATTTTGACTCATGGAACTATTAAACTTCCACTAAAAAGTAAATTGCCTGAACCTCCCGGTGTACATACTGAAGTCCTTTAGTCCCGCTTGGTAGGGCTTTTGGTGCAGATCCTGCACCATGTTGGCCGTCCTCCTCTGCTCTATGTCCTTCTAGAGATGCAGTCTCCAGAACTGGACACAATATTCTAGGTGGGGTCTTGCCAGCAATGTATATAGGGACCACACCACCTCTCTTTTTGCTGGTGATGCACTTCCCTATACACCCCAGCATCCCACTAGCCCTCCCACTGCCTTGTTGTACTGCCTGGCAACCTTTAGGTCACCCAGTAAGATTACAGCAAGGTCTCTTTCCTGCTTGCTAGTCGTCAATACCTCTCTACTCATTTTATACTCTTCCCCTGGGGTTTTGTGCCCCAAGTGCAACTACTATGCACTTTATGCCTCATTTAATTATACATCTTGGGACGAACGACCTGGCTGACAAGACAGAAGATATAGTCGAGAGGAGGTTTGAGGAACTAGGACAGTTATGTGAGGGGGCAGGAAGATCAGTAACTTTTTTGGAGATACTTCCAGTGCCCAAGGCAATCACAACAAGAAAGCTGAGAATAGAAGAATTTAACGGATGGCTAAGAACCTGGTGTTGTGCTAAAGGTATGGGCTGTTGGGGTGGGAGGGACCTGGGAGGACAGTAGTCTCTATGCCAAGGACAGCCTACACTTGAGTGAGGAGGGAAAGAAAGTGTTGAAACAGAGAGTGGAGGAGTACATAGAGGAAGTAGGGAATTTAAACTAGGAGCAGGGGGTGGCAATTGGGCAAGAGACATGCAGGGACCACAGGTTGGGAAACCATATGAGCTTATCCCCCATAACAGTGACAAAGGACAAATGGCAAGTACTATTGGTGATGCTAGTAAAGGAGGGCAGGATGGGGGGTGGAAGGTGGTTACCCTTAATGCTAGAAGCCTTGGGAGGAAAACTGTCAGAGTTACAGGTGCTCATGGCAGAGGAAGAGGTGGACATTGCAGCCATCACAGAAACATGGGCCAACCAATACAATGACTGGGACCTGTCTGTACCAGGGTACAGGTTATTTCGTAGGGACAGGGTGATTGGGAAGGGGGGGTGGCACTATATGTGTAGGAAGGACTGAAGTGTGTAAGGGAGGAAGGAGAGGAGGGTAGCATGGAGTCAATTTGGATGCAAATCCAGGATTCCAAGAATAGGATTCTTAGAATGGGAGTGGTGCACAGGCCATCTCAGATGGAGGAGTTACACAGGGAACTAGTGGGACAGATCAGGAGGACCTGCGAGAAGGGTAGTGTGGTGATTGTGGGGAACTTCAACATGCCAGGAGTGGACTGGAGTACCCCAACAACCAGGAACAGAAGGGAATAGGTACTGCTGGATGCCTTACAGGACAGCTTCCTGCTGCAAATGGTCAGTGAACCAACCAGGTTAGGGAATACCCTTGACCGTGTGCTGGCAAATGGGGACTTCGTGAGAACTTACAGTGGAGGAACCGCTGTCAGGGAGTGACCACCACTCAGTATGGCTCACATTGGATATGGGCAAGGGAGGAGTGGAATCTGACACAAGAGTGCTGGACTTCAGGAGGGCCAACTTTGGGAGGATGGGGGAAGTGGTAAAAGGGTACCTGGCCAGAATTCAATCTAGTATGGACACTAACCAGAGGTGGGAGCTCATAAAGCTGGAGATAGTGGAGGCAACCAAAACCTGCTGCAAGGTCCAGAGCAAGAAGGCTAGGACTAAGAAACCAAGCTGGTTGAGCAAGGAGGTCGTGGAAAAGGTAAGGAGGAAAAGAGCTGCCTTTAGGAAGTACAAGAAAACAGGGAGAGGGGAGGACAGGGAAGAGTACTTGACGGAATTGAAGGAGGTGACAAGGGCAGTAAGGGGAGCCAAGGCATCTATGGAACTCAGGCTGGCACAAGGCATTTAGAAGGGGGAGAAGGACTTCTTTAGGTACATCAGGGAGAAAAGGAGCTGTAAGGACCACATAGTAAGGATTAGGAAGGAGGGGGGTTGGGTGGAAGCAGGGTGCGATAAGGCAGAAGCACTAAATGAGTACTTCTGCTCAGTATTTACCATAGAGAAGAGGAGGGGTGACACCCAAGGCGGGGGAGAAATGGCAGAAACAGTGGAGGGGGGGCGTGACAGATGGGGAAATCATGGAGGGAAGAGTTCGGGTGGGTTTGAAGGCACTGAGGGGGAATTAGGCGCCAGGCCCAGATGGCATCCACCCCAGGGTACTGAAGGAGCTGGCAGAGGTCCTTGCATGACATTTGGCAGACCTATTTAATGCCTCACTACATTTGGAGTGTGTACCTCAGGACTGGAGGATGGCTCTTGGGGAGGGAAACCACATGAGTGGCCCCAAGGATGAACCTGGAAACTACAGACCAGTGAGCCTCACATCCATCGTGGGTAAGCTAATGGAGACTATCCTGAAGGAAAGGCTGGTGGCCCTCCTAGAGGCCAGAGGACTACAGGACAGCAGACAGCATGGCTTCATACGGGACAGATCCTGCCAAACCAACCTGGTGGTGTTCTATGACTGGGCACAGTAACTAGGCAACTGGACAGGGGCCATGCAGTGGATGTCCAGTATTTGGACTTCAGTAAGGCATTAGACTCTGTGCCACATGGAAGGCTGGGAAGTAAGTTAGTAGGCACAGGGGTAGGTGCAAAGCTGGTGAGATGGGTATGGAACTGGCTTCAGGGTAGGCAACAGAGGGTGGTGGTGGGTGGGGAGCTCTCACACCCAAGGGTAGTGACAAGCAGTGTTTCACAGGGCTCTGTGTTTGGACCAGTGTTGTTTGGGATATTCATTGCAGATATATCATTGGACATCAAGAGCAAGATCAGTGTTTGCTGATGATACCAAAGTAGGAGCAGTGGTGGATGACCTAGGGGGATGGCAAGGGTTGCAGGATGATCTGGTAAAGCTTGAAACCTGGTCAGACACCTGGCAACTGGGGTTTAATGCCAAAAAGTGCAAGGTGCCGCATTTTGGGATGGAGAACCCAAGGAGGAGTTACCAGCTGAGGGGAGTGCAGCTAGCCCAGACAGAGGAGGAGAAGGATCTGGGGGTGCTCATTACAGGGTCAATGAACAACTCGGTATAATGTAGGAAGGCAGCTGCAAAGGCCAACAGAATGCTGGGTTGTATTGCAAGGGGTATATCCTCGAGGAGGGAGGTGGTGATTCTGCCACTGTATAAGTTATTAGTTCGACTGCACCTGGAGTACTACGTGTAGTACCGGCACCTGTATCTGAAGAGGGACATTAAGTTATTGGAGGGGGTGCAGCGCAGGGTGACAAAGATGATCAAGGGGCTGGGGGACTAATCATACAAGAGGAGGCTGAGGGAGTTGAACATGTACTCGCTGGAGGACAGGGGGGACATGATTGAAACCTTTAAGTACATGAAAGGAATAAACAAGACAGGTACAGAGGGGCTGTTCAAATGAAGGAGGGGAGGGACACCAGGGGCCATGATATGAGACTGGAGGGAGGAAGGTTCAGGAGGGAGATGAGGAGACACTTTACAGAAAGGGTGGTGGCTGGGTGGAATACGTTACCTGCAGAAGTGGTATCCAGTAGAACAGTGGACTGCTTCAAAAGGGGATGGGACAGGACAAGGGGGAGGGTCAATGAAGGGGAAGGGTGGAAGGGAGGGGCAGCTGCAGAATAAGAGGTGCTAGCTGCACATTCAAGCAGATTTGATAGACCTCTAGGCCTTTATCTGCTGACAAATTTCGTATGTTCGTATGCACTGAAACCTAGCTGCAATACCCTTGACCACTCCTCTAGCTTTCTCAGGTCTCTGCTAATCCCTCCCCCACCCTGGAAGTGTCCATCCTATTGCAGATTTGGGTGTCATCTGCATAGAGGCAGACCTTCCCTTCCAGCTCCTCAGCAATGTCATTTAAAGACATTAAATAGGACAGGTCCCACCACTGATCCCTGAGGCACCCCACGGGTCACCTCCCTCCCTTCCTCAAAGTGAATTCCATCTACCACCACCCTGTCACCTATTCCCCAACTAATTTCTTATACAGTTTACAACTTTGATCCCACTCCTAAGCTATCCAGCTTGCTTACTTGTCTCCTATGTGGAATGGTGTTGAAAGCCTACTGAAATCTAGATAGATTAGGGTGGAATGGTGGATGCGGCCCAATTCCTTGATCACCCCGTCAAATCTATCCGATTCATTTGCCATAACTATCTCCCTTCCCCCGAATCCATAATGCCTCAGCTCTTGTAACCCACTGGATTGGGACCCACTGCATGGGACAATTGTTATGTGGCTAGGACAGTGTTTTCACATAGTGTACATTTACTTCCTTCTACTAGTTGTCAGTGGTTGGATTACACACTGTCACATTTTTAAATCTGCTCAAATTAAGATGCATATTGTGACAGAAATGGGTAGGAAAGAGTTAATGGTTTGGATTCTGTAGGTGCTTTATTATGTTTGCTTGCACGCATGTGCAAGAAACAGTGCCATCGTCAGAGTTTTCGGAGGTGTGGCAGCCCTCTTCCAATTCAGGCAGTGTGTTTGCAGGCGCAGCCGCAGTTCTCCAATGCCTGCTGGAGCGGTCTATGACAGCTCCAAAATGCAGTGGCGTACAGTTGAAAGGGGGAGCTACGCTTCAGTGAGCAGCGATAAGATATCGCCTGCTGATGCGCGACACACACACACACACACACACACACTCTCTGCATGCTGCCCGCCCCTCACGCACACACTGTACAGCCAGGGTGCCCAATCCCCCGTCAGCTGTGCCCCCCCCAAAAGCCTTCCACATGCCATGCTGGGTGCTCACCCCAGCGTGGCAACTCATCGTATAGCTGACGGGGGTGCCCAATCCCCCATCGGCTCCACTGTTCCCCAGAGTACAGGGTGCCATGCTGGGAGCCCACCCCAGCATGGCAACAGATGATATGGCCGATGGGGTGCCCAATCCCCCGTTGGCTCCACGCCCCCCCAACCAGCCATCCTTGTGCCACGCTGGGAGCCCGCCCCAGCGTGGCAAACGTCCCGCGTCACCATTTAAAAAAACACCTGCAAATAAAAACAGTCCCTCGGCACTTCTCCCTGCCCCTTCCCACAACCCGCGCCCACCCACTGCTCACCCTGCCTCCCACAGCCCCTCACCCCATACTTACCTCTGGACCTCAGCTCGACGATCTTCGGTGGACCAAAAACACGCCTGCACTCTTCAAGCCGACTGCAAACTGAGGAAATGCCAATAAGCTGTATAATGTGATAGATAGGTTTTTTTTTTAAACTTTGCTGCATATCTCAGGCATTTTTGGAATGTTTGCACCAAATTTTCAACATGGGATTTTTGGGACCCCTTCTCATGAATGCTGTCACTGTCATGGTGTCATTCGGGCCCGAAGGGTGATTTCGCAGTTACTGCGCGAAATCACCTTTTGGGACTGATTAATGAAACAACACTGCCAGTGTTCATAAGGTGGGCTCTCAAGAAGCCTATTTTGAAAATTTGGTGGAAAAATTCCAAAGAATGACTGTTTTACGAGCATGCGTTGCACAGTTCCTATGCAGGCTCGTAAGTTCGCGAATTTTCAACATTTTCACTCCAGATTTTCAACATTGCCATTTTACCACACCTTCTTATGAGTAGTACAGCTGTCATTTTTCACATTTCACCCAAAACGTGTTTCCACCCATGTAGCGCACAATGGCGCAGTCAGTGTGCGAAATCAATGTACAGGACAAATTAAGAAAATCAAAGTGACACTGTTCATGAGCAGAGGTCTTAAAATGACTATGTTGAAAATTTGGTGACAAAAGTCCATAAAATGACTGTGTTACGAGTGAGCATTGCGCAGTTTCCACGCACCCTCGTAAGTTCATGACTTTGTAATATTTTAAGTCCAGATTTTCACCAGTGGCATTTTTCCACACTTCCTTATGAACAGTACAGCTGTCATTTTTCACAACATGGCCGAAATGTGTTTTCACACTTTCAGCGCAGAGATGTGTGGTCGCTTTGGGAAATCATTGTTCGGGACAGAAAGAAAATCACAGTGACACTGTTCATGATCGGAGGTCCCAAAATGCCTGTGTTGACAATCTGCTGTAAAAATTCCCCAAACTAATTACATTACGGGCATGCGTTGCAGTTTCTATGCTCGCGCGTGACTTCAGTTTTTAATATTTTTACTGCAGATTTGCAACATTGCCATTTTACACCTCCCCATGAACAGTACAGCTGTCATTTTTACATCCTGTTCGAATGTTTTTGCACCTGTGGTGCTAAATGCCGTAAGTCGCTGTGCATAAGCAGCTTCGCTAACAAACTGATTTTGCCACTGTTCATGAGGTGGGGTCACAAAAAAACCATGTTGAAAATCTGGAGTGAAAATACCAACGAATGCCTGAGGTATTAGGGTTTCCAACCATAACGCCCAACCCTGTAGAGAATGACAGGCATCAGGGATGTGACTTGGGATTCTTGCCTGTAATGCTCATACCATTCCACACCCTGCAGCCAGTGAGAGGCATCGAGGTATGCCTTGGACTCTTGCCCCAAAGTTCACCCCATTCTCCTATACCGCACCCATCTCACCATATTTCCTGATGGAATGGGGTGCGCATAAGGGCCAAAGACCCCAAGGCACACCGTGACACTTGTTGGTGTCTGCATGGTAGGGTGTGGTGAAATGGCATGGCCGTTATGCCTGATGACCCAAAGGCACACCTCAATGCCTGTCACTCTCTGCAGGGTGGTGGTGGGGTTGGCTTCAGTTCAATACTTCACTGCCATTCCTATTACGCAGCTCTGTAACTTCTACACTACCAATGCCAGCAAGTAAACATTCAGCATTGACAAATGCTTTTTTTTTTTTTTTTTTTTTTTTTTTTTTTTTAAGCAGTTTGTAAAAAATACAGTCAGGCTGAAATCCTCTATCCAGCAGCATCCAGCTTGTGGAATTCCTAGCTGCTAGATCAGAGCTGGGTCATAAATCTCGAGTGGACATATCCAGACACACACACAGACCTGCAGACATGGACACAGGGCAGTTTGAATGGATTGGATCATTCAAATATAAACTTATGGTGAAAAGGGAATATAATTGGTCACTGATAGGTGTTCACTCTGATTGGGACAATTAATACATACATATTAGTTAGTTGGTGCATTTAAAGGGAGAATAGGAATGACCTATTCTCCACAGAGTATAGAACCTCCTGAAAGGCAGAGAAGGCTCTCTTTTGCTTTGGAAGCTGGGAGGGGAAACATAAGTTTGGAGCCTACCTTGTAGCTATGTCCGTGGGAGCTGGCAGTTAGAACAGGGTCCAGTGTCTCTTGTAAGGACAGGGAAGGGTAAGTTTAGTGATAGCATATTTCAGTAATAGCCTTCTTTTGCCATCTGTTATTTAAAAACATTTGTTTACTTTTCCTGTATGAGTGTTATTCTCTTGTGTTGTAAATATATATCCTGTAAATGCTCAGTGCACTTTCTGTTAAGTAAAAGCTATTTATTTGCTCAACAGTTGTGACTGTGATGTCATTTTTCTAAGATAATATTTGATTTCCACTGGCTGAGGTAAACTCTGTGTAGCATCCGCCACCCAAGAGACACACACTACCAGACTTCAACTTGTGCAATTGCACGTTTAACTATTCAAGTTTGTACACTTGAAAGAGGTGCCGGAAGGAAAGGCCGTCTGGTGGCAGTGAATACCCGAGGACAGACACCTCTCTAAAAGCTGTTTCAGCCCAGAAGGAGAGGTGGGTTGTCACACATCTAATTTACTTGGGGGTTCATAAAAGGTGTCATTCCTTTGCGTAACGATTAATATTGGTGTGAATGATGCTGTATTATGACTCTTAACATACTGTAACTAGTAGGAATGAGATGTACAGTATCTTTCTCAAGGAGAGAAAGGGAAAGGGAGGGAAAAAAAGGGAATAAAAGGGGACCTGGAGGATTTCATCCTTGGAAGTTTTCATTTAGATTCCTTACACTGATTCTGTGCATTTTTGTTATACACAGACTGTTGAAATCTGCACTTACCAGGCTCATGGTCTCATTTTTTTGGGGGTCCTTGGCAAGTATTTTTAATTGGCACTTATACTTACAAGTGATACCATCATGCATCACGTATATATATATATATATATATGTGTATGTTTACTTTGGGGCTCCTTTTCAACTTGCAGTTATACCTAATTTCAGGATTTTGTCTTTCATTATCTGTTCTTTAATACACCAGGACACTTGGAATGTAAGTTGCAACCTCATCTTGCATGTATTAGAGAGAATGCTAGCCCAAGGTTTTTATCACTAGAATGCTTTCTTAGCATACTGAGACATTTTAAAATGTATGTGAGAAGAACTCTCTGGTTGTTGAGAATTCTTGATAACCTTCGCCCTTCTGAGGCTCCTCAGTTAAAAGACTGGTGATAATTAGCTTCTCGGACGTAATCTTCTGTCATGTTTTAAATGTATATGTTAAACCAATGAGAATTATTTCTGGGTTTTTTTCAACATAATCTGGTGTTAATAGTATGGGATTTTCAAAATAACTGCCATAAAGCTTCTGAAGAAGGATCGAGTATGTTTGAAAGCTAGAGCACTTTGTTCTTTTCTGTAACATCCATGTTGGTCCAATAAAAGGTATCAAATCATTTGTTTCTGGATGGATTCCCTTGAGGTACTTGAAAGTTTCTATAATGCTGCCCTCCCTCCTTTCCTCAAGGGAATACATATTAAGCTTCTTTAGTCTCTCCTCATATGGCTTCTGTTGCAGACCCTGCACCATTTTAGTTGCCCTCCTCTGCTCGTTCCAATTTGGCTAAATAAAACATAAAAAGAACAGTACACATTACAAAAGTGCAATCCCCCTATCAGTCCACCTGTTAGTTTCTGTTACATACCCTATACTACAGACTACATAGCAACCAAAGGAGAAATGCCAACATACTGCTACGCATACTAGCACATCTAGGCACCACATGGTTAGGTAGCAGTAAGGAGTCAGGAACAGGGATCAAACACTAGCCAGTAACAATCTGACTTTGGAGCACACCACCTCGGCTGCCATTTATTTGATCTAGCAAGGGATGGAGTTGGGCCATCAGCAAGATACAGTTTCACTGGTATTTGGCCACCACCCAATATTGTTCCAGTCCAGTAAGGCACTGCATCTTCGAACAGTCACCTAGAATAAAAATACATGAGGAAAAGGGTATTCTCTAGGAGTATGAGGTGGACAACATAACTGGAAAACACCTGAAAATCGTGGCCATTTCCTTCACTGTTATACTGCTCGAGTCCGGTACAAAATTACTCTAGATAAAGAGGGACTGGATGATAATGTGTGTAATAATCCCCTCTCCAGTAAGAGTAGGGTTGTTTAACAGCGATTTGGTGTTTCTGCATCAGTCTCCGTGATGTGGAGCAGGATAGGATAGGAGGAGCATAGTTGGGTTGATGCACGGGAGGGCAGTGGATGTGGCCTACCTGGACATCAGCAAGGCATCCGACACTGTACTGCACAGGAGGCTGATAAAGGAACTTGTCAACCTTTGGGAACCAAATTGGTTAACCAACCTGGTTCCCAGTCTACCACCTTAGAAACATAGAATTTGATGGCAGATAAGGACCGCTAGGCCCACCTAGTCTGCCCATTTCCCTACCTAATGGATAAGCTGCAGATCCTAGTTAACCAACAGCCTACTTCCTCCTACCCCCAGAACTGCCTTATGTCTATCCCATGCATTCTTGAATCCCTCCCCCGTTTTGACTCCATGACCTCCTCAGGAAGGTTGTTCCATGCATCTACAACCCTCTCCATGAAAAAAAAAAAAAAAAAAAAAAATATATATATATACTTCCTCCACATTACCTCGAGCCTTAACTCTGAGCCTTCCCCCTCTATCTTCAAATTGTGCCCCTTGTTCTTGCACATCTCTTTTCCGAAAGATGCTACCCTCTTGGACTTTGTTGATTCCCTTGAGGTATTTGAAAGTTTCTATCATATCCTCCTCCCCCTCCTTTCCTTGAGGCTATACAAATTAAGCTCCATTAGTCTTTCTTCATATGTCTTCTGGTGCAGACCCTGCACCATTTTGGTTGCCCTCCTCTGGATAGCCTCCACCCTGTCTATGTCTTTGTAGAGATGGGGTCTTCACAACTGCATGCAGTACTCAAGATGTGGCCTCACCAACTGTCTGTACAGCGGAATAACAACTTCCTGTTTTCTACTGGTGATGCTTCTCCCTATGCATTCCAGTATCCCCGGCCCTCCTTACTGCCTTCTCACATTGCTTGCTTACCTTTAGGTCATCTGATATGACTACCCCCAGGTCCCTTTCCATTTTTGTTGTTGTCAGTATCTCACCCCCCCCCCCCAAAAAAAACTGTGTACTTTTCCCCTGGGTTTTTGTTTCCCAGGCATTATTTTGCACTTCTTTGCGTTAAATCTAAGCTGGCTTACATTTGACCATTCCTCCAACCTAGCCAAGTCCCTTCTCATCCTTTCCACCCCATCTTATGTATCAACTCTGTTACAGACCTTTGTGTCATCTGCAAAGAGACATACTTTTCCTTCCAGTCCCTCTGCAATGTCACTTATAAAGTCATTAAAAAAGGACCGGATACAGTACTGAACCCTGCGGTACCCCACTAGTAACCCCCTTTCTTCAGTGCGGGCTCCGTTTACTATTATCCTCTGTGTCCTGTTGTCCAGCCAATGTTTTACTCAGGCTACCAACCTGGGACCCACTCCCAGGCTGGCTAATTTGTTTATTAATCTTTTAAGCAGGACTGTGTCAAATGCCTTCCTAAAGTCTAGGTAGGCCATGTCCACAGCCCCTCCCTGGTCTACTACTTTGGTCACCCAGTCAAAGAAATCAATTAGATTCGTCTGACATGACCTTCCGGCTATGAATCCATGCTACCTTGGGTCCTGTGCCCCACTGGCCTCTAGGTACTCAATTCTTTCCCTCGGAAGTGATTCCATCATTTTCCCCACCACTGTGGTCAAATTGACAGGTCTGTAGTTTCCTGCCTCCGTCTTGCTCCCACTTTTGTGAAGGGGAATCACATCCGCCCTCCTCCAGTCCGCAGGTACCACACCATCCTCCCATGATTTGTTAAAAAGTGTAATCAGTGGTGTTACTAGTTCTCCCCTTAGTTCTTTTAAAATTCTGGGGTGAATCCCATCAGGCCCAATTGCTTTATTCACTTTCAGTTTTAGGAGTTCTTTCAGAACCCTTTCTTCTGTGAAAGGACGGACATCAACCCGCCTATTCAGAGTGCTTCTATTGACTGGATTAGGTACTACCCACTCCTCTTCCTTTGTGAATATTGTGCAGAAGTATTTGTTCGGTATCCCTGCTTTTTGACTGTCTCCCTCTGCCCAGCCACCCTCCTCTTTATTCAGCCTCAGTATCCTTGCCTTAGTCTTTCTTTGCTCCCTAAAATGTACCTATAAAAAGGTGTTATCCCCCTTCTTAACAGAGTTGGCTCTCTTTTCCTCAGTTTGGGCCTTTGCTATTCTGACTGCCTTCCCCACTTACTTCTGCTTTAACTGGTACAGTTCTCTGTCCTGCTCCTTCTGTGTTTCCCTATACTTCCTGAATGCTATCTTTTTCTCCCCAACCCACTTCTTTTGAGAATCATAGTGTTTTTTTTTTTCATTCGTTTTGATTTGTTCATTTGCTTCACACAAAGGCTTGTTGCCTCTGTGATGGCAGTTTTGATGTTTCCCCACTGTTTCTCCACCCCACCTTCTTGCCTGTTTGCTAGTGCTTTTCTGAGGCACTCTCCCATTTTGAAAAAAATTTGCCGTCCTGAACTCCAGTACCTTCACTTTTGTATGGCTTGACTCTACAATTAAGTTTATCGTGAACCACACTGTTTGGTAGTCACTTGTTCCCAGATGGCTACCCACTTCTAGATCTGAGATCCTCTCTCCGTCCCCATTTGAGAGTACCAAGTCTAAGATTGCTCCCTCCCGAGTAGGTTTCAACACTAGCTGTCCGAGGCATGCCCCCTGTAGGGCATCAAGAATGGCCTTGCTGTTGGATGTGGCTGCAGCAAAGGTGTCCCAGTTAACATCTGGCATACTCAGGTCCTCCATCAGCAATATCTCCCCTTTCTCGGCCATCCTAAGGATGCCTTCTAGCATTTCCTTGCCAATTTCCTCCCCCTGAGACTGGGGTCTGTATACAACCCCTGTGTGGATTGTGGTGCCATTTCCTGTCTCCAGGGTGACCCACAGTGCCTCCTCTCCTCCCCGTTTACCCTTTAGTTCCATTGCTTTGATCCCTTCCCTTATGTAGATAGCTACTCCTCCTCCTCTTCTACTTTCTCTGTCCCTCCTGTACATTGTGTACCTTGTTATGCTGACATCCCAATCATGGTTTTCTGTGTACTATGTCTACCATGTTTGTGGCTGCCATGATATCCAGGCATCCCTCTTCCATCAAAGCCACCAGTTCAGGGAGCTTATTACCTAGACTACGGGCATTGGTACCCCTGCCCTTCTCCCTATCGACTTCTCCATCTTGGTGTTTACCTCACTAACTACCCTGATTTTTGTGTGGAGGGGGCCTACGATTTCCCTTCTTTTCAGTGCCTCCCCCCATGGCTAGTTTAAATGCTTGCCAATGAAGCATTTAAACCCATCACCTAGGATCCTGGTTCCTCTCCTGGACAGATGTAGACCATCGTGCCAGTACAGGCCTGTACCCCTCCAGATGGTGCCCCAGTCCCCAGTGAAGCCAAAATCCTGAGCTCAGCACCAGTTTTTCAACCACTGATCAAATCCCATGGTGTGGAGTACCCTAGCCTCACCCATACCATAGACAGGCAGCACCTCCGAGAAGGCTCCATGCGTGCTACTTGTCCAAGGCCCCTCCCCAACTCCACCTACACTACTCCAATCCCTTTCTCAGCCAGGTCATTTGACCCTAGGTGGACAATGACATCCTGCTCCCTCCCCAAGCAGCTGCTCCCACGATCCTGAGGATTCGCTCCCTATCCTTCCAAGCCATGACACCAGGCAGGCACCTTACCTCTCTCTTCCCTCCCCCAGTTCTACCCTTTTAATAATGGAGTCCCCCACCAGGAGCTATTTCCTTCCCTTGGGGGGTCCCATGCCTCCCTCCTGTGGGTCAACCCAAAGGTTGCCAGGTTCCTTTACCAGCTTCCTGTGCAGCAGTGTCAGAGGCCTTACTGATGTTCAGATAGGCCACACCAATGCCCTTCCATGATCCACCTCACTAGTCACCCAGTCAAAGAAATCTATGAAGTTTGTTTGACATGACTTTCCCCAAATATTTCTGGTGTATTTTTATTATAAGCTGCCAGATGGTACACAGCTCTCTGGGCATTCTCTGACCATAGCACATTACGATGGTACCTGCACACACACAACATGTAGACTGTTCATGGGCCATGCCCCACAAAATCGCTCTTTCAAAATAGGGCTCTACATAACTCTCCACCCTGCTGTTTCCTAGGCCAGCCCATTGGTGCTGCAAGAGGGCTAAGACTTCACAGCACCGCCAACCCGTATTCGGAACAAACTCAGTTCACTGACAGGAGGACTGAGTGTTCCAGCAGACAGTCTCCTCCTCCTGGGAGGGCGGGTCACCATCCTTTCTATGATACTGCCACCTAGATGACCATGCAGTAGAGTGCACTGTGAGAGGGACGGGCACAGGCTAGAAGTTTGGAGTGGAAGCACACTTGCTGTGCACATGCCCCTTGAACTTCACGTGCGTGCTTGTATCAGTGGGGATAGGGAAGAAAACAAGGGAAAATCCCTTCTGCCAAGATGGACGGCAGACCCCAGCAGACCAAAGGGGACCAGCTCTGAACTCCCCATCTGCTAGCCTGATGAAAATCAATGCAGTTAGGAGGTGCACCTCCCCTCTTCCCCACCCGGGGGTGGAGGGATGGATAGCCATGGAGGGAGGCAGTTGGTCGGGGGGGGGGGTCAGAGCTTGGTGACGCAAGGGTGCCTAGGTGATCCCAAAGTGAGGTTGAGGCAGTGGCGTAGGAAGGGGCATAAACAATGAATAACAAAAAATAAATAAAAAAACTGCCATTTCTAAACGCTAGTATGATGGTACCATCCCACATCCATAATAATTTCCAGGACCAGCCCTAAACTCAAGGGGCATAATTAAATGCTGCAATTAAGTACTTGGTCCCTTCAACTCTACCAATTCCCAACTTCCCTTTTGGGGTCCCTGGGGTGGGGCATTCCCAAAACTAGCTGTGCAGTAGCACTCTCCCCAGGCAGAGCAAGCACTAAGCCGGGGACAAGCTGCACCGGCATGCATCTCTAACATGCTTACAAGGACAATAAGTACGAAGAGCGTATCAGCATATGATAACATTACTAAGTGCCTAAAGCACGGTTGGTCCGGCCATGTATGCCTCCTTTCGACATTACACAGATAGCCCTAGTGGCCCAAACAGCATCATCCCATGTCTTGTGCCATTCCCAGGGACTTACTGATCCCCAACCCTTGCCAGGCCCCTTCCTAAGACACACCCATTCATTCAGCTACCTGCCAGGTAATTCAACCTGCCCAAGACATTTCACACACAATGAGCATAACATTCATGATGACTTCTGTCACAAACCCACTCAGCAGGTCAGGCCCTCTACTCCTAAAGTGCCAACCTCCGAGCGCAGTCTTGTAAACAGTTTAACAGAACAAGGTAACCCTCTTGTCCGTTTTGTGAGTTTGGATCAACCTTTGATCTCAAGTCTTGGAGGGATTCAAACAGTGAACCTCTTGCTAGCGTACCAATGCACAGGCTCAGATATATCTGTCTTTGGGGGGCCAGATATCTTTGCCTACGGGCACCTAACCAGGTATACAGAGATGAACCCGTAAAAACCTTAATAAAGACCTTTGGTACTTTGGTGGTATGGGACAAAAGAAGGCGATTTGCCCATCATGATTGTCCTCCACGTTTGTGGATCATTGAGTAAATCCCTGATTGGTTAACCATTTGTCCAGTTTGTTTTTGAAAGTCAAGATGTTAGGTGAGTCAACTATTTCCTGAGGTAATTTGTTCCATATTTTGGGTGCTCTTATAGTGAAAAAGTTCATTCTTTTGTTTGTTTTTGCTCTCATGATCTCCAGTTGTCTGTTGTGTAATCTTGCAACTGTTTTTCTAGTAGAATATTTTAGTCCACAGTTTTGCATCTGTTCTGTGTTTTCTGTAATTTTGAATAGTAATAACAAGTCCCCTCTGAGTCTTCTTTGAGATAGTGTGTGTAAACTTGTTTGTTCTAATCTAGTGGTGTAGTCGAGTTTAGAAAGGTAAGGTATTAGTTTTGTTGCTTTGTGTTGGATACTTTCAATCTTATTAATATCAGAAATTAAGTAGGGGTTCCAAAAGGGGGAACAGTAATCTAAGAATGGTCTGACATGAGATCTATGGAGTGGAAGTAGGCACTGTTCAGTTTTATTTATGAATGTTTTGTTGATCCTTCTAAGAGTGACTTTTGCTTGATTGGCTATCTCAGTACAGTGTGATGTGGAAGACAAGTTGTTGTTAACTAGGACACCTAAATCTTTTTCTACTGAAGAAATTTTAAAAGCCATATTGTTTAGGTAATATGTTTGCAATGGATTGTTTTTTCCCCCCAGATGAAGGGTTGCACATTTGTAGACATTAAAGTACATCTCGTTTGTAGATGCCCATTGCTCAATTAGCAGCAATTCTGCTTGTAAACCCGAATCTTTGGTTTGGCCAATAGCTTTTCCCCCGATTTTGGTGTCATCGGCACATTTCACCATTTTATTATTACTTGATATGTACATGTCCCTTATAAATAAATTAAAGAGAACAGGCCCCAGCACAGAGCCCTGGGTGACTCCACTGCTCACTCTCCTTTCCCTGGACATTACATTGTTGACCCTGACTCTGAGTTCTGTTATTCAGCCACTGATTTATCCAGGAAGTTAATATGGGTGACAGCCCTATTTTAATAAGTTTTTAAATCAGTAAAGGGTGAGAAACTTTATCGAACGCCTTGCTATAATCAAGTAATATGACGTCCATAGGTGTGTTGTTGTCTAAGTGGTAGCTGATGTGTTCGTAAAAAGAAATGAGGTTTGTTACACATGAGAAACTATGTTTGAAACCATGCTGGTACATGTCAGTTATTTTTAATGTTGCTAATTCATGTTCTATTTTGATCTTAATGATTTTTTCCATAAGTTTACATGGGAGGGACGTCAGACTTATGGGTCTGTAATTTTAAGTCTTTGACTGGGAACCTTTTTTGAAAATTGGTGTAACTATTGCAGTGCGCCATTCATTTGGCACTGATGATTCATTCAGTGATTTATTGAATAGTATTTTTAGTGGTTGGATAATTTCATCTTTTGTTTCCATTAAGAATCTGGAACTGATTCCATCAGGTCCTGGGCTTGTGTATTTTTAAGAGTATTAATTGCATTCTTTATATCATCTTCTGAAATCTTTTCTGTGTTTGTGTCGGTAATAGGGGGTACAGTAATAATGTCTGATTTATGTGTATAGACGGTAGAGAAGTAGTTATTTAATTCAATAACTGTTTCTATATCTGAGGTAATGGTTTGTGAGTTTACGACCAGAGGTCCAATTTGGTTATTACTGTTCTTTTTTTTTATTTAAGTAGGATTATAGAGCTTTGTGGGAGTCTTGTGTGTGCTATCTTGAATTCGAGATTGCGTTTGGCTATTTTTATATGTTTTTTTAAGCTTTTTAACTGTTTGTCTATAGGATGTTAGTATTTTGTCTATTTGAGATACTGTTGTCTTTTTAAGCTTGGAAAAAAGTTTCTTTTTTCGAGATATTAGAGTTTTTATGTGTTTATTAAACCATTGAGGGATTTTTCCTTTGTTATTGTATTTAAGTCTCTCAGGGATATATTTTTGTCAAGTTTTAGTATCTTTTGTTTGACTGTTTCCCATACTTCGTTTGTTTTTAGGGGGCATAGAATCTGTTTCCAGTTGGTTGTTCCCAGATCTTGCTTGATAAGGTCAAAATTTGCTTTGTGGTATCGCTTTACTTTAATATTGTTTATTTTTGGTTGTGAGGGTAGTTGGATTGAAAAGTATGTTGTCATATGATCGCTATTTCCAATTGGCGGTAGAATTGTTATATCAGATATTGGGGTTTCTAAGTTGGTAATGACTAATGACGAGATCTAGTATGTTTTTTTCCCTGGTTGGCTCCCTCACTTTCTGTTTTAATCCTTGTTCGGTTACAGCAGACAGAAATTGCTTGTCGTGTTGGTTTAGTCCAGTTAATGTGTTCCAGTTGATAGTTGGCAGGTTGAAATCTCCTAGTATTAATATGCCATTTCTATCAGAAAATTGCTGTATTTCCTCAGTTATTAGTCTGGTGGTTTCTAGGGCAGAGGCTGGTGGTCTATAACAGGTTCCAATCAGTATTTTGTGTAAACATGTAACTTGAATGTATGCCCACACACTTTCTAGACAGAGGTTGGAGTCTTTTTGATAGGGTTTTAGGTCGTCTCTTACTCTCCCAAATATGCCTTTTGGGTGCTGATGGTCTCCACTTCTGTCAAGACAAGTTCCTGGGGACTCCAACCTCTGCTGCTCTGGATGTTCATTGGAGACCGGGGAGAGGGGAGATCATTGCCACCTGGTCCCAGGGACCATGCCACCATCCCTGGGACCTCAGATTTAAAACGCTTTTCTTTCCAGTTTGGTATCACCATTCAAGCTTAATGTTTACCGTAGTATCTGCAATAACCATATACTTTTCTTACAACTAAAAAGAAGTCAAAGACAGACCAGGTAAGTTCTAAAAAGAATTTTGCTAAAATACTGTAGTTATAAATGTCAAACCACAAAATACAGAACTATTATATCACAAGACATACAAATCTTTAAAAAGAACAAGGTTTGAAGTGCAAATTCCTACTTCAGTACTTAGTCTCTAAATACTTGCTGAAAGTGCTCCCAAGATGTGTCCTTGTCAGAGTCTAGGTAAAAACTGTGTGTTAGTAAAACAGAGTATTCCTTAAACAACTGTATTGGCCAACCCATTGTTGTGTGAGGTCAGCTTAGCTCTGGTGTGTGTGTGTGTGTGTGTGTGTGTGTGTGTGTGTGTGTGTGTGTGTATGTATGTGTATATATATATATATATATATATGTATGTGTGTATATAGATATATATATATTACACACACACACACACACACACACATACATAAAAATATATCTACTAAAAAAAAGTAGTCTTTTCAATGTATCAATTTTGCAATCCTCAGCATGACTCACGTTTCAAATGACATCTTTTTGATCCATGCTGCATCCTCCCTCGTACAGGCTTCACAGGAGCATTTACAACCTTGCACCCCTGTGTGACAACCTAGGTTCCTCTCCAACATCATAAAATGGATATGATCTTGCAACTACAGCTGTAATAAACTCAAACAGGATCCTTGATTACAGCCTTACATGTAACACATTGTCTCTAAACGCAGAGAGAGAGAGAGAGAGAGAGAGAGAGTGTGTGTGTGAGATATACATGCTGTGTCAGCATTTTTCATGGCTTTCATCTTGCAGCTGATAACTGGGGGGTGGTGAGGTCACTCCTAGAGCATTAGATTTTTCAGCAGAGACCGTCAGTAATACATTTTATATTAAAAAAAAAAAAAAAAAAAAAAGGATACAGCACTCACAACTGGCTGTCTACGTCACAACTTCTGCCATTTTTTTCTGCCTGCTGATGGAAGTTAACCCGCAACAGTACCAGCAACCTCTTGAGGGATGGCCTGCCACTCTCCCAAATATGCCTTTTGGGTGCTGATGGTCTCCACTTCTCTCAAGACAAGTTCCTGGGGACTTCAACCTCTGCTGCTCGGATGTTCATTGGAGACCAGGCGGGGGATCATTGCCACCTGGTCCCAGGGACCATGCCACCATCCCTGGGACCGCAGGCCCACTCTACCCAGTCACAGCCAGAGAGACTGGACTGCTCCTCTGTTCCCTTTTCTACCCAAGAAGAGCCCCAGGTTGTAGCAGTCACTTTCCTGGTGCCCTCCTTTTATACAGGCTTTCGGGGAAGTGCAGATCTATGCATATTCATGCTCCAGTTTCATGCTCTTAGCTATGTCAGGCCACTCACAGCATGACACACAGACATCCCATCTCCAGGAACACCCCCAACCCCCACCAAGAGAACAGGTCTCAGGGTTTGGTTTAACCCTTCCTGTGTTCTATGGTAACCAGCATCGAGCCAGCAAAATGAAAGAGGCTGGTTACATAAACAATAGATCTCAAGTGGTCAAATTTAATAATGAGATCTCTCTTCCTAGATCACACAACTTGTGTACCTCAGGGGTCTATACTGGGGCCATTTCTTTTCAGCTCATTTGTAGATAATCTTACCTTTGTGTGCATAAACCAGAATATCAGTATCCATCTATACACCAGTGAACTGTAGGAAGATAGATGGAAGTTATGTGCAACACCCAGACCCTCAAATAGTTGAGCACCCTCTGCACACATCATGCATAAGTGCTGGTAGATGAAAGTATGACCACCACCAAGAAGCTCAAACAGCACAGCAACCCCCTACACACACCAAGACACCATGGTACTGACACATGGACGTACTCCCAAAATTCCAGACTCTCTGGAAGTTCAATGTAACCCCCCTACAAATGGGGGTTCCCAAAAAGTCTTCCTTCAGCTTGCCTAAATGCTCACTGCCAGGCTGGTGTCCTGCATTTTAGCAGTTTAAATGTGATTACCAGAGCCTGTATAGCCTCTGTGTACTGTCTCTAAGAGCTGCCTAATTGCAGCTTAAGTAATCCAAGGGAGCTCTGTTGAAAGATGCAACTATTTACTGAAAATCATTTTGAGTGATAATGATAATGTAATTTGTCTAACCTGCTTTCTTTGTATCAAGGACCGTTTTGTTTGTCTCCACTATCTTGGTCCTGGACTACAAATTGGACCAAACAGTACTGGTGGGATCTAAAATGCAGCCAGACCACAGGAGCTGTCTGAATTCAAAATCTGTAGGAACTTTAGTTGAGTTTTTTTTTTGCGCCTTTTTTGCAACTGAAGGGGGAGCTCTTGCTCTGACAGCCAACCAAATATTTTGGATCCTGGGGAAGTCCCAGGCTGCTTGCAGTTTTCAGTTAGAACTACGCTGGAAGCTGAGCAAGAAGGAGCTGAAGTGTTTCTGAACAGCAATCCTTAGTGGATTTGCATGGGAGAACTCTGAAAAGGCTAAATTTTTGGCCTGCATGCTGGTGTGCTGCTCCTGAGAGGGAGAGAAGAGAATTATTTTGGACTAAATCCAAGTTTGTGTGACTAAAGTAAGCTTCTGAAGTGGGCCAGGCTCAACCTGAAGACCACCAAATATTTTTGCTGAATGCGATCAGCCTGTCAGGAGTTCCAGCTACCCCATAGCTCCCGGTGTGTGCAGAGACTTTGCGATTGTGCCCGGGGAGCGCTTTGCCTGGTACAGTAGAATTCCCGTACATGTAAATGTGCTATGAGCTGCTAGTGGGTTGTGAGTTAGTTCCCCACTGTGTAAACTGTGTTGCGCTTGCTGAAAGCTGTATCCAGCCCAAAATGGACTGCTTCCGAACTTGTCTCCATGTGGTCTGGGCTTTGCCAGACTGGCCCAGCCAGACTACCCACTGCACAGAGAAGCAATCGACGAGAGACCTGCCTGGGGATCAGCCCCCTGCTCCACGCTTTAACAGGAATGACACCTCTGCGACTTTTGTGGGCCCTGCTTCTCCTGGCATTCCAGATCAACCACCTGCAGTCTATTTTCATCCAGCCTGTGTCCAGTCTTGGGTATCATGAGTAAATACCAGGGTAGCTCCCTACAACAACAGCTTAATCTGAGTGTGTCATCTGATTGTCTTGTTGTTTCGTTTCCTATACGAACTGAGCCCTCTGGCTCCGGATTACAAATATTGTGTGCTGTGCGTGTTGTATTTCCCATCACAGGGCCCCAGCCAGCTGCAACCCAGGGCAACTGTCCTGGCTAGCCCATCTCTTCTCTACCTGGGTACCCAGAGGTGGACTGTGTGGGGGAGGGGGGGCTCAAAGTGCAGCATAACTGCTTGATTGACATAACCTTTAAACTAATTAACCCAATTTTGCCCCTCCCTTGTTCCAAGTCCCCTGAATAAATCAGATCTAATTTTCTACATGTAATCTGACTGTGGTTCCAGTTTGTGCTCAAAGTATGTACTGTTGCTATTTGCTGTGCTTAACTTTGTTTTACAGGAGGTCCCCAGGGTCGAGCCAGAGGAACCAGCCTTGGTGGTAAGTGCAAACAGTGTGGGCACTCGTGTGGTGTACCAGGGGTATTGTGAAAGTGATTATTGCACAGTGTTTCGGCCACTAGAGGGGAAAGATGGGGGTTACAGTATCCCGGAGGGCTGTGCCCAGGTTAGCTTGACCACTACCAACCCTGATCTCCAGGTGGAGGCACCCGTTTCATTACCCAGGCCCCTCAACCTGCTACTAGCCAAGCAGGCAGGGGTAGTAGCCCTTGGGATAGCGCCACCTAGGGGTTACATCAATATCTCCTACTCACACCATACTGAGAGGGTCACAGATGTGAGCATCTCCAACACCCAGAACCTCCAATAGTGCAACACCCGCTACCTACACCGTGGCGGGTGTATTTTGAGACGAGAGTATGCAAAAAAACATCTGTGCTATCTTTAAAGTGTAGAATCACCACCAGACACCATGCTGGCATTTTCATAGACAGGAGTATGTCCAACACCCAGGACCTCCAATAGCAGAGCACTTCTACAGACAGCATGCTTCTGGCCATGAAAGACACACTAAGCTGAAGCTTGCTTCCCGTTGTGCCCTGGGAACACAGTGAAGTTAAGTGACTTCCTCAGGATCACATAGTATGCATGTGGGAGCTGTGGGATTCAAATCCAGGTCTCCAGGTTTGTAGCGTAGTGCTCTTAACCACGGCACTATACTGCCCCCCTTAATATTCAGAGGCAGGAGTGTGCCCTACATCCAAAATCTCAGAGGGTACAGCATCTCGTACTCACACACCATGATGAGGTATGTCAGGTTGTTTCCTCTTCGCTTGTTATGAAGCCATGAAATTATTCCTTACTCCTAATGAATTTTAAATTGCGTTATCGCCAATATTTGATCTGTCCAAGTCTACTTGTAGATGTGCTGCATATCATTTTTGTTGCTGTATCTGAATTTTTATATACCAAGTCAGAGGCATATTTTTTCCTTTGTCTTGAATCAAGTCTGAAAAAGGACCGGAGGGCCAGCTGACTTACCCGGTAAACAAATTAAAGAGGAATTCATAGACCAAGCAACAGGGTGGTACATCTAAAGACTACCTACAGTATCTAAACAAGACTCCATTTGTGTAGATCATTTAAATGTTAATTAGCCCTAGCTCCGTCTGAACAAGCCACATGAGGTAATCATGTCAGTTTGAGTAATAAACCTGAATTTCTACTAGTTTGTTGAGGTAGTGGTGCCTGTTCTCCTGCTGTACTGTTAAGGCAGTGCCTGTTCCCCTGATGTATGTCAAGATAATCTTCTATCAGTTGTGTTGTAATAAATGGAGACAGTGGAGGGAAAAAAAAAAAAAAAGTGTAATGTAAACCAAAGTTAATTTCACCAAGAGCCAAGTGTGGTTTAAGTGCCCTCCCCCACAATAAAAACAGGGAGACTACCATGTTCTGGAATACCCAACCCCAGCATATCACCTCCAAAAATGCAGCACCCTTCTTGCGCGTAATCCACACTTCTTTACAAAATTTGAGAAACTATGGGTTAAGCATGCTAGGCAAAGTTTAATGAGTTTACAGACCTCCACAAAATATTACAGCCACAAAATGCTCATAAAAGGTTAAATGGTTACCTCAGGGGGTTGGTCCTCACTGAATAAGCTGGCAATCAGTGATCAGGTGCAGATTTACAGCCTTGGACAGGGTACCAAGTCAGAACTCCCAGGATATAGATTCAGTGCCCCAGCAGAAAGAGTTCAGATCCCAACTGGACTGTCAGTGCTGTGATTCAGACTCACAGCCCTCAGGATAAGAGGGTCAGTGCCCCAAGCCTAGAGTTCCAATACCAGCCCAACCAGTAGTGGTTACAGTCAAACTCACAACCCCCAGGACACAGATACAGTGCCAAAGCACACAGAGTTCTGATCCCAACCGGACTGGCAGTGCTGGGATTCAAACTTGCAGACCTCAAGACACAGTGCTCTAGTACACTTGCTCAGATCCCAACCCAACCTATAGGTCTAGGATTCAAAGTCAGAGCCCTGAGGATACAGTAGGTCAGTGTCCCAGTTTACATTCTTTCTGATGCTCCATAATTAAATAAATGTAAAAACATTCATACAGATTTCTCGTTTGTAGCTCCTACTTGGCTGCTTAGTTATTTCTGACACAAAACACCCAGCGTAGCCAAGCAGTCAGATGACAGCAGTATTATACGGGGTGTGCTCATGCAACGGCTCCGTATACAGTAGGTCTTCGATGCAATGAGAAACAGACCAAAGACCTCCATCAAGCATTTAGAAATGGGGATACTGGAGCCATAGTACCAACAGGGCACTGCCCCGGGGGGAGACTCTGTGCCTCTGCTGTTGGGTACTGGTACAGGAACACTAAGGACAGAGGAAGGTATCTCAAGGTAACTGGGAAGGGAGAAGCCAGAGGAAAGCGAGGGCAGCAAGGTCAGCTCCCAGGGTGGGGGCTGACCGAACGAGCAGACACAAAAGACCGTTAGGCCTATTCTGCTGGCATTTTAGTATGTTAGTAAGGTAAAGGAGCCATAGCTGGAATTGACAGGGCACTGCTGCTGGGAAGTTCTCAGTAGTGTCATAATGCCGGTACAAGAGCACTAGGTACAGGGGAAGGGGTTCAGGGCATACCTTGCTTGTCTTGAGCTACAACGCGAATTCGATCATCTACAACAAAATCTTCTCTGTTTAAAGCTACTTTTCAATGCAAAAAAAAAAAAAAAATCATTCTCCTTTCTTCGAATAACAAAAGCAGAACCCATCAACCCTCTGGATGGAAAATACCAAATCAGGACCATCCTCAGGGAGACAGTCGAACCTGTCAATAAATTCAAATATCTTGGATTCTAGTTAGATTGTAAACTATCCTTTGCCATGCATACTGAAGAAACCACCAAAAAATTACGACAAAGGCTCGGGATCTTCTACCGCATAAAGCATCTGCTCACGTTATGCAAAATTAAGGCTGCTACAAACAACCTTCATGCCACTGATCAATTATGTGCACTTTCTTTATAGCCACAGTCCTAAATCAGCTCTATCCACTTTGGACAAGCTTTATCATAGGGCCATAAGATTTGTAACAAATGCTCCCTATAGGACGTGTAACCCCCTTACAAATGGGGGTTCCCGAAAGCTTTCCCAAAGCAGCCTAAAAGACCCTCTGCCTAATGGGTGCTCGGCTTGAGGCATCTGCTTGCAGGTGTTGTGAGTGACTTTCAAAGCCTCCTGTACTGTCTCTTTAAGAGCTGCCTGCTTGCTGGTTTGAGTGGCCTGAATGGGAAGGACTGGGTTTTTGCTCAAGTCCTGCCATGGGCTGCTGTCTGATCGCTCCGTTTTTGTGGTCCCTGGGAGCGCAGAGGAAGCCCATCTGAAAGATCTAATTATTCCCTTGGAAACTTGTAGCGTTTTGAGTAAAATTGCAGTTTGTTTAACCTGCCTTTATTGCAGCTGGGATTTAGTGCTGTGCCCCTCCATTTCAGACCAGGACTGTGGTAATGGGGTCCAATAGCCGCCAGGGGACATCTAAAATGGTGTACGTAGAGACCAACCAGAATCCGGACTATGACTGAAGCCAGCTGACCAATTGGGATACAGCTAGGGATTCTGGGAAGTTGAGTTCTGGACCATGGTGCCTTTTCTGCACCAACGAAGGCTGTAGTAGGTGATTGGCATCTGCAGCCCTCCAATGGGATTGGGTGGTGCCCCGAATGAGTTTTCCCCAGCCTGAACTGCTGAGGGTCAGAATCGTAGTGGCTGAGAGCGAGGAAGGAGCTCTGGGGTTCGGTGCCATTTGAGTTTAGCGCGGGAAGTGCATGTGCGGCCAGAGTAAGGTGTTTTGAATCACCAGCAGCCGTTCGGACCAAATCCTCGGGTCGGCGGTCAGAGGAGGCTGTGCAGGGGCACGGCTACCTACCAGGCTCAACCTGTAGAAGACTGGAGAATCTGCTTGAATCACGCTCAGTCTGTCAGGATTAGTGAAGCTGTGCCAGTTTGGCCCGATGTGTATACCGCAGCTGCCTGGTATGGTACCCCTCTGTCTTTTTC